>JAQQTP010000032.1:1800000-2325000 GCA_029884605.1 Ormosia emarginata | reverse complement strand
CTCTGTGGTTGTAGCATTATCTGATCTTTCACATCAGAAAATAATCATTCTCGTTACTGGGAATAACGTGTGGTGGTGTGAAAATGCTCTTTAGGAAAGTTCTGGCTAGGAAAAATTTGGTATTTAAGTGTGCCCATTAGTGACTCATCTCTCTTTCCTGGGAACTTACCTGGTGCACTGTTTACATACTACAGTTATTATTTCAGTATACGGTACTATTTACCTTTATACCATTATTCACATATACTGTAACTCAAGATGGAGAGAGCTGTCACTCATGATGGAGATATGTTCAAGCTAACTGCAGATAATTACTCCTATTGGAAGCCGATGATGGAAGACCACTTATACTACAAAGATTTACATGAGCCAATCACCTAGAAAGATAAACCGAAGCGGAAGGCCGACAAAGAATGGGAGCTCCAAAATCGGAAAGCAGTAGTTATGATCCGAAAATATATTGACAGAAATTTGTTCGAACATGTATCAACTTATACCAATACGTATGATTTGTGGACGAAACTTGAATCCATGATTCAAAAGGAGACGCTCAGGAATAAAGCCCACCTTGTTAGACAACTGGTGAAGTTGGAGTACTCGGACGGTCAGAACATGATCGAACATTTGAATACCTTCAAAGGTATTATGAATTAACTGACAAAGATAGAAATGAAGATAGATGATGAGTTGCAAACTCTTCTACTCCTCAGTTCTCTGCCTGAGAGTTGGGACACTTTAATTGTCACTCTTAGCAATTCTACTCCAAACAGAAAGCTTAGCATGAATTATGTTACAGACAGTTTGCTGAATAAGGAGTCAAGATGGAGAGAAAGGGGCTTGAACAACCAATTCGAAGCCAACGTTGTTGAAAACAGAGGGAGGAGTAAGAATCATGAAAAAAGGAGGTCGTGAAAAATCACAAGGTAGATCCAAATCTCGCACTAGACTAAGTTGTTATTATTATGGCAAATCGGGCCATAGAAAGTCTGAGTGCAGATTCTTGAAGAAAGACCAACAGGCTGGAACAGTCCAACCTGACCAGATTAACCCAAAGAAGAAGAAGGAAGATGTAACAACTACCGCAATGGCCTTGAATGATGAGAATATATTTCTTGTCGGAGAAGAAAATTATCTAAACATTACATCTGATGATTGCATATGGATAATTGATTCCAGAGCATCCTTCCACGTCACACCTCATGGAGGTTTTTTCTCATCATACCAAAAAGGAGATTTTGGTACGGTGAAGATGGGCAACCACGTCACAAGTAAAATCGTCGGTATTGGTGAAGTAACTTTGATAAGTGAGAATGGAACCAAGCTTGTGCTGAAGGAGGTAAGACATGTACTTGAGATGCGTCTAAACCTTATCTCAGCAGACAAACTAGACGAAGCTAGGATGATAAACCAGTTTGGTGCCGGCAGATGGAAACTCAGCTGAGGAAGCATGATTATTGCTCGCAACAGAAAGGAAGACTCTCTGTACATTATGCAGGGAAAGATATGCAAGAGGGAGATGAATGTTGCTCAAAACGCAAGCAAGGAATTGTGGCACAAACGATTGGGCCACATGAGCGAGAAGGGTCTGGAAATCTTAGCAAAACACTATCTTTCAAACATAAAAGGGTAGCCACTTGAATCCTGTGAAGACTGCCTAGCAGACAAACAACACAAAATATCTTTCAAAAGATCAGATGATGCAAGAAGAAGAAAGCAGATTCTGGATCTTGTTCACTCAGATATTTGCTCAACATCTGAAAGGTCCATTGGCGGTGCCCAATACTTTGTTACCTTCATTGATGATCACTCTAACAAAGTGTGGGTGTATTCATTGAAGACGAAAAATCAAGTTCTTCAAGTTTTCAAGGAGTTTCATGCTTCTGTAAAACGAGCATCTAGAAGAAAGCTTAAATGCTTGAGAACTGACAATGGCGGAGAGTATAGAGGTCCATTTGAGGATTATTGCAAGACTCATAGGATAAGACATGAGAAAGTATCCCCCAAGACACCTCAAATGAATAGAGTAGCTGAGAGAATGAACAGAAAGATCGCAGAGAAAGTCAGGAGCATGCTTTCTCATGCAAAACTCTCCAAGGCATTCTGGGGTGAAGCAGTAAAAATTGCAATTGATTTGATCAATTTGTTTCATTCAAAACCTTTAAATGGAGAGATTCCAGAAGAAGTATTGTTTGGAAAAAAAGCTTCTTATGGTTATTTGAGAGTCTTTGGGTGCAGGACATTTGTCCACATTCCTAAAGATGAAAGAGCAAAGTTTGATGCAAAGACGAAGGAATGCATATACCTTGGTTCACCAAGTGATGAACTTGGCTTCAGATTATGGGATCCTGTAAATAAGAATATTGTTCGGAGCAGAGACGTGGTATTCTATGAAGATCAGACAATCCAGGATATTCAGCAATCTAAGAAGCCAAAGACCATTGTGGTACACAATTCAGGAGGAGAGATTCCTCAAAGGAATGAGCAACCTGATCAGAAAATACAACCCCATCAGATGGAGCAACCTGATCAGACGGAACAACCTGACCAGACAGAACAAAGTCAGGCAATGTAGGGAGAATAGATGGAGACTGATCAGGTAGAACAAGAACCTCAAGTGAGAAGATCAACAAGAGTCAGACAACCATCAAGAAGGTATTTCTCAGATGATTATGTCACTCTCACTAATGAAAGAGAACCTCAAAGTTTCATGGAAACCATTGAGATGAATGATAAAGAGAAATAGATGCAAGCTATGTAAGAAGAAATACAGTCCTTAGAAGAGAATCAGACGTATGGCCTGGTAAGATTACTAAATGGACGAAAGGCATTGAAAAATAAGTGGGTATTCAAACTCAAGACTGAAGAGAACAACCCAAACCCCAGGTACAAAGCAAGGATTGTTGTGAAGGGGTGCAACCAGAAGAAAGGCATAGATTTTGAAGAAATCGTCTCATCAGTGGTGAAGATGACATCCATTAGAGCGATCCTTGGTCTAGCTGCAAAACTAGACTTAGAAATAGAACAGCTTGATGTTAAAACAACATTCTTACATAGAGACTTAGAGGAAGAAATTTATATGGAACAACTAGAAAGTTTCGAAGAACCAGGCAAAAAACACCTAGTGTGTTGTCTGAAGAAAAGCCTCTATGGTCTGAAGCAAGCTCCAAGGCAATGGTATACGAAGTTTGATCTCTTCATGACTCAACACAATTTTAAGAAGACCTCCGCAGACCATTGTGTGTTGTGAAGAACTATGGAAATGGTAAATCCATCATACTATTGTTGTATGTTGATGATATGCTGATTGTTGGGAAAGATAAGACAAAGATAGCTGCTCTCAAGAAGACATTGAGTAAATCATTTACCATGAAAGATCTGGGTGCAAAAAAGAAGATTTTTAAAATGAAGATCATTAGAAATCTTTCTAGAAGAATGTTGTGGATGTCACAAGAAAACTATATCAAGAAAGTTCTTGAAATGTTCAACATGCATCAAGACAAAACTGTGCATGTTCCATTACCCGGTCATCTCAAACTGAGTAAGACGCAATGTCCAGGAAATGACGAAGAAAAAGAATAAATGAGCAAGGTGCCCTATTCTTTTGTTGTTAGTAGTCTTATGTATGCAATGGTCTATACAAGACCAAACATTGCTTATGTTGTAAGAGTTATGAGTAAATTCCTATCGAATCCAAAAAATGAGCATTAGAATGCTGTGAAATGGATACTAAGGTATCTTAGAGGAACTGCCAAAATGTACTTGTGTTTTGGCAATGGAAATCTAATGCTCACTAGGTATTCATATGCAGATATGGCAGGAGATGTAAATTTAAGAAAGTCTACATCGGGATATCTGATTACTTTTGCAAGGGGAGTTATCTCATAGTAATCACGACTATAAAAATGCATTGCTTTAAGCACCACAGAAGTTGAATTCATCGCAATCACTGAAGGTTGCAAGGAGATCATGTGGATGAAGAAGTTTCTACAAGAGTTAGGCCAAAATCAGGAAAGATATGTTCTCTATTGTGACAGTCAAAGCGCAATACATCTCAGCAAGAACTCGACATTTCATTCAAGGTCGAAACACATCGACGTAAGGTATCATTGGATCTGTGATGTGTTAGAAAGTAAACTGCTGCAAGTTGAGAAAATCCACACCAACGACAACGGGACAGATATGATGACAAAAGTGCTACCAAAAGAGAAGTTAGAAGTCAGTAAAGAAGTTGCAAACCTAGCATCAATCCCAAGCTGATTAAATGATATTTCCCATTTGGCTGGAGGGGGAGAATTGTTGGAGGTCCCACTGAAAAGGTTGGAGAAATTGTTAGAGGTCCAGCCGAAAAGGTCGAAGAAATTGTTAAGGTCCAGCCAAAAAGGTTGAAATTTTTTTCAACCTCCAACCTTGACAATTTCCTCCAAAAACAAGTATAGGACGGTGCAGAATTTTCGTAGGCTTCAATGCACACGGTTTGCACCTTTGCAGTGCACTTATTTTGCTTTTATAAATAAAAGCAATTGAGAAGAAAGAAAACATATTATATCCTCACAATCAAAAGAGGAAGAGAGTGAGAGAAAAATATAGAGAACCTTAGAGAATGTTTTCTAAAAGAGAAAATAAGTAAGCCAATTTATGAGAATTTTATCCATAAATTAAAAAAACAATATTATTATATTCCTATTATTTTTATAGTGAAGGTTTAAGTGACTTACGGGTCCCATAATTTTTTCTTACTCACATTGCAAAAGTTTTTCACGCTAAAAATTTCTAGTATTGTTATTACACTTGTTTTACGTTTCTGCATAGTGCCTATTTTTGAATTCACAGAAGAGAAAAATTATGCTGACATTTCCCACCAATATTGTATAATAACAACATTTCAAAAAATAAATAAATAAATAACTAAATAAATAAATAAACTTGCTCAGAATAATCAAGAAGCATTGCCATGGCAGCACTTGCTTATGCTACCAGCTGCTCTTGTTCTACATACAGCTGCTCCAACCATGGTGGAAGCATCTCTTTACTGAGACCATAGTGCCGCTTCTCAGCCCCAAATATCTCAGAGCTCTCGAAGGGAACATCTTTAACCAATGAATGAACCCATGAGACATCTGGCTCAGCATGTTGTGACTGTGCCATGGGGGAGGCAGTTACACCATTATTCCTGAACCCAAAAGAAGCAGATTTTTTCAGCTTGTTCATCTCATCTCCGTTTACGCCCCAATCCAGTTTCCCATTAGGGGAACTCCAATCAGAAAGGGCAGAGGTCACCTTACAGGTGGGGTTGGAAGCTGAAGACAGACCAAGATGGCGAGTTACCACCCCACGATCAATAAAACTTTGGCTTCGATTTGCAAAGGCAGCAGACCTGGAATTCAAGACCGCTGCTGCCACAGCAGCTGATGACTCAAACCCATATGCCGAGGGTTTTCTCACAGGAGAGGAAGGAATGTTGGATGTATAACTTGCCCGAAGGTGGTTCATGTTTTGGCGCATCTGAAGCCGACTTGGAGATTGCAATTGAGTTGGTGTTGAAGGTTGCATTGAAAGACCATGCAATTGAGATAATAGAGAAGTATCAACAGATCCTAACATGTCATCAAGGTTAGTTGGTTTCAAATCACCAATCCTACTGAATTCCTTGTTCCGCAAAGATTGGGAAGAGAGTCGAGCAATCTCTTCAATCAATTGCTGCTGCTGTTGGTGTTGGCTAGCAGTGCTTTCTAGACCAAGCAGTTCCATTTCCGAATCCAGATCCCTAGCACTCAAAGCAGTTTTGAGCCGGCTACCTGGGAGCTGCAATGATGGTGGAGTAAGATTGATTTTGTTCCGCCACAAGCTTCCACTCTTGGGAGATGAAGCAGCTGCCAAGGGAGACATGGGTGGTGTTGAAACAGTTGGCATTGGCAAAGATGAGGAACTAAGAGACAATGGACTCATCACTGTCGCGTCAAGTGCACTAGCTGAAAAAGATTTTGGTGAAGGCATGGCTGACCCAGTGGAAGTATACACAGGGCGCAACTCTTCAGGTTTGTGAGCAAAGAAGCAGACTTTCCTAGAACATCCAGTCTCGTCCTTGCAAAGCCTTGTTCGGTATTGGGCAGGATGGAGCCAAGACTCAAAAACACCATGTGCATACTCACAGACATCCCCCTTCTGGCAGGTCCCTTTGCGAAACTCTGGACAAGGAACACAGCTGTAAGGGTACTTCCTAGGGTCTCTCCTCCTGGCATTCTCCCCTGGATGAACAAATGGACACTCAGTCCAGTCATGGGAGTAAGCCCTTGAGCATGGCTTCACCTTGAAACTGTACATCCTAAACTCGTCTGTCCCATATATACCATTGTTTATGTCGGGTAATGATATATCCAAAGGATATTCTTTCTTCTCAGCTCCTTCTTTTGATGAGAATGAAGACACTGAAAATTTATGTTCCTCCATCTCTTGGTTGATGATTTGATCTCCTTCCCCACCTCTCAGCAACAACTCCATAGCCTTCCTTCGCAATTTGGACAAAGAATTAAAGGCAGGAGCGATCAGATTAACAGGCTTATTACCACTGGCATCAAGGCAGTCAGCATCTGCCCCAGCATCAAGCAAGAGCTTGACAATCTCAAGGGAGGATCCAGAGCCCCCAGCAACAGCACAATGAAGAGCAGTAGCCATATCCAAACCAACGGACCGGTTCACGTCAACCCTGCCTGTCCCAATAATATACTTGAGCACCCTAGTGCTTCCAAACAAAGAAGCAATCATGAGGGGTGTCCTCTTTTCGAATCCCATCTTCTTTGATCCAATATTTCTACCATACCAAAATCCTGCCTCGTTGACATTAAAACCCTTCTCTTCCACTTCCCTTTTGAAAGCTTCAAAATCATCCAATGCAGACAATTCAAGCAAAAGTGAGAAGTTATCACGAAACTTGCCTTCCATGACGTGGTTTGAGGGAGAAAGTTTACTTTTTGAACTACTGCACATGCCCAAAGTCCTGCAGAATTGAACAGCATAAACTCAATGAGCTACTCAATTCAAACTGTGTTATTCTAGTAGGAGAATGAAAAATAATTATGATTTTTTTAACAAGTGCCTTAAATAAAAATAAAAATAGAAAGCATTGAATAAAAAGTAGAGCATTTAATTAATTAGAAACTAAAAAATCTTTCCTTTTCATTTAAAACTAAGGAAGTTTTACTTTTCATTTAAAGTATTTAGGGTAGTTGTTTGCAAAGCCCAAATACTTAAGCGCTAAGTTAAAGGTTGAAAACAAAAATTCCCAGCAATACCTAATAAGAACCTAGGGTTTCGAATCAAAAGATGCACTGCTAGGTAACATCCCATAAAGAGTGTTACACTAATTTTATATCCCAGTATTTCTTGTACAAGATTGTTCTCACCAAACCCACAACACATATTCTTCTAGAAGATAGAGCGAGAAAGATATTAAACCCCTATAGCATTAACAACGATCCAACCCAACAACTTGGGTCTTCCAAGACCTACTTCCTACTAGGATTACAACAAGGAAGAAGGGAAATGACCCAAAAGAAAAAAAAAAAAAAAAGAGAAAAGGGACAAAACAAGCAACACGCAAAATCAAAATTTCAAACTAAAAGTTTCAAATTTTGAACAACCGAGATCAGACCCACAAAACTTCTTCTTCAAAGCTACCCAAAACAACACCGACCAATATCAAGCAATAACACAAAAGGCCCAAAGAGCTTATCAACTAATGAAATCATCAAAAATGGAACTTGCTTGAGATTTGAGAACATTAAAATACCTTAGATAGAGTAGTATCAGTGGAGTGGCTCCTTCCTCCTCGTGAGTAAAGGTGGGGTGTCTTGAATTTGCAGCTAGAGTATGAGGAAAATCAAGAAGACCTCGATTAAGAGGTTGAGGGAGAATGAGAGGATGCAGAGCCCTTTTATTGTATTTGTATGTATGTGGCTTCAAACTCAAAGAGAAAAGAGAAGAACAAGAGAGGAAGGTGTGAGTTTTCTTCGTCACTCTTTCTCAAAAATCTCCGCGTCCTCGGTCAAAGTCAATTAATCAAAGCGAAAGTGGGGCCCACACTCCTTTATCTTATCAATATCATCTGTGTTTGTTTAATCATCGTTCGTTTGTGTTCGTTCGTTGGTGTCTATCTCCACGGATGATTAGTTTGGATTAATTGGGTTGAGTGAAATGAAATATAATAAAGATAGATTTTATTATTTAATTATATTAAAAAATAATGAAATAAGATAAGAGGGTTAGATTTTAATTCTATCTCATAAAAAATTATTATTTTTTTAATTTAAAAAATATAGGATAGAATAATTTTTTTTAATATGAATATTATTTTATCTTATAAAAAATTATTTATTTTTTAAATAATAAAATAATAATTTTATTTTATTTTATTTTAAAATATTTAAATAATAAAATTATATTTTTTTTTATTTTATTACATTTTATCTTATTCTATCTTATTATATTTTATTTTATAATATCAATTATTAAATATCTAATTATTTAATTATATTAAAAAATAATAAGATAAAATGAAAATAAAAAATGATGAATTCTCATTTTATTTTATTAAAAATTATTAATTTTTTTTTTAATTTAAAAAATATGTGATAGAATCATTTTTTTAATATAAATATTATTTTATTTTATAAAAAATTATTTATTTTTAAATAAAATAATAATTTTATTATATTCTATCTTAAAATATCTAAATAATAAAATAATATTATTTTTTTTATTTCATCACATTTTATCTTATTCTATCTCATTATATTCTATTTTATGATATCAATTATTAAATATCTTAAACATAACCGAAATGGAATTCAGATTCAAATGGGATTCAAACGTAAACTTAAAATTCACATGGGCTCCACCATCAACTCCACTAAGACCTTTGCTCTTCTGTACTTGTGTAGCTGTGTCTTAGAGTAGTGTTTTAGCAATCTATCTAACCAATCCGCCTTGACGGGTTGGTTCTCACTTCACGCTTTATGCGCAATAGTCTTTATACTTTCTTTGTTTAATTTTTTACATTATTATAAATTTGTTTAAATTAATGTTAGTATCGTATATTTACATTTATTTATACATCACTTAATATTGTATAAACTATATTTTATTATTTAATTACAGTTGATTTTATTTTATTTATTATATATTTATATTCTAATTCTATTATTTTGAGAGTTGATGTGCTGATATATTTTAAGGAATATTCTTATGTTTATTATGTTATTATATTTATTTTTAATTTTATATAATGTTATATTAATTTTTTTTATTTTGTAGTGTTATTATACAACTACAATTTTTTGTTTTAATTTTTTACTTTTTCATTTTCTTCCAAGTCTGAGAGACGGCTCTTAAAAAAAAAAAAGTAATGTCGGAGAGAGTAAGGGCATAGGAGCAACGGGGCACGGCGGGCACCAGGGTAATTGTGTGTAGTGTGGCAGTTCCAAGTGTTCAACTCAGTCAGAGTTCAAACTTCAAACGCGTTCTCCATCTATCTATATAACTATATAACTATTTGGCTCCTTCTTCTTTTATATAATGTAGATATAGATTGTTTAGTGTTTGCTTACTACTGAGTTGGTCTAAATTGGGTGACACAAAGGTCAGAGCAAGTTCCTGAGTCAGCCTTCCACTATTAGTCTATAGCTTAAAATTACCTCTTCCCCTAACATCAGAGAACCACAGCTTTGACGTAGTCAGTCATATAAACTCACTTTCACAAATAGCCACTTATTTTATTCTTCTATTATAATAATGAAAAAGCCTCCCATCCCGTGACTGCAACTCACATACTTTATGTTAGTGCTTTATTGTTTAGATTATTGTTTAGATTAGCATCCTCTCCTAATAGTAATATGAAAAAAAAATAAAATAAATTAAAAGATCGTACATAAATAATAGTGAATTTTATTATAATTTTTTATCTTTTTCCTTTATAATATGATACTGTTATATTATTTATTAACATAAGAGAGTATCCAAATCCTTTATTATTGAGTCAATTTAGTGCAATAGATGCTTGATTTGGTTTGGATTGGATAAAGTTGGAAATAAGTTAGTTTAGCTGTACAAACAGGAAGAGTGACGGACCATAAGAGGGCTAACCGCGGAAGGAAAACGAAATGTACATTGATCAAGTACAACCTCAATGCTTGATTAGTTGTTTTGTTGAATAAATAATAACAAATAAATAAATAGTGAACTCTAATTTTAATCATGAAATTATTAACATTGATCATATTAGTTCTTGATTTGAAGAAATTAGTATATTAGTTTTTAAAATTGTAATTCATACTATTAAATTAATTTTTAATAAAACTAATTTGATTAAAAAATAATTAATGTGAAGGATTAATATAATTAATTTTTTCATGTTTAAGAATTAATATGTTAATTTTTTTAAGTTAAGATTAATATAACTAATTCTAACAACTTTAAAAACTAAAATGGAGATTCACTCAATAAATAAATAAAAAGAATCACAAAGTTGTCATTAAGAGCGGATGAGAATTAAATATAACAAGAGAATACTTAAATTTTTTATTTTAGACATGTAAATTAACTTTTGATTTATTTAGAATTATGTGAGTCATATTAAAAATGCATATATCTCTATTAACATAATTTTATATTGGTTAACCATTGATCTGTATGTCCATGGTAAGAAGTTACCACCATAGCCTCGGCCTAAAAGCCACGCCATGTTCATACCAATTACCAAACCCCCTTCACATCTTCCTTTTCATTTCTACTCCACCAGTCCACCACCACATGCAGCTATTGAGTCTTGATAACGTTTTAAACCAAATCATTCTGATTGATAAGCATCGTTCCATGTTTATTGTATCTCATATACTCTAGTCCTGTCCCCAAAAGTGTATATGATAAATCTCCTCACCTCACAAATTTTTAATTTTGACATTGGCCTTCAATGGTATAATAGCCGTTGGGGCAAATCTAACTAGGTGACTTCTGCATGTACAGATGCCACAACTTATTTTAAGAGCATTCGAGTGTCCCCGTCCCCGCACCTTGGGTGTAGGATTAATTGTTGCTCAATATTTCTACACTCTTTGAATGTCAAACTATTCTATGTTTGGCATCCGTTTAGTCCTAGCTAGAATGTGTTCTTCAATGAATTTCAAACTCCTATCCTATAGGTAAAGTCTACTCATATAGAATTTGTTTTGTCAATTGAGCCACCCTTGATGCCATAACTTTTTGTTTCCCATAGATGGTAACTCTCATTGTTGTCTTGTTGGAGAAATTATTTTATCTTCCTAGAGTACAATAAATGTATGTTCGAGAATATATTTCTAACATTAATTTAAAATTAGTAACTTAAAATTTATATAAGTTTGTTTAAAATTAATGATAAATATTCATCTTGAAAAAAATATTACTTGTACTTCAAGAACATGGTATAATTTCTCCCTTTCATTTCAGTTCATCAACTCCTTAATTGGAATTTTCACAATGAGGTGTGAAGAGACTTTCTTTTTTTATTTTTTAGAGTATATCTCATCTAATAAATAAGATATTAATTTTTCAAAATATAATCAAATGTCTAAATAAAAACTCGTCTCAATGTTAATGTGTAAAGAGACCTTTAACATAACTTTGGATAGATGGTATCAGAGATTCCAGCCCAAAATGAACATTAACAAGTATAACAGTCGCTCGTTGGTGCTAAGCCCATTCTGATGACGAAGTTCCGAAATGGATAATGGGCTATAACCATATTGAACAGAAAGAAAGGTTCACTTCAGAATTTGGCGAAAGCAATGTTAATTGTTGGACCTAATTGTAGACCCAGTATCCGTTTATCCAAATGAGCCCAGCATGAAATGCCAGGCCTTGGATTTTTTGAACATATTAGAGTAGTTTGGTTCATCGTAAATCCTCAAAATGTATAAATTCTTTTTACATATTATGTAAGACTCCAAAAATAAAAAATAAAAAGAGGAAAAGTGAAATGCTGTGTTGTAGGTACTAAGGAGGGAATGCATTATCCCTCTATTTTCTGTTACCACCACCACCACTACGACCCATATCCCATATCCATAGACATTTTTCTTTATCAGTAACTACTTTATCTCTTCTTTGAAGGTTTGCTCTATAGTAGTTGAGGAACGCTTGTTGCCCAAATCAGGATTTCATCAATCGCGGTTATGGCTAACTAATTCCCTTGCAGGAGGAATTCTTGGGATTAAGGTGAGGGGAATTTGTGTCTTTTTCTACAGTATTTTTTGTTAGAGGCATTGCACTGTCGAGTTGCTTCATGATCGTCTTCTACTTCCATAAACTATAGGAGATCAACTTATAGTAAATGCCAAGGAAAATAAATCCATGATTGCATTCTTTTGGCAGATAAATCCATGATTGAAACGGTGTTGGGCTGTTGGCTATTAGGCCTTCGGATGCTGTTAGTAGATAATTTCAACCATTATTGCATTCTTTTGGCTGCTGCACATTCAAGAATGAATTAAATCCATGGCAATCAAGTAATGTTAGGATGGGCTTATTTACCAAACTGTTATTAATGATAAGACTATTTATAAATTGTCATATTTTTTTAAATTATATACTAAATATAGTTATACTTTTTATTTACGTGAATTATTTTATTATTTATAATTACACTAACACTTAAACGTAATTATATGAAAAATATTAACATAAATGACGCTATTTATGTAATAACACTAATATTGATGATGTTTTTAATATAATTATATCATATATGTTAACATTTTCACGTAATCATGCTATATGTCTAGTGTTTTTTCCTAATAATAATATCACACATCCTGACATTATTCTTAAAACATTCAAATAAAATAAAATAATAAATGAGATAACATAAATTATAAAATATTTAATCAATATTTTAATATATTTTTATTATTTCAATGCATTCTTATTACCAATGCATTGGTAATACGAATAATAAGAATTCTTAGACATTCGTATTACCAATGCATTGGTGGATCATCTGTCTCTAGTTGAAGAGAAATATTTTACTTTCAATGTGAGTGTGTGTGTGCAGCGTGTGGGAGAAGGAGATGGGGGTAGAGGTTCTTATGCCTCTTGGGCTGCAGGTGACCAGTGACCTGCTGAAGCGGTTGCTCACCATTTAGTTTGACACCTCTATGATTGATTGGTGTCAACAAGTAGCTAATACGTGGCTTTTTCCCTTCCTATCACCTGCTATTCAAATTTGCATGTAAAAATCCCATTAACCACATTTAATGCGTATTAAGTGATATCCCTAGTTTTCAAAAATTAGGTAGCAGAAAATCAAGGTAGAAAATTAGATATTCATTACCCCCTCTCCTTCTCCCATACGCTGCACACACACACTCACCTTGAAAAAAAAAAAATCTCTGCAACTAGAGACAGAGGAGTCACCAATGCATTGGTGACAAGAATGTCAAAAAATTCTTATTATTCGTATTACCTATGCATTGGTAATAAAAATGTATTAAAATAATAAGAATACATTGAAATATTAATTAAATTTTTTGTAATTTATGTTATCTTATTTATTGTGTTATCTTATTTAAATATTTTATGAATAATGTAATATTATTTCACTAATAACGTTAATATATGTAGTGTTATTATATAAAAATAACAATACATATGACATAATTATGTGAAAAATACTAACATATATAACGTAATTACGTTGAAAACACTATCAACACTAATACTATTACGTGGTTTGCACCATCTCTGCTAATATATTTCATCTAATTATGTCATAAATATTAGTGTAATTGTAAATAACAAAATAATTCATATAGATAAAAAATATAACAATTTGATATATAATTTTAATAGTTTAATAATTTAGTAAATAATTTTGTTACTAAAGAGAGTTTAAAAGAAAAAACCCTGTTAAGATGTTTCAATTGTAGGTGGCTTTAAGTAGGAATTTTAATGGTACTGATGTTCTGATTGGTTAAGAATAGACATATGCAGATTAATCAAATGGTGTAGTTGATAAAAAAAAAAGGTGGAAACTTGCGTTTTGTCTTGCTGGGTTAGGAAGGAATAATTTTTGTATAATAGAATTTTTAATTGAAGTAGAAGAAATTATAAAGATTGATAAATTTGGAATTTCTTGCTTTGTACTAGTATGTACAGGTTGTACCTATTTTGTTAGTAACATGACTCGTCAACACATTATAATAATTTCTTACTTTGATATATTAAATTCCTGCTAGATATATAGTGTAGTGGTTTCATTGTATTTTATTTTATTTTAGTTAATATTATTTTATTTTTCTTTGTAATACTCTTTTTATAAATTTTAGTCTTAGTTGTACTATTGTTAGTAATTTTTTTTAAATATATGATTAGTCCGTTTCAGTGTATGGCTGATGTTTGGCTTGAAGTACTTGGGGCTAAACTCTGAAAAGGAAAATGGATGAGTAACGTGAGGTTGATGCCTGACCAGAACTACTTATGGCTAAGCTCCGTTTTTATATGGATCTCTCTTACTATTGTAAAGTATTTTCAACATGAAGGAAATTAATTAACATATGGGACTAAAAACATATATGAGTCATGCTTAGACTCGGCGTGTCTAATAATTCTTCTAAGTTCTACCTGCATATAAAGTATAGGTTATATTTGATAAGTAAATTTTGATAATTGAGTGTTGTTCATTAACTTTGTAAACTCAACCCGACATCCTTTATTTTTCTTTTAGAACCTATTCACACCACTAATGTCTCGCCTACTTAGTGGTTTCAGTCACTTCTTATGAAGTTTGCTTGGAGATAGGTATACATGTACTCGAATCATTGCAGTCTTAAAATTATAGACAAAAAGCGTTAAATAACATTCAGTATTTTTTTTTTAAGTTATTATTTTATCTTATTAAGATTAGTTAAAATTAAATTCTTTTTGACTATTGTATATTTTTATTAATTTTTTTAATTCCACAATTAAATTATATGAATTCTATTTTAAGTTTTGGAAAATCTTTAATTTTAAGAGAGATCTTTGTCAATAATTTTTTTATATACTTGTTAATGGCCTAATTACCCTTCCCTTATAATATATCCCTTTGTATAAGTTATGTTTTATTTGCTAACAAGAAAAAGATTTCAAAAGTTACTTGTTTACTTATTTATTTTCTTCTATATCCGTATATTCATAACCCTGACCGGTCACATCCTTGTGACATATTAATATAAATATTTTAACTTCAAATTTAAAATTGTCATATATCATTTTGTTTTAACATGTTTGGAACCTTAATCATTTCATTTTTTAAAAAAATTAAATTTTTGTTTTTAAACTCAATATAAGCTCGGGGTAGCGGTTGAACTGGAAAAAAATTAAAATCGGTCAAATATATGTCTTTTTCCAATAAGAAACATAACCTTAATCCTTAAGTTTTACCTAACATGGGGGTTTTCCTTCTTTTAATAATGAAATGGAAAATTCAAATTGCAAGCAAACCAAGATAAAAGGGAAGGGGAAACATTTTATTACACTTCTCCTGTGGTGCACCGGACAAGGAAGAATTGAATATTATAAAAGTATCACGTCAAATATATATATAGAGGGGGGATCGGTTTATATCAGTATAAGTCTTTTTTGACTTACTCATTTTCAATCGTTAGATTTACTTTCATCTAATGATTGAGATTATTTCGTTAAAAGTAACTATTAGATGAAAGTGAATCTAATAACTTAAAATAAGTGTAAATAAAAAAAAATTATCTTGATATAAGTTAATCCTACCTCCTTTATTTATATATATATATATATATATATATATATATATATATATATATATATATATATATATATATATATATATATACTGTAAGAAGTTATTAAACTCTTATTCTATCCATTATTTATTGCATAATTGTATAAGTAACAATTTACATATATATATATATATATATATATATAATGAATCTGATGATGAGATATGTTGATTATAAGATGTGAGAATAGTAAATCTTGACTATTAGATTTTTTATAAATTATTAATATTAAAATATAAATGTATGTGACTTTTTAAGTGATCACATAATTTTTAATTAATTTTTAATTTTAACATTCTATATATAATTATATGATCAAAATTTACTTTTCTTACTTATTTACAGATAAAAGCTCATCTCACTCAATATGTCATCTCTATATATACATACTTAGAAAAAAAAAAAAGTCATTCTTTCTCTATTTAAATATAAGGCAATGATGTAGAGTAACTTGTTTGGTTGAGTGATTACGAAGGTAATGAAAGCAATAGAGTGGCGCTAATGATATTAGGCGCATTTAAACTTAAATTAAAAATAAAACTGAAAAATTGAAATTTAATTAAAATTAAATAAATTTAATTAATTTAATTAATTTTTGTTTTATTTTTTATAAACTAATTGAATTGGATCAATTTTTTATTTTAAGTTTTAAAATTAATCTAATTTAATTTAAACCCATTAATACTATATAATATAATTTTATTATTGAATATCTACTTTTATTTATAATAACTTTAATTTCTCTAATACTTTTTTTGCTCTATACACCTCCCTAATCAAATTTTATTTTATGCATGTTAAATGAATTATTTTTATTTTTTATTTTATTTTATTTATTGATTTTTGTTTTTAATGAGCTGAATTGCTCTTAAGTTACAAAATTTTGAGCTGCTTTTAATCCAAACTAATTGCATTTCTATACTAAAAAACTTATTGGATTGGATTGGATCGAATGAGTTTTCATCTCAAAATCAATTTAATCTAATTCACAAATACCCTATATGATACGGAGGTAGGGCAAAGTGAAATAATGTTTAACTTCAAATTTTATTAATCTTATTCCACTCTTTAAATGAGATAAAGTTGAAAATATATTATTTAAATAAACTTAAATAACTTCATATATACACAAAATATTTACACTCATTAATTAATTTGAATACTTTTATTTGAGAGTAACTTAAATTTCTTAGAGTAAAACCCTATTTTGATCCTTGACATTTATTTCCATTTTTACTTTAGTCTCTAACATTTTTTTTTTTACTTTAGTCCATAATATTTATAAATTTACTTTAATTTAGTCCTCTATTTTTATACTTATTAATTATCTAATAAACAAAAATATTGATGTGTCACCATTAGAAATGATATGATGTTGTTATCTGTTTGCGTGGCAGTTTCACAAAAGATGATTAGACGATGAATACATCTAAAACGACATTGTTTCATTATTCACTTGTCATTTGAAACACTACATTAGTATTTTTTTCTTAATGTCAAGTAAATAATGAAACGACGTAGTTTTATATGTACTTATCAAGTTATCTTTTGCAAATTGCCAAATTAGCAAATAACAGTGTTACATCGTTGCTAACGGGGGTACATCAACATCTTTTTTATTAGATAATGAATATATAGATAGATAGACTAAATTAAAGTGAATTTATAAATGTCAATGACTAAAGTAAGAAAAATGAAATGTTTGTTAGTCATGGCAACCATCACCCAAGAGGGGGGATGAATTGGGTGATTACAAATTTTAATGCAACTTTGAGAAATTAATCATTTTAAATAACTCAAGTAATAAATAATAGCAAACATGCACAACAAAGGTATAACTATTATATATTACGCTAAATACAACTTGGGATATATGATGAATTAAGCAAATGAGCTAGATATCAAGTTCATATAATCAAATCACCAAGATGACAAGATATGCAATAGATAAATTTACCACACTAAATACTGAAATTAAAGAGTGTAGGGAAGAGAAATCAAACTCAAGAATTTATCCCTGTTGAAACCACTTGGGCCTACATCCAAATCCCCAAAACTTAACTTGAGATTTTCTTCACTATCTCCTAGACTTCACGGGTGCTAGGAAAACCTTTGTACAAACAAGAGCACTCCTCACACTTTGGAATACCTCACCCTTGTGCTAGAGCCTCCAATTCTTCAAGCTTCACAGGTGCTTGATGACCTTTACAAACTTGAGCACTCAACTCATTGGGATGCCTCACCCTTGAGCTTGAGTCTCTTCAAACAAAGGGATGCCTCACCCTTTACAATTTGGAGGGATACCTCACCCTCTTTTACAAAGCAATCAAGGTTGATAGAATAAAACTCTCACAAGAGTAGGTATACAACTTGAAGAACAAAGTATAGATGATAGAAAACTCTCTCAAGAGTGAATAATACAAATTGAAGAATAAATGAATAGAAGGATTTTGCAATAAAGAGCTCAAAATATGATTTTGGTGATTCAAGGATCAAATCAAGTGTTCAAGAGGTGTATAAGCTTCATACAACACTTATATATAGAGCCCAAGTGATAAAATAGCCGTTGGTAGTGTTTAGAAATGATTTTTTATGAAAACTAGCCGTTTATAGCCGTTAATTTCTCTTCTGGTAATCGATACACACTTCCGTAATCGACATTTTTGTTGTAATCGATTACAACATTTCTGGTTTTGAAAACTGACTTTAAAAGGTCATAACTTATTCATTTCTTATCCGATTAAAGCAAATGACCAGTCATTGGAAAGATCTTTGAGTCTATTTTCAAATGAAACAAGTTTCACAAAACTAAAAGTATTTTGAAAGTTATGATCAAAAGAGTGACTAAAGGTCAGCTTTTCAAAACTCAAACTTGATTGTTTTTGAAAACTGACTTTAAATGGTCATAACTTCTTCATTTCTTATCCGTTTAAAGCAAATGACCACTCATTGGAAAGATATTTGAGTCTATTTTGATATGCAATAAGTTTCACAATAAAACTCAAAGTAGTTTGAAAGTTATGATCAAAATAGTAACTAAATGTCAGTTTTGCAAAACATAAACTTGGCTATTTTTCAAATGTGTGAATTACCACCAAGATTAACTTTCCAAAAATAGTTTGTTGGACATTTAAACATGTAAGAACCATTTTTAAAGACTTAAAAACATATTTGAGCTCTTTTCTTGTAAAACTTCTATCTTTACATAGGAGAAAACCTAAAAGGAAAATATACCAATTCTAGTCCTTAGGCTTCTTGATGTAATCCAAGCTTCCACAAATTTCTTCTCTTCAAATCTTATAAATTGCTTGGAACATCTTTATCATTCTCATTCTTCTTGAGTTGAGCATAGTTGTGATCTTTTGCTTTCTAGTTGCAATGCTCACTCTTGGTACTTGGACTATCCTACAAAGTATTACTCACTTAAAACAAGCATAGTTAGTCCAAATTCATAACTTAATATCTTAATATGCATGATTCATAAATGTATAACTCTAATTAGTCTAACATGCATATAAGAATGTTGCATATATCTCATTGCATGATTATTAAGTGAAGTATAACTAAATAAAGTACATAATCATGCATGATCCAATATATCTCTTTTAAGCACATATATATAACATGATCAATATTCTTTTGTGATGCATTTGTCATCTATAAAACACATCTATCAAGCATAAGCATCATTCTTTTTATCTTGTATTTGTCATCATCAAAACTTAATATATTAAACCATTGGGGCAAACATATTTCCACAATCTCCCCCTTTTTGATGATGACAAATCACCAAAGAAAAATATGTTAAGGAATATACATGAATAGATATTCATATAAGCATATCAAACAATAAGTACAAGAACATATTTTTCTTTCCAATTTTCACTCCCTCTATTTGACATCAACAAAAAGGCTTAAGAAGGAAAGATAATATTTTCACTCCCTTTATAGATAAAAGTTGTGCTGTAAAAAAGAGTAGGATCATCAAAACCAAAAACTTCTTCAAGTTATTCAAAACATAATTGTCTCCCTTTATTTGATTTTACACATAATTCAAGAACAGAGAGATGAAACAAGCATACTTTCAAGATATAAAAGATTATTCATGCAAAGCTTGTCATATTTTGGTACATCAACATTTAGCACATGATAGCAATGAGCTTAAGAAATTATGTCTAGCATATAATGTCTTGCATACCACATGATAAATAAGTACCACTTGATATCACTTGTTAGGAGTTACAAAATATTCGTGTAAGATCATGAAATTGAGGTTTTCAAATGAAAGATCATACAACTTGTCACATATCAAGCATTTCTCAATGAAAGAATCAAAAGATATAAAGTTTAAGAATGTTTACCTTCTTTCATTGATAGATGGAAAGTCAATAAGAGATGATCTTTGTTGATATGTTGATAGTATTAACAATAAAACACTTCATGCCAAAAAAAGGATGTAAGCCAAGAGGTATAAGCAACAATTTAAGAACTAGGCTCCCCCTCAAAATATGCATATTATCAAAATATCAAACATAATAGTTTAACATAGTTATGCATATGTTCTTAGTCAACAAAGATATGGAAGAAGGATATGTAAGATAAGCTCCCCCTTATTGAAGCACAAGATAGATAAAGGAAAATATGTATGCCAAGACTATGTAAGCACATTACCATAAACAGAAGCAAGACAAAGATATATATTCTTAATCCATCAATCACAAACCATCTTAAAACTTCTTCCCCTTTCAAAAAGAATTTTGTAAAAACACATTATATTTTCAAAAGCATTTTACAAGGGTAGAGAGATTTTATATTAAAACCACATATTCTTTTCAAGGCAAGAGCATGATTTTCATAGGTGTTATACTACAAAGAAACCATAAATCAAGAGAATCATTAATATCAAACATTTGCATTGAGAAAATATACTATAGGGATCAAAGTATGTATAATACTAATATCATCCACCCTATATGCAATGACAAACATTAGCAAGTTAATATCCAATTAGGAACTTTGTCAATATGAAGCATACTTCTCATGTAAGAAAAACATTAAATCATTTAAGATCAATTTATCAACAAGTATCATACAATCCATAATATATATAATACCACAATAGCTTAGGGATAGAGATACTTATTGAGAGAGTGATGCTTCTTTAGAATGTTCTTCATTTATTTGTCCTTTGAGTTTGAGTTTTCTTCCATTGCGTATTCCATTCCATTGTACTTGAAGAAAGTCTCGTCATGTTCCTCTTCACTCAAGTCTTCTCTTTATCCATTTATGCTTGACATTTCAATATTTGATGACTATATTTGAAGTACATAGAGACACTTTCAAAGCTAACTCTAAAAGTTCTCTAAAACATAGGTTAGCATCAAATATCATTTAAGCTCATTTACAAGCATAATTTAGGTTGATATACAATGTAAAACATGTACCACATTATCAACCATGCAATGTTAGCTCTTACAAGAATAAAGGAAAAACATATGCACTTGAATCCAAAAGCATAGTTTAAGCATTTTCAAAGCAAGATT
Source organism: Ormosia emarginata (assembly GCA_029884605.1). Taxonomy (NCBI): domain Eukaryota; kingdom Viridiplantae; phylum Streptophyta; class Magnoliopsida; order Fabales; family Fabaceae; genus Ormosia; species Ormosia emarginata. The sequence goes on along the minus strand of JAQQTP010000032.1, from coordinate 2,303,630 downwards.
CAAGTTTGTCAAGAAAGACATAATCATCATCAAAACATATATAAGTGTTTTGGGGCAAACAATGATCATGTAAGGCATGTAAAAACAACTCTTTACTTCTCCAAATAGCACATGATATTCAATTTAAAGCATAGATGAGGATAAAAGATTGATGTCACCAAAAGTGTACTCTTTGAGTTTTTGTAGGTGACTCCAACTTCCATGCCTCAAGGCTCCTTGAGAATGTTGTGGTTCTCCATGTCATTCTTTTTATGTTTTCATCACTCTTGGAGAACTTGAACTATTTCAAATTTTTCAAACCTCAAGTAGCATAGTTGTGTTTCACTTCATTGCATGCTTGAGCTAATATTCATCCTACAACGCCATTCAAAGTATTTTCTTTGGTATCCACCAATTTCGGATCCATAAAGGTTAGTCATTGATTATTAATCCATTATGCTCTTATAAAGATTAATTTTTCTATAGTATGTAAATTGAGCACAACAAGTTAAATAACCAATTGCCATTAAGCACATAACTAATAGCATGCTTACTTTCATGATATATAGACAATTTAAAGCATAGCAAGCATATCTAGGCATTGTAGAATTTATGTACCAAGATATATAACAAATTAATGAGCTATGGTACATAAAGAATGAACATAATCATGTGCTAAACAAAATATTCGAATTTTACCAAGTGCACATGATTCTATCCTTTACTTAAGGCCTACAAGGAATATACCTCATATTTATTGTCTTTTTAAGTGAATGCTCATAAGAGGTAAAGACTTTTGATACCTTGGCCTTGGTAATCAAGGAAATTCTTTTCCTTACCCATTGCTTCCCTTTAGGTGTTTTGAACTTTGTAAGTTTCACATTTTGTACTTGAGAAGCTTTAGTTGAAGATATTTTCCTTCTTTGACCAAAACTTCTATCAATGGGCTTTGGAAGCATTCTTCTTGATGATTCCTCTTTCTTTTGACTAATTAGTCCATCCTTTTGAGAAACTTTCTGCATAATTGAGACACTAGGAGGACATTTTGGTACCCACTTCATCTTGGGTCCTTGAATGTTAGTAATAGGGTCTTTAAGACCTTTAGGAACCCATACCATACAATTTCTCATATAAGAATTTCTTCTATAATTGCATAAATGAGAAATATGTCCTAGATGACCACAAAAGTTGCAAACAATTAAATTTAATGATGGTTTGGTCCTTTGAAGATCATCTTTAGAAAACTTAAGCCTTTTGTTGTTATTACATTCTATATTATTTTTGCCATAAGCCTTACTTGAACTTTTATGTAGAATAACATCAATTTTATTCTCATTAACAAGCATAGAATGTAAGCAATTAGAATCATTAGCTTTGACAAATTCGGAATGTAAGTCCTCAACATAATTTTCTAAATTAATACAATTTTCATAAAAAGTTGAGGTTTCACATTTCAAAGGTATTTCCTCATCAAGAAAAGCATATTCATTTTTCAAAGTCTTAATATCATTTTCAATGGAGGAAATGTTTTCCAAACAAGATAAGTTTTTATTTTCTAAAATCAACAAGCCATCATATATTTCATCATATGCACATTGTAACTCATAATAAGAAGGACTATAATCTAGTTTAGCATCATTTACCTCAAAGTCCTTTTTAGCCATATAGGAATTAATCTCAATTTCTAGCATGCTTGGCTCTTTAAGAGAATCATCTTTCTCATTGTTGTCTATCAAGGATTCAAGAATATCTTCTTTCTCAATTTTGTTTTGCATTTCCTCTTCTTCAAATTGAGCACCATCATCATCAAGAGACATTGAGCTTATTTTCTTGCTTTGAACATGTTCTTTAGGACATTTTTCAATGTTGTCTTCCTCTAGAAGTTTTTGCTCTTCTTGCTCTCTATATACAACTTTATGCAAGAAATCATTGTTAGTAAGATAAATAGCATCAAGAGCATCCCATATATCTTTAGCACTAGAGCAACTCTTAATTCTAGCATAAGCATCATCATTCAAACTACTTCTCAACATTTGCATTGCTCTAATGTTCAAGGAAAAGCATTTCTTGTCATAAGCATTCAAATCTTGTTTTGGTTTAGGAGAAAATCCATCAAGTACAACATCCCACAAATCAAGATCAATAGATTGCATATACAATTCCATTCTAGCTTTCCAATAAACAAAATGCACACCATCAAAGAATGGTGGTTTATCAATTTCAAAACCTTCCATTTTGAAAAGCTTTTTAATGGTTGCAAACAAATAAGGATCATTAACTCTAAGCGGTTAAGCTTTCACCAGAGCACGAAGCTCTGATACCACTTGTTAGTCATGGCAACCATCATCCAAGAGGGGTGAATTGGGTGATTACAAATTTTAATGCAACTTTGAGAAATTAATCATTTTAAATCATTCAAGTAATAAATGCAGAGGAACATGCACAACAAAGGTATAACTATTATATATTACGCAAATACAACTTGGGATATATGATGAATTAAGCAAATGAGCTAGATATCAAGTTCATAGAATCAAATCACCAAGATGACAAGATATGCAATAGATAAATTTACTACACTAAATACGAAATTAAAGAGTGTAGGGAAGAGAGAATCAAACTCAAGAATTTATCCCTGGTTCACCAACCAACTTTGTGGCCTACATCCAGTCCCAAGCTTAACTTGAGATTTTCTTCACTATCTCCTAGACTTCACGGGTGCTAGGAAAACCTTTATACAAACAAGAGCACTCCTCACACTTTGGGATACCTCACCCTTGTGCTAGAGCCTCAATTCTTCAAGCTTCACAGGGTGCTTGATGACCTTTACAAACTTGAGCACTCAACTCCTTGGGATGCCTCACCCTTGAGCTTGAGTCTCTTCAAACAAAGGGATGCCTCACCTTTACAATTTGGAGGGATACCTCACCCTCTTTTACAAAGCAATCAAGGTTGATAGAATAAAACTCTCACAAGAGTAGGTATACAACTTGAAGAACAAAGTATAGATGATAGAAAACTCTCTCAAGAGTGAATAATACAAATTGAAGAATAAATGAATAGAAGGATTTTGTAATAAAGAGCTCAAAATATGATTTTGGTGATTCAAGGATCAAATCAAGTGTTCAAGAGGTGTATAAGCTTCATACAACACTTATATATAGAGCCCAAGTGATAAAATAGCCGTTAGTAGTGTTTAGAAATGATTTTTTATGAAAACTAACCGTTTATAGCCGTTAGAAACGTTTCTCAGACTTGGTAATCGATTACACACTTCGTAATCGATTACATCTGTCAATGTTATGTCGATTACATGGACTTGTGTAATCGATTACAACATTTCTGGTTTTGAAAACTGACTTTAAAAGGTCATAACTTATTCATTTCTTATCTGATTAAAGCAAATGACCAGTCATTGGAAAGATCTTTGAGTCTATTTTCAAATGAAACAAGTTTCACAACAAAACTAAAAGTATTTTGAAAGTTATGATCAAAAGAGTGACTAAAGATCAGCTTTTCAAAACTCAAACTTGATTGTTTTTGAAAACTGACTTTAAATGGTTATAACTTCTTCATTTCTTATCCGTTTAAAGCAAATGACCACTCATTGGAAAGATATTTGAGTCTATTTTGATATGCAATAAGTTTCACAATAAAACTCAAAGTAGTTTGAAAGTTATGATCAAAATAGTAACTAAATGTCAGTTTTGCAAAACATAAACTTGACTATTTTTCAAATGTGTGAACTACCACCAAGATTAACTTTCCAAAAACAGTTTGTTGGGCATTTAAACATGTAAGAACCATTTTTAAAGACTTAAAAATATATTTGAGCTCTTTTCTTGTAAAACCTCTATCTTTACATAGGAGAAAACCTAAAAGGAAAATATACCAATTCTAGTCCTTAGGCTTCTTGATGTAATCCAAGCTTCCACAAATTTCTTCTCTTCAAATCTTATAAATTGCTTGGAACATCTTTATCATTCTCATTCTTCTTGAGTTGAGCATAGTTGGACTATCGTACAAAGTATTACTCACTTAAAACAAGCATAGTTAGTCCAAATTCATAACTTAATATCTTAATATGCATGATTCATAAATGTATAACTCTAATTAGTCTAACATGCATATAAGAATGTTGCATATATCTCTTTGCATGATTATTAAGTGAAGTATAACTAAATAAAGTACATAATCATGCATGATCCAATATATCTCTTTTAAGCACATATTTATAACATGATCAATATTCTTTTGTGATGCATTTGTCATCTATAAAGCACATCTATCAAGCATAAGCATCATTCATTTTGTCTTGTATTTGTCATCATCAAAACTTAACATATTAAACTATTGGGACAAACCTATTTCCACAATGTTAAGGACTAAAATGAGAATGAAAGTAAACGTTAAGGACCAAAATAAAGTTTTATTCAAATTCTTATTGTACTCTCCTTCAAATAATGTTTCATGGCTAGAGTAATGATCAGGTCGAGATCGGATCAACCCGATATTTAGATGAAATGTATAAAACATTATGTACAGTTTTATTCAAATTCTTATTGTACTCTCCTTTAAGTAATGTTTCATGGCCAAACTAATAATCAAGTTGAAATCAGGTCGACTCAATATTTAGATGAAATATACAAATTTAAACATTATGTACAGTTACTATAAAAAAAACATTATGTATAGCTAAATTAAGGAATTTTAAAAGTAGAAAAGAAATACTAAAGAATATTTTGCAATACATATTTTAAAACAAATCATATCAATGCAAAAATGTTAGTTAGTTATGCAAAATATATTAATTTAAATTAAAAAAACTTACAATTTATTACAAAACTTTTATAAAAATTACAAGTTTTTAAATATTATATAATGTCGGATCCAATTGAGTCAACCTAAAATATGATTCATATCCGACTCAAAAACGCATCGAGCTTATTTTCTAAACCTTGAACATGATCTGATTAGCTTTGGGTCGGACCTGTTTATTAGATCGGACGGTTGTTAAGCACCTCTAGCTTGTGTTGAGCTTAGATGCAGGAATTGAGCACCCAGAATAGGTGGTTCTGGTTCCTCTAGAAAGTTCTCCCTCTTCCCTGCTAACATATTGCATTTGTTTTATTTTGATAGTATAAGAGTTTGATAAAGGTTTAGAGTCGCGTGCACGAGAATTAGGATGAAGCCTGAAACTAGACGGAGAAGAAATCATGTTTAAGTGGGACCTAAAACAAAAACACTAGATTTCTAGTCAGATTCATTGAAGGATAATTCAGCTGCTACATAGACAATCTCGTGTTTTAGTCTTAGTAGACGCCATTTTCATTTCTTGTCAAGTTGTAATTAGTTCTATCTAAATCTAATAATGTGTGATCACCAAAAAAATCTAATAATGTGTGGTGAAGCTATGCTTTGCTCACAGATTTATCATGGCATTGTGGCGTGTCTTGTTACGAGACACGACAATTTTGATTTATAATTCCAACTGAAGCTCTCACACAAAATCATTGAACAAATCACAAGTTTATTAATTTTAAAATCTTAACAGCTACTTACTTATAAACCAATGTTTTTAAAACTGATTTAACCGTTTATATTATATATCTATACTACTTAATAAAGGAGATTTATCTTTTTGGTCTCAAACTTTTATTTCTTATTTTATCATTATATTTCACTTTTATATGTTTTATACAAAAAACAAGAAATATATGGATAAAATCATAAAAAAATATATTAAGTAACCATTCACTTCTTATTATTTCAAAATTGGCACCCCTTACCATCTAAAAAAATTACTTTTACTCACCCACTAAAAAAACTGCTACATTAAAGAGAAACAAAAAAAAAAAGCGAGAATTGACATATCCACTATTATATAGTAAAGAGTTATATAATAAAGAGATTAATCAACACCAACGTGTATTAGTCTAAGTAAAAAAAATTTAAGTCATTTAAACATGTAATTATGAATTTGATTTCAGTATTTATGTGTGTAGAAATAAAAATTATATTATTGGAAGAGGCCTTCGCTTAGACACTTAATCATATTATGAGAAATTAGTATCTCAAGTGAAGAGATATTCTAAAAAACAAAAACAAAAAAAAGATTAATCAACAAGTCAATCAATTTCAAATTTCTAATATCTAGTTTTAATCTAAGTTTTAACATTCAATATTAACTTTGTTCACAAAAGAAAAGTAATATGCTAATATGTTTTAAAAAATATAAATGCTTTAAAATAATAAAATATTAGATGATAACAAAGTCTCATATTTATTAAAGTATTGAAAAAGGTGCTCATCTCTTCTTATATAAAATAGTCCTCTCATTGCTTGAGTTTCAAGAAGGTGTAACTTTTTCCTTATATAAAATATAGTCTTGCGTTGTTTGTGCATATAACTCAACCCTTATATGCAGCATAAGCATATATTCTCCTCAGCTCCTATGCTATTGTTTTATGGCATAGCTATATAGACATATACGTTTTACCATTTTTTTCCCTTTTTTTAAATAAAAATTAGTCAAAATTTTGTAATTAAAAGAACTGGTCGGTTTGATAAAAATATTAAAATCGGTAGAATATCTAATCCACGGTTCAATCCGTGCAACAACGTTTTGATAACAAATCGAAAATAACGTAAAAAAAATTTAAAAAGAGCATAGTCTATGCACATAATATAAAATTGCTCAATCCCATTCCGCCAATCGGCATAACGCCAATCCAAGCCTGAAACTTTTATGTAGAAATAAAGAGGATTTATGTGGTATTTATCTTTTTTTTTAAGAGATTGATATATAACATAAATTATCAAGTATTTTATTAGTTATTAATTATTTTTAAATATATATTATAAATCTAACATTTAATAAATATTTCACACCTCCTCTTGAATACCAAATTTATGAGAATACCATAAAAATTCTTACAAAGAAATGAAGGCGACAACGCTTAGTGTCTACTGCCTACTATGATTATTTCCCTCAAAAATTTTCTGGCATAGGATTATACAAATGTTGCAAAACGAAGTAAAATATCTTGCACGGCGCCGGAATAGGGGGCCAATCCCTTTCAACCCAACTCCATCGCCGTGACCCATGCCATGAATTCTAAAGCCAGGTGCCAGGTGCCAGGTGCGGCCAATTTCATCTGTTTTATCGCATTGAGTATAGGAGATTTTTTATTTGATAAAAAAAAAATGTGATATGGTGAGGTTAATTTAATATGATTTTTTTAAAGTGATTTCGGAGTATAAAACTTTCCCTTGTTCTATAATTAATGTTTTATCACATCAATTGTAACATTAAATATTATAAAATAAAAAATTCCTCTTACTTTTCTCTTGTTCTAGAAACGTTCAAAGAATATTTCTCTTAAAATTGTCCATATCAAGTTTCAAAACAGTATGTAGAGCTTCAACGGTGATAGATTTTTTTTTATATATATATATTCTTAGAATATTGCATTATCTCAATTAAATTATGATATGTAGAATCTTAAAACTATATTTAAATTAAATCTAAATAGTTATAAGATCATTAAATTAGTATTATGAGAATATTTTAAAATTTCTCTTCAACGGAAGAATCTTGAATTTTATGAACTTTTGGATATATAATTATAAATAATTAATCATTGATTTTTCAGTTTATTTTAAACTAAATAATTGTTTTACTATAATACTGAAAAAAATCTTTTAAATATATGTATTTCTTTTCTGTCAACTTCATCAAAGACATCACACCCACTCCATCCCCTTCACGCCTTTGCAAAAATAAACCCCACTAAATTGTCTCGTGTCTCTCTATCTTTATTGGAATTAACTTGCACAGCATTCACACCTATTAAAACCCCCCACAAATTCCACGTTTTCTTTCACGTCCATTTCAGTTCCCATGCCAACACGGTCCTACTTCCTTTCTTCGTTTATCTTCCACCATATCTGTCATCCCCACACATCCAGCTACCTTTATCTCTCACACACGTACAAAAATAATAGACACACAAACACAAGTGGCCCAAGTGTTTGAATAAAATCAAGGATCTTGTTTCGTAGTTTTTACTACAATAGTTATTGACACATGAAACATATCAACCATGGAAAGCAAGCCCATTAGCTAAGCAACCAATTGCAGTAGTAGCAGCAGCAATGTTCAATAGCCCACCAGATTGGCCTGAACCAATAGTCCGGGTTCAGTCCTTATCTGAAAGCTGCAGAGATTCAATCCCTGACAGGTATATCAAGCCCTCAACTGATAGGCCATCCATAAGCTCTTCTTCCGAAGATGCCAATATCCCAATCATAGACCTAGGAGGTCTATATGGTGACCCAGATGCCCGAAATTATGTCCTTAAGCAAATCTCAGACGCTTGCAATGAGTGGGGTTTCTTCCAAATTGTAAACCATGGGGTTAGCCCTGTTTTGATGGACAAGGCTAGGGAAACTTGGCGTCAATTCTTTCACTTGCCTATGGAGTTGAAGCAGCAATATGCAAACTCCCCAAAAACTTATGAAGGGTATGGCAGCAGGCTTGGAGTTGAGAAAGGTGCTATTCTTGATTGGAGTGATTACTATTATCTTCACTTCCTTCCCTTATGCCTCAAGGACTACAACAAATGGCCTTCTATGCCTCCCTCTTGCAGGTAATTGAGTTCACCAAATATATATAATTAAATAAACTTATCAACTAATACTATGACATATGACATAACTGATAAAGGTGAACCGTGTCAATTAAGTTAGTCGGATTTAAATCTTAATAATATTATGACATATAATTGATAGATTATTTGTAAATACTGTGTAGGTGTAGTTAATATTAATTGCATATTGCTTTGTGCAGAGAAGTGTTTGATGAGTATGGGAGAGAGTTGGTGAAGCTATGTGGGAGGTTGATGAAGGTTATGTCCATAAACCTTGGATTGGAAGAGGATTTTCTTCAAAATGCTTTTGGGGGTGAAGACATTGGGGCATGTCTAAGAGTGAATTTTTACCCAAAGTGTCCACGGCCAGAACTGACGCTGGGTCTGTCATCACACTCAGACCCAGGAGGGATGACCATGTTGCTTCCAGATTACCAAGTAGCTGGTCTTCAAGTCCGCAAATGCGATAATTGGATTACCGTGAAGCCTGCTCGCCATGCCTTCATCGTCAATATCGGTGACCAAATTCAGGTGAATGATCTCTCTCTCACAATTATCCCTATAGGAGAGAATGTTTGGTCAGGATTCATGTTACACTAATCTGTCACGTGGAGTGGTCACATGTGAAGTTGAGGTGTTGATTATTTTAGTTTTTAAATTATTCGTCAAACATTTTGGTCGTTGTGTGGCACTTACCATGTTTCTCAACATATAAGATTATTAATTTCCTAGATATTCTTCTCATTTTAAATTTGCACCACTTGCATGAGAACAGTTTACGCGGGATTGGGAATAGTTTGATTGAATTTTTTTTAAGGCTTAGTTAAGAGATAATTGGAAAAAAATTCTTTTAAAATAAATTTATTTGTAGAGTGAGTAATTAAATAAAAATTTATCTATAATTAATTTAAATAAAAAAATACTTGTTATTTTAATTTATTAATTAATTTAAAAATAAATACACTCTTATTTGTTCACTTTATAAAATTTAAAAGAATATTATCCGAGGTTTTTAATATAAAAAATGTTCTTTCCACTATTGAAAATTAAGCGCACATACATAAAGTGGATAAACATTTGGCCACTGGGTTAAGGATAAGGCCATAGGTTTCTTGGCATGACATTTTTGAATAAATCATTTTATACTAGCTGTAAGCTCAATTATGACTGTGAAGTTCCACTATAATTGTAGTGGCCAATTATACCCTCATCATATAGAAGTAGAACAAACTCTACCAGTCATGTGCAGAATGACTAGCACATATTTGCATCTTTGACAATATTCAAAACCCAATGGTGCGCCTTGTAAAGTATTGTTTCCACCATGACTAAAAAGGTCGAATATCTTAAATTATTATGACTAAATAAGATTAGAGCATAATCCAATAATTGAGAACGAGGAATCTCAGCTAAAAGATTCTAATTTGGATGAAGTGAGGTTTTATAAAAGATAGATGAAGATGATTCTTCCATTGTGTAGGCTAAATTCTAATTAGAAAAAAGAAAAATAAGTTTGTTGTGTATTATCTATGCTAACATATATGTTTTAAGTTTGAATTTGGTATACTGTCTCTAAGATATAAATCTTAATTTAAAAATAAGAATTCATATTCAAAAAATAAAAAAATTTGAAATAAAAAACTAATTTTCCCTTATGTACTATATAAATAATTTTTTTTAAAAAAAAGCCTAAATGAGTACATGTTAGTCTAATATATATATATGATTCCTTAATGAGAAAATGTCATAGATTATTTAGCATTACTTGCAAATAAGAATTACATTCCTGCATAATTAAGTAAATTGCGCTGTTAAAGTCTGAATTTCAAATTGAAAGCTTAAAAAAAACCTCATCATAACCGTTCTCAACGAACAATGTCAACACCAATTTACTTAGAATTTAGTATTTTTAAATTGAGGAATTCACTTTAGAGAGAAAAGTAAAGGACCTCAATCATTGATAAAAAAAAAATCAAAAAAGTGAATTCTAACAAATTCAAGATTTATTATGCATATTCATGTAATGAATTATTTATTTTTTCATTAATAATCGAGATCTCTTACTTCATCCTCTAAAGTGAGAGTTTATTAATTTAGAGGAGCCAAATCTATTTACTTGCACATTGCATGACGATGTTACTTCCTATTGAAGTTCAAGAGTTGTATATCTTTAGTAGCTTATCAACATGTTAGTCACAAAACTGTATTGCTTAATTTGTTTGTTTTTTTGTGTTTGATAAGGTTCTAAGCAATGCAATCTACAAGAGTGTGGAGCACAGGGTGATAGTAAATTCAGATAAAGAAAGAGTTTCCCTGGCCTTCTTCTACAACCCCAAAAGTGATATACCCATAGAGCCAGCAAAAGAGCTGGTAACACTGGACAGGCCTGCACTCTACCCGGCTATGACCTTCGATGAATACAGGCTCTTCATTAGAATGAGAGGACCTCGTGGGAAATCTCAAGTGGAATCTTTGAAATCTCCAAGATGATCAATGCTCAATGCAAATGACTTTCATTGGTTACGTTGCAAATCTATTGCAAACAGTATTTCTGGTTGATACATAATATATAATTAATTGGTAAATACTGTAGTCGGGATTTGTTTGAACAAAATTGCACATTGACGTGGAGAGTAAGGATACTCATATTGGAAAAGCTGTTTTCTTCTTACTTTAGTTTTGTAATGGCTAAATTTGGATGGGCCACAAAGATTCTTCCTAGCTGAGTAAATATCAGTAGTGGTATTTGTCCCCACAACCCAACCGACAATCGTGGTCATAATTCATAATTACACCATGTTTTTAGATGGGGTGGGGGTGATCATTTTTATTTTTATTTTGTATCTTCATAACTACCATAATAAATATGACACACGGCTTGATAAAGGCCTGCTTCACTCATGATCATTGAATTCCACTCTTTCTCTCTCTCTCTTTTTTCCTGCATTATTCCTTCATTCGAAAAGTGAATAACTAATCTATCACAATACTATTGATTTTGAAGAGAATAATCGCTCTCAACTGTAATTTTATTTTCATATACATGAGTCAAGAATCAAACCTCTAAACATATATTGAAGGTGACCAAACTCATTGCCACTTGAATCAATACAAGTTGATTCCACTTTTTCTTTATGCTATTTGTTTATGGCTTTTTTTTAACAAAACAAGGTTTAGTATCTCTACAGTGAGTTATTTGACTGGAGCTTTTTTTTTTTTTTAAAGTATCTCTACTATCATATATTTGAGTAGAGACATTTCTCAAGATATTATTTAAAACTTGAATATTAAAATTACATATTTAAAGAACTTAAATTCTTTTTAGTTGAACTAATATATATTCATATTTTTTATTATTCATTAAAATGATGTTTCTTTATATATATATGATCGATCAACTAATATATATTCATATTTTTTTATTATTTTATTAAAATGATGTTTCCATTATATATATATATATATATATATATATTTTGGGGGCAAATTGCAATACTCTACGTGAGCACTATATTTGTTTTTTTTTCTTCTAAATCTGTAGTTGTGCTACTAAAGATTTGAATGAAACTAAATCAATTAAAATTACAGCGTAATATGAAAATGAAATAAATGAAAGCGGAAGAGTTATACTACTTAATAAAGGGAATTGTCTTCTTTGTCTTAAACTTTTATATATTTTTTTTTTTTTTTTTTTTTTTACTTAGACACAATTCAAATAATTAAAAAATATGGATAAAATGATAAAATCATATTTAAGTAACTACCTCACTTTCTATTATTAAAAGTTGTTTTACATCTCTCATTTTTCACCATTTTATATCTCTAATGTCTCATTCTTAACATTTTCTATTAAGAAGAAAATTAACTTGCAAATGATTTAAGATTTATGTGTAAATAATTTTACATAAATAAACAAAAAATAAAAAAAATGTGGATTGACCCCGACAATCCACTAGTATGAATAAAGAGCGTGTTTTTAGCTGAAATTTTGATTTCATTCCAAACTAGCATGAAAGCAAGAAGCGAAACAATAAAGTTTGGTGCTACCTATACTTGCATTACCCAGACTGAAGGTTGATCTAGTGAGAAGGAAGGGTTAATAGGTAAGAGGTCTAACTACGAGTTAAGTGGTTAAATTAAAAAAATTAGATAAATAATAATTTTTTAAAAAAATACTATACGGAAAGGTATTTTATATAAAAAAATATTAATGATGTAATCAAAATAATAGTAATAATTATTTAGTTTCAATTTTTTTTAAATGAATTTGTAAAATAATAATATAAATTAAAAAATTAATAATATTACTTAACAAGAATATGTGATTTATTAACAAAATTTATTTCATCAAAAGAATCTTTTAAATACTATGTTTAAATATTATAAGTTATCTTTTTAAAACTTAAAATATTAATAAAAAAAAGGTCAAACCGTTTGGATGAATCAACGAGTCAACAGTATTTGATTGAATCACTGTAAAAATCCATTCCAAAAATTGAATCAACCTTGAAGCTGAGTTGTGGGTTTTTCGATCAAACTAGTCGATACAGTCCAGTTGTTACAAGTATGGTGCCTCCTCTAGCCAAACCTCCACACCTCCACATCACATTATCTTTCATGGTTAGCTAGGCAATCTGCAACCTTATTACAACATCTAGGATTATAAATAGTGTTTTATTATTATTTTTTTGGTTTACAATAGTGTTAATCTTTATCCCTCTCTCCTTTCGCTTTTATTTTTCTCAAGCACAACGTAAATATTCCACTCACTTTCTTCACTTGACCTACCATATACGAAGGATATGCCAGACCTCTCCAAGCAATTATCCCTTCTTACCATCTCTATCAGAGAATTTATGCTAGAGACTCAATTCTAACTGTTTTCTTCATAGCATCTATATCATCTTATCTTAAGCATCCTACTCATCCAATAATGAACATCACTCAACAGAGTCAAAACAAGGACAGAGTAGAATGTATAGCAGAGCAAAATTCATCAATGTTTCCTCTCTGCTTACTTGCCATTCGTAGCTGTAAAAAGATCAGTTAATGGATTCATGAACCAGACTGTTCAACAACGTGAGTTGTTGTTCCCAACTTAATCATTGCAAAAGCTGTTCATAAATTAAAACCCACATTGAATATATTCATGTCACCACTCACCATAGAGCTTTATCTCGCACTAAAACAAAAGTGTATCTGTACTGAATTTTCTAATAAAAAAAGATGATTACGCGCCTCTTTTAGAGAGAGAGATTACTAACATTCACTCATTATTTTATCTTGGATAAAAAGATCAAAATTTCCTTTTATAAACAACTTAATCTTAAGTGTATTTTAATAATTTAAGGTTATCAATTTTTTTTAAAATATACTAATACAAATTTTAATGAAGAGAGAAAATTTGTATCTTGTCATTAAATAAAAAAAGGAAAGAGATAACAAAAATAAACATATACATAAAAAAATTTAAGAATTATTTTGGTGCATAAATCATAGTTGGGGGTTAAAAAAGTTAACAATCCTAACAATTGATTTAATTTTTATAGATTAAACCCGTTAAAAAATTTAAAAATATCAAATGAAAAAAATAATAAATAAACTAAGTTGGGGTTTAAAAAGTTAAAAACCAATTTTTAAAAAGAAATAACTGGTTAAAAACTTAAATTATAAAATAAAATTTATAAAAAACAAATTGGTTAAAAAAAAAAGAAAAACAGGTTGTGAATCCGACTTGATAAAATAGTATTATAGTTTGAATTATAAAATAGAGAAATAGAAAAACTGGTTTAAAAATAAATAAAATGGAAAAAATCAAATTGAGGATTTGAACACCCGAATTCTTAAAATATATTACTAGTCTTAGTTGAAATTATAAAATGAAAAGTTTTTAAAAAATCGGTTAAAAAATTTAAAAAAAATGTTGTATACCACTACTTGTTAAATAAATAAATGGGTTTTGTTGATGTTTTTTTCTAACTGTACATATTAAGAAATAAAAAATAAAAAATATTTAATAAAAAATACAAATATTTAATAGTTTATAAATTTAAAAAATATTTCATATTTTTTAAATAATTTGGATAAATAATAAATAATATTTTAATTCTTTAACATATGTCTTAATATTAATAAAATCTTAATTAAATTTGTTATTTTTTATCTTTTATCTTTTTATTTAATGAGAAAAATCGAATTATCTCTTAATATTAAAGTTATATTAATATTGCACCAAATAAAAGTTATATTAATATTTTTTATTTATTAAATTTAATAATTTTAAATTATTAAAATACTTTAAGACAAAGCTATTTTATAGAAAAAAATTATATTTCTTTTCAACCACCGAATTTAATCACGTGCTTAATTGAAACTGCATATTACTTTTAGTGGCATTGCCTCCGATTATTTCAAAGGCCTAATCATGTTGTCCCGTAGTGCAAATGAGTCACCACTAATCTAGAATATATGCTTTATTTTGATATATCTGAACATTGTCCGTTACGTACATGATGGGTTAGTTTAGTTGGTTTGAAACTTTGAATTTAATATGGCGAACTCCGAGTGGTTGTTTAACATCAGCATCACAGTATATAATTCACAGTGGGCCAAATGCCTAGCAGTTGCTGATGTGGGCAACCTTTCATTGTCTTTAAAATAGAAAAAAAGCCTAGAGATCATAGTAAAATAGAAAAAAGCCTAGAGCCATCCTCTATGGTTTTTGTTTGTTTTTGCCCCCACTTGTGACTTGTATGAACTGTTAACGTGAGGTTTTTTTAATTTTTTGAGTGTGAGATTAATTATTGTTTAAATATGTAATTTTAACGGTTTAAATCTTAAAATTATTATTTTAAGAAGAGTTTTATTTAGACTCAAAATTACATAAATAATTTATTAAAAAAAAAATCATTGTCTAGATAACTAAAAATGCTCTTTATCACAAAATACTTTGTTATGAACTTAAATCTTAAACATTACATAAACTCTTTAATTACTAAACTCAAACTTATTTCACATTTGAGTCATTCATTGAGCCCAACTCTACAAGGACCGATCTATATGCAACAAAGTGGAGACACATACCTTCATCCAAGTTTAAAATTTGTTTTGATCCATGATAAATATATATCTTTTTAACTAGAGATAGACCTACATATAGAAGAATGAAAACACTTGACTCCACTCACTTTTAAAATTTTTTTATTACTCATAATATCAATTTATCATTTCTACTCTCTTTATATTTTTAACTTTATCCATATATGATGAGTAAATTTATATTAATAAAAGTTAAAATTCATCTAATATTTTTATTCAAATTTTATCTCATATAATTAGTAGTTAAGATCATTCATATATATAGAGAGAAAGATATTTAATAATATTGATAATAGAAAGATCATTGTATAAAGAAAATATTTGTAAATTAATATTTCATCATTTTGTGCTAATATATTTATTCGAATTCATTTGATTTTTTTATATTTATGTATTGTCTTTGTCTTTACTACTTAAAATTTTCGAATCTGTCACTTTAAATCTATATGAACTTTTGTAAATCTCAACTTTCTACTAAGATTTAAGCCTTCCCAACCCTATTTTTTAAGTACTCGTGCTTGATAGATAAGCAAAGCTTCTCTTCCTTTTAATTTAATTAAACAAATGAAAGGTTGTGTTTATAATTATTAAAAATTATAAATGATTTTTTATATAAAAATTAGAAATAATTTGATTAATTGATTTGATATGAAAACAAAGTTCATGTTTGCAACTCATTATAAAAAATAGATTTAAATTAATTTACATATTTGAAATTTATGAGATTTTAAAATTTAAATTATTTTTTATTTTTAACATTATAAAAATAAGATTAAATATACAAATTAATTCAAATTAATTTTTTTAACATTCTAAACAAAGAAAAAAAGTTTTCGTACTTTCATTTGTTTTCTTTTCTTTTGTTACTTTTTGTTACCTTTCACAAATTCTATAAAATTAAATTTCTCATATTAAATCAATGATGACAAGAAAGTTAACAGTAAGGAAAATGATACTAAGAAGTTCTCTTATGACAAATGATTTATAATTTTATTATATATTTTTTATTAAAATTAGTAATTTATCCTGACTTTAAAATAAATAAAATTTCCTTTTACCTTAAACTTTATTATATCGAAAAAAATTTAAAATTTAGAATAAGTATATCTCCATTCATGTATCTGATTTAGTTGAATGAATTATCTTCAAAAGGAGTTTAAAAATTGCTAAATTTGAAATAAAATAGGTAAAATAAAACCATTGGTGATGTATCGGGAGATAAGGTGCAATTTTCCATCCATGTGCAAAGGGTGGATGATTAGCTTTGTTGGGCCCAATGTCCATATTTTGGAGACACTTGTATGTAACACGCTGGAAAAAAAAAGTCAAACACAACGTGCGATAAAAATGAACTGATAGTTGTGTCACAGATCTACACCGACGTGATGATGTATTTATCTTTCTAATTTTTTCAAATTTTAAACATATTCGTCTAATTAAAATATTTTTAATTTTATTTAATTTATTTATAAAATTATTTTATATGTAAAAAAATATTATAATTATATATAACATAATTTAATATTTTTTATATTAATATATAATATAAATACAATATATATTCTAATGTATATAAAATATTTTTCAAACTTAAATATGTTTTAAATTCTGTGATAAAAAAATACATATGTTTTAAATTCTTATAAAATAACTATATTTTTTGGCAGTCCCGATATTATCATGTTTGGACTCTAAATCTTAGTTTGGGGTTGTGGAAACAAACGTGTGGACTCTAAAACACCAATCATTTCCCCTTAGTTTTGGCAAACATGTGCAAACTAAGTTTCTTTATTTTTTTTCTTTCATTATGTAATTATTTTTTATATATTTGTGTCATTCATTTTAATTTATTTATTTGTTAGCATGATTTATTTATTTATTCATTAGTTTCATTTTTTAAAATATTTTAAAATTAATTCAAGATAATAATAGGAGGTTAGCTGATTTGTAATAACTTGTTGAGTTTAATTTTAATGTATTAAGAGTATAAATTTTTTTTTTTACAATTAATCAATTATATATTATCATATATATGAGTTTTAAAGTAATTATTATGAGAGTTAAATATTTTTAATGATTCTTGATCAAAAAATATTTTTAATGATATAATAATACAAAATTATTTAATAGTGTAAAATTTTTTTACACTGATAATGTATCACTATTAAATCTTAACTTGTTAATCTTATGACCTTTTTGAAGGTCAATTAAATTGTGACAAATTATTGATGTAAAAATTTAATTAAAATTAATTAACACATAATTATTTTTAAAAAATTACATAATTTTGAATTTCTTATTATATGATAGACAATAAGAGTACAAATCAAACCAAACTTAAATTTTCATAATTTAATTTTTATTTTTATTTTTTCCTTTGATTTGTAGGTAAATATCGTTTATTGTCTTTGATTTTTTATTTATATTGCCTGATTGTAAATTTCTTTGCACTTATGTATTTGATAAAAATCTTTATTTTTATTGTCCCTAAATTGTAAATATTTTAGTTCATATGCTATTTTATTTTCCATTTTTCTTGTAAATATTTTTATTTTCTATCTTATAATTTAATCTTTGATATTTGTTTCTCTAATGTTTCTTGAATTGTAAATAATTTTATTATTTTATTTTAATTTATTTTACTTGTAAATTTTGTAATCTTTTTCAATTATAATTTGTTTATTTTATGTTGTATATCAAATATGTTTAGGTTATTTAATTTGCAAGGATAACCGTCTTAAAACATATGTATAAAGGTGTAGTGGGATTAAGTTTCCACTACTTTCTATGCATAACCCACTCTTGAGCCCAACTTTGTTTTCACATACTAGTTTTCGAATTATTTTAAGGATTTTTCAACTTTTTCTTAATCAAATAAAGTTGTTGGCAACTTCTTTAATTTTATTTTATTTTTTTAAATTTCAATTGTCTCCCATTACAATCCTGATCGTAACAAAAAATGATTATTTCTCTGAAAGTAATTAAAGCCAAACATGCCACTAATTTTAAAAATTTCCAAATGTAAGGACTAAAACCAAAAATCAATGTTTTTAAAATTGGATTAGTCATTAAACCGGTAAAGATACTGATTTACGATTTATTAGGTCAAAATGTGGTCGAACCGATGACAATTATATATATATATATATATATATATATATATATATATATATATATATATATATATATATATATATATATATATATATATAATAAACTAACATCTTAATATCTTGTTATTTTTTTCTTACCGCAGTGTGTGGTCGCACTTGTGTGGTATAGCTAGCTAGAAATCCGATATCGTTCTCCCACGAGGACTATTGCTAATTCGAACTAATTATTAACCAATAGTTTAATAACTTCTATCTAAGAACATTCAAATTAAAAGAAGTTGTGCTTAAACTAATGGGAAGATTTAAATGCTAACTAATCAGAATTACAGTTGTTGATTAAAGAATAGGGAATCCTTCTTCACCTTCTACTTCAATTGATAATATGCAAACCTCTTTATTAACATACATGATACGGAAATTGTTGGCTTGAGAATCCTGTCTAATTAAAAGCTTATGTCTAGGTCATTTAATCATGCTTTGTTTACCTAGTCTCTATGTGTCCATGAGATCTAGATTAAATTCCACTCATTAAGAGCAAGTCTCAATAATAGCCATGCATGACTAATAGATATATTTCTATTCTATTAGTTAATCAATTTCTTCAAATCAATTGAATGAAATCAAACATACATCAACCATATTTAGGATCTTAAATCCAATCTTCTATGTCTAGAATCATTAGATTTAATCAAAACATGTTAAACATTGGCCAAATATTCAAAAGCATTAGGAGAAATATGATTGAACAACTTCTAACCATATATATTAACTTAAAGGTCTACAAATCATCAATATTCATAGAAGGTTCAAAGGAAATCCCTATACACAGCCTGCACTCATGACTAACGAAAATAAAGCATAAATACACTTAGCCATGATCTGAATAGAGAGAAAGTGGAAGGAAAGGAAGTTGCAAGCTCAACAATGGTGATCCCTAGTGCTTGAATCCTCCTTGTGGAAGGATTGGACTTCCAACTTTGATCCTTTTAGCTTCTCTTTCATCTCAGAAATGAACCCTAGCAGCTGTGTTTTTAGAAAATAATATCTCCATTCAAAAATCTGATAAAACAGTATATATAGTGTTTCGAAAAAACGTATCACGCCGCGGCGCAAAACATCACACGCCGCGGCGCGTGGCGCAATTAGGTCATTCATGCCTCGGTGCAAACTATCAACGCCGCGGCGCTCAAAACACGCAGCTTCTGCCTGAACAGTGGAATGCATAGAGCCTCGGCGCAAACTTGACAATGCCGCGGCGCTGGATGCTGGACAGCTTCTGGTGCTTTCTCTTCATTTTCAGCTCCAAATTCTTGATCATTGGTCTTCTTTTGAGCCCTTCCTGTAATTAAGAAATCACCAGATTAATGACAATAATGAGTTCACATAATTTTAAGGAAGAATTACATCAATTTGCTCAGAAAACCTATAGGAAGATATCACAATTGAAATCAATGAATTTAGATTGAAATCTTCCTATTATGCCTGATAACAAAGACTAAGCAATCAATACAGTATATGTATAGGGTCATAATAACACCATTTTATGGAGTTATCACACCTCCAAACCTAGGATTTTGCTAGTCCTCGAGCAAAACAAAGTCTGATTAAGCAAACCGACTAATAACACATGCACCACATTCACTCAATATTTATCAGAAATTCCCAGTATTACTGAAACCATAACTAGTGTATCAAAATTGATTAAATTCTCAGAGATTGCTAATGTCATACCATCGACTTCACACATATGTACTCATCAGCATGCAAGCATCCAAAATCCTTTCTCAAGCAGAACACATATCCCACTAGCATGCTCATTAAACTTATCTTAATCAATCACAATTATCCAGACAAGTTTATGAACACTCATACATCAGAATCTCATAATCCACAAAATTGAATGCAAACTCTCTCTCCACTAATGTAAACTGCACCTAAATGAGGATCAAAAGGGACTTAAATAGCTTGTAATAATAGGCCAATGGTAATGGGATAAAGAATAACATAGAATGGATATAATACAAATATTAAGACACATAAACATGCTATTTCAAGACTTGAGTCTCCAAGTGACATATCCGGGTGATCACAACTTTGAAAGCTTTAGAACTTTGAGAACCATTCAATGCCTTTAGGATTTAACTTTTCTTTCTTTTTTTCTTTTTTGCTTTTTTTTTCTTTTATGGCTACAACAAGCTTTTTTTTTTCTTTCACAGCAGATGGTTCTTTCAAGCTCAAGTTGCATTTGAACATTCACCCAGATCCTTTAAACACAAGACTCAAGTCAAGAATTAACCTTTTATACACTTAACAATTATGATGGTAGGATGGAATTGCAATGTTTTCACATGCATTTTGGTTAGTTACATGGGTAGGGAATATATAAGTGATGAAAAACATGAAAGGCCAATCATACATCAAGCTTCAAGGGGGACCTAAGGATATACTCACATCAGGGTAAGCTTTTTAAGGCTCAATCGGTCCAAAGAACGCCCTAATCATTTCCTCAATCAAGCACAGTCTAGGATTTCGCCTCAAGAGAGTTTAAACACAATTTCAAGATAGTCAAAACTTCAACATGCACTTATTCATAAACTCTCTCTAGACAACACTCATATCATGATCAAAGTTGCATAAACATACAAGTGGGATTTAAATCATGCATTTGAAAAGCAACTGGATTGTTAATCATGCTTTTTGATTACAAATGGATTCGCTCAACAGATGACACTTCGCAAACAACAATATCATAGAACAATCAACTTGACACTAGCAACTGGCATATGTTATACATCCAAGTATTTCAACATTTCCAACATACATGTAAACATCATGCACCATAGTGATATACATCAGATCCATACTGTTAAAGGGAACGACAATTGTATCTTGAATGGGATTTTTACATTCACATTCTCCTTCAGATAATACCATACTAACTAGTATTTAGCTGGCCCAGAACGATGCATTTCAACATATTCACATTCACATATTCAAAACATGCACTCATTTGGGCATTAAAACATAAAACTAAATATTTACAATATATGTAAACAGAATACTAAATATAAACACAATAATAACATAATATTTACTAAATATCAAGCCAAAAAGTCTAACATTATAACATGCTTTTGAACATTAAAAACATACACCTATACATGTTATAATGCCCACCCCCAAACCTATGGGAAACAGTGTCCCACTGGTCCAAAACAAAAGGAATGACAATGAAAGAAGAAACCCTGTATACTAGTCATCTGTGTCCTCATCAGCATGAGGATCATCAGCAGGGGCATCAGGCTGGGGCTGGGGCGGGGCAGCAAATGCCTGGGGCGGAAATGGAGCCACAAGATAGTCGTCCATGGGAAGCTGGAGACGCTCGGCCATCCAACGCTGCGTCTGGAGACTGTAGGAGACCAGGGCTGTAAGCTGTGCAATCTGTGCTCGTAGGTCTCCATCATCTGCTGGGGTAGCAACTCTCGGCTGCTGGCGGGCCTGCCGCTGTCTGGCTGGCGCTGGAGGTGGAGCTGCTCTCACACGCTCCATAAATGAGTCGTTAAGTGGCTGGCGGCTGTCAGTAAGCTCCTCATTCGGCCCCCACTGCACCCTCTGTCTGCTGCACAGGGTGTGAATCAGAAATAGAAAGAAGAAACTGGTCGACTCTCTAATACACTGCCGGATCTGATCATGGATGATCTGTGCTACATCAACACTGCGGCGCTCCAGGATGCAGTATATCAGGATGGCCCGATCACGCGTAACCTCTGATAGGTTAGTGGACGGGAGGATACGGGAAGTAATAAAGTGATACCAAACCCGAGCCTCAGACGTCAAGCATGATCGGGGAAAGTATCGCGGCCGGTTGGTCTGAATGCTCATGACCCACTGTACCGGCAGGGAATATGGCCTACAGATCCGGGCTGTGACAACCGTCAGATCGATGCCCTCTACTGGCTCCCACTGACAGAAAGCCGCAAAGTCACATATGAGCGGGGGCTCAGGCAATGCTAGTGCGACTCTGACTGCAACGGCGGAGTAGGGTACATTGCGCCCCCGAACGCGCACAATAGTAGTCCCCTCTGCAGCATGGAGGGCGTTCGCATAGAATTCGCGAACAATAGGTAGTACCGTTGAGTCCTCAGGATGCCGTGCAAACTGGCTCCATTTGAGCTCGTTGAGGAGACCCTCAACCTCGGGGTGAATTGCTCTGGAGAAGGAGAATCCCCGCTCTGCGATAATGGTCCTGGTGACCGTGACCCTGTAGGTCTGAGCGGCAGCGGCTGAAATAAAAACCCTCCTGTCAAACTCAGGAGGCGGGGGAGAAGACTCCCTATGCTGTCGACTGCTCTCTCCACGCAGACGTTTAGGACCCATAGTAACTGTCAAAAGAAAACATATTCTGTCAGAATTGCATTAATAAGAGTAAAGAAACTGGAAAAAGAATGAATTCTGCAAAATTTGGGTCCTTGCGCCGCGGCATACCTACCTACGCCGTGGCATTCAAGGAAATCATGGACACGCCGCGGCATTTTATGTGTACGCCGTGGCATTCAAAGAAAAATGAAGTAAACGTCGCGACATTATATTTTGACACCGCGACACTCATCAATGCTTTCATCAATGCCGCGACATTAAACTTTAACGTCGCGGCATTCAAAACAACACCGCGACATTAAATTATCACGCCGCGGCGGTAACTCAAAAAAATACAGAAAACTCAGAACACAACAGAAATACATATGATAAATCAAAATCATAAAAAAAAACCTATACATACCTCGTGAAGTAGTGGAAAAATGAGAAAGAATGGGAGTGGAGGCAAGAAAACAGGAGGAGGAAGGCAGAGAATCTCAAAGAACAGAGAAAAGCAAAACGTAAACTGACGCAACGGCCCTTGACACTAAAAGCCACCGCCCATTACGCGCCGCGGCGTACGTTTTTAACGCCGCGGTGTGCATTTATTGCACAAAATAAATATTTAGATTATTATTTTTTTATTTTTTATTTTTTATTTTTTCTTTTTTTTTTTTTTTTTTTTTTTGAAAAATAGCGCCGCGGCGGTGAACATATTTGCGCTGCGGCACTATAGGCTCTGGTTTTTGGCTGATGCGCATTTGCGCCGCGGTGCTTAATGATCCACGCCGCGGCGTCAGAGGCCAGCCTGCAGAATTCTGCAGGTTTTTGCATTCTGCTTCAGTTTTTTTTTTCTTTCTAGCCTCCAACACCTGCAAAACTTGCTCACAAGGCTAAAACACAGTTTATACAACAAAAACTTAATTAAACAACAAAATCAACATATTAACATATTAAAGACTTAACACACCAAAGCACAAATTTGGGTTCCCTCCCAAAAAGGGCCTCATTTATAGTCCCGGCAGGACTTTCCAGATCTCATGCTGGCACTGTCAAAGTGAGGGAGGTCTTCCCCCTTTGATTCTCTCCTCCATAGTAAGGTTTTAGGCGCTGGCCATTAACCTTAAAGCTTGAAGAACCATCCAGGGGAACTATCTCTACAGCTCCATGAGGAAACACTTTTCTTACCTCAAAGAGTCCCGACCACCTAGATTTCAGCTTTCCGGGAAACAATTTAAGCCTTGAGTTGCAAAGGAGAACTTGTTGACCTTCTTCAAATCTCTTTTGCACGATCTTCTTATCGTGCCAGAATTTCACCTTCTCCTTATACAACTTTGCATTCTCATATGCTTGATGTCTAAATTCATCAAGCTGATTGAGTTGCAATAATCTCTTCTCCCCAACAGCTTGCAAGTTGAAGTTTAGTTGCTTGATTGCCCAGTATGCGTTATGTTCAAGCTCAATCGGCAGATGGCATGCCTTCCCAAATATCAGCTTATAAGGGGACATTCCAATGGGACTCTTATAGGCAGTCCTATAAGCCCACAATGTGTCATCTAGTCTGTTCGACCAATCCTTTCTAGAAGGACACACTGTTTTCTCTAGAATTCGCTTAATCTCGCGATTGGACACCTCTGCCTGCCCACTTGTCTGTGGGTGATAGGCAGTGGCAATCCTATGGGTTACCCCATACTTAGCAAGAAGAGCTTCAAAGGACTTGTTGCAGAAGTGGGACCCTCCATCACTTATAATGGCCCTAGGTGTACCGAATCGGGTGAAGATGTGTTTCTTTAGGAAGCCTACCACAACCTTTGTATCATTAGTAGGAAAAGTGCATGCTTCCACCTATTTGGACACGTAGTCCACAGTCACAAGAATATACAAATTTCCATAAGAGGAAATGAAGGGACCCATGAAATCTATGCCCCAAACGTCAAAGACCTCAACTTCTAAGATGAAATTTAGGGACATCTCATTCCTTCTTAAGATGCTACCCGACTTTTGACACCGCTCACATCTCTGCACAAAGAAATGTGCATCCTTAAAAAGAGATGGCCAATAAAAGCCAGATTGAAGCACCTTAGCAGCTGTCCTCTCACCACTATAGTGTCCACCATATGGCGAAGCATGACATTGATCCAGGATCTGCTCCATTTCTTCCATAGGTACACACCTCCTAAGCATTTGGTCAGAGCACTGTTTGAACAAAAATGGCTCGTCCCAGATGTAGTGCCTAACATCATGCAGAAATTTCTTCTTCTGGTGAGAAGTTAGATCATGAGGCAATACACCGCATACAATATAGTTAACCATGTCAGCATACCATGGACAAGACTGAGCGGTGGTTGCAAACAGTTGCTCGTCCGAAAATGTTTCCCTAATTATGAGTGGTTCAACTTCATGGATTTCATTCTCAAGCCTTGAAAGGCGATCTGCAATTTGATTCTCTGCACCTTTCTTGTCACGAATCTCCATATCAAATTCTTGTAAAAGCAGAACCCATCTAATCAAACGTGGTTTTGTATCTTTCTTGCTGACCAAATACTTAATGGCGGAATGGTCAGTATAGACAATTACCTTAGTTCCCACCAAATAAGCTCGAAACTTATCAAATGCAAAGACCACGGCCAACAGCTCTTTTTCTGTTGTGGTGTAGTTTAGTTGGGCATCATTTAGTGTTTTGCTCGCATAATAAATGGAGCGAAACACCTTATCCTTTCTCTGACCCAACACTGCACCCACAGCATAGTCACTGGCATCGCACATGAGTTCAAACGGTAACTCCCAATCTGGAGTAATGATTACTGGTGTTGAGACCAGTTTCTTTTTCAGCTCCTCAAATGCAGCCTGACATGATTCATCAAAAATAAACTGGATGTCTTTCTCCAACAGGTTGCAGAGAGGCTTGGCCATTCTTGAAAAGTCTTTTATAAACCTCCGATAGAAACTCGCATGGCCAAGAAAACTGCGGATTCCTTTGACAGAGCTAGGCGGAGGAAGCCTCTCAATCACGTCAATCTTAGCCTTGTCCACTTCCATCCCTTTGATGGAAACCTTATGGCCAAGAACTATGCCTTCTTGGACCATAAAGTGGCATTTCTCCCAATTGAGGACAATGTTAGTTTCTTCACATCTTTTTAGCACGGAAGATAAGGTCTGTAAACAACTTTCATAAGTATCTCCGAATACTGAGAAGTCATCCATGAATACTTCCAGACCATGCTCAATCATATCCGTGAAGATGGACATCATACAACGTTGAAACGTTGCGGGAGCATTGCATAACCCGAATGGCATCCTTCTAAACGCAAAAGTACCATAAGGACACGTAAAAGTTGTTTTCTCTTGGTCCTCTGGCGCTATAGCAATTTGGCTATATCCGGAATAACCATCCAAGAAACAATAATAGGCTTTTCCTGCAAGCCTATCTAGCATCTGATCGATGAATGGAAGCAGAAAATGGTCCTTTCGGGTGGCTTTATTCAGTTTGTGGTAGTCCATGCACACCCTCCATCCTGTAACCTTACGAGAGGGAATAAGCTCATTATTTTCGTTTGTGACTATCGTTATGCCACCTTTCTTTGGCACGCACTGAATTGGGGATACCCAGGGGCTGTCTGAAATAGGGTAAATTATCCCAGCATCTAACCACTTAATAATCTCCTTCCTCACCACTTCTTTCATTATTGGATTCAGCCTCCTTTGGTGTTCCACAACACCTCTCTGATTGTCCTCTAGTAAGATTTTGTGCATACATATGGAAGGGCTAATGCCTTGAATATCGGCAATAGTCCATCCAATAACATGTTTGTATTTCCTAAGCACACAGAGAAGTTTCTCCGATTGATCTTCTGAGAGGGCAGACGATATAATCACCGGCAGAGTGGAAGATGCTCCCAGATAAGCATAATGCAAATGGTTAGGCAACGGCTTTCGCTCCAGCCTTGGAGGTTCCTCAATGGAAGGCTTAGATGCTTCCTTTGTTGGATCAGACCCCAAGGTTTCAAACTTGGGTGACCGATATTGCTTAAGGACCACATCAAGGTGCTTGATGTAATCCAACGCATCATCCCTAGCACCTTCATCATTATTATCTGATGAAGACAAAGCCATGATAAGAGAATCTTCAGGAATATTGGCTTGGAATACGTCATTTATGATGTTATCCAATATTCCAACATAAGAGCACTTTTCCTGATCTTGAGGAAACTTAATTGCCTTAAAAATGTTGAAAGTTACCTCTTGATCTTGAACCCTCATAGTCAATTCTCCTTTTTGCACATCTATGAGAGTTCTCCCTGTGGCTAAAAACGGTCTACCAAGGATCAAAGGCACCCTTTGATCCTCCTCCATATCCAGAATCACGAAGTCCACAGGGAATATGAACTTGTCCACTTTCACCAGGACATCCTCCACAATTCCCTTAGGATACGTATACGAACGGTCGGCTAGCTGTAGGGTTACGGATGTGGGCTTACATTCCCCCAAACCTAACCTCTGGAATATGGATAGGGGCATGAGATTAATACTTGCCCCCATATCACACAATGCTTGGCCAAGGAAGCTCTCTCCTATGGCACATGGAATTGTAAAGCTCCCCGGATCCTTCAACTTGGGGGGAAGCTTCTGTAACAAGACGGCACTGCATTCTTCAGATAATGCAACCGTTTCAAACTCGCCCAGCTTACGTTTCTTTGACAGAATATCCTTCATGAACTTGACGTAACTGGGCATCTGTTCTAAGGCTTCAGCAAAAGGGATGTTTATGTGAAGTTTCTTGAAAACTTCTAAAAACTTCTTAAACTGCTCGTCCTTCTTATGCTTAATTTGCCTGCTTGGAAAAGGTAAGGGATGAACAAAAGGCCTATTCTCAACCTTCTTTTTATCGGCCTTCTCATCACCTTTCTTTTCTTCCACTTCTCTTTGGACAGCTTCTCCTTCTTTTGGGCTTTCATAACCCACTTTCTCCTGGTCCTTATCATCAGCCTCTTCTTCCAACAGCTTGGTCTTCGGATTACCTTCAATATCCTTCCCACTTCTTAGTGAGATCGCCTTGCAATGATCAGTTGAGGAGCCTTTGGGATTATTGACTGTATCACTTGGGAATGTGCCAGGGGGTCTATTATTAATTGCGTTTGCTAATTGACCCACCTGTGTTTCCAAGGCCCTCATAGAAGCCGACTGGCTCTGTATCACTGAATCATTCTTTGCCAAGTGAGCTTCTGTCTTTGCCATGAAGGTATCAGTTTTCACCATCAACTGCATAAACATATCTTCAAGAGATGGTTTCTTGTCTTGATACTGCTGTCTAGGTTGTGAGGGGAATCCAGGAGGATTATAAGGTCGTTCAGGTCCAGGCGCTGAAGAAGAGGCTCCTTGATTATCTCTCCAAGAGAAATTAGGATGGTTTCGCCATCCAGGGTTATATTGGTTGGAGTATGGGTTATTCGGCTGGGAGCGATAGTTGCCAACATAATGTGCACTTTCAGACATACTAGGGCACCTATCACTCGTGTGATTATCTCCACAATTGTCACAAAGGACAAATGGGCTTTGCTGAGATCTCTGTTGTCCCAAATTATCCATCTTACTTGCCAATGTCGCAACTTGCGCTGTAAGTGAGGTTAAGGCATCCACTTCATGCACTCCAGCTACCCTCCTTGGAGTATTTCTTGCTGCAGGCCACTGATAGCTGTTAGCAGCTAATTCTTCTAAGAGCTGGAAGGCATCATCAAACGATTTGCTTAACAACGAGCCTCCGGCTGCAGCATCAACAATTGGACGGTGGTGGTGGAGCAAACCCTTGTGAAATGAATAAATTTGGTGCCAAGGTGGTATCTCATGATGTGGGCACCTTCTTAACAGATCCTTATACCTCTCCCAAGCTTCATATAAGGATTCTGTGTCAGACTGGGTGAATGAGGTAATATCATTCACCATCTCAGTAGTCTTGGCCGGAGGGAAGTATTTGTTCAAAAACTTGGTACATACCTCCGCCCAAGTGGTGATTGATCCAGCTGGAAGTGAATGCAACCAGCTTTTGGCTCTATCTCTTAAAGAGAAAGGGAAGAGCCTTAAACGGATTGCATCATCTGATACTCCGTTATGCTTAAACGTGTCGCAAATCTCCAGAAAGTTTGAGAGATGCGCGTTTGGATCTTCATTGGATAAGCCGCCAAACTATATTGAAGCTTGGATCATTTGGATGATGGCTGGCTTAATCTCAAAATTATTTGCTCGGATGGCAAGACGTCTAATACTAGATTGCAAATTATCCATCTGAGGAGTAGCAAACTCCTTCAGTGGCCTTGTGCGGCTCTCGTCCTCCACCTGTACCTCGTGCAAAGCGGCTTCAGCTGCCATCTTAGAACTTGGTCAGAAACAAATAAGGAATTAAAACTTAAGGTAATATGCACAAAAGAATTAGACTAGAACTAATTAAACTCGTTGTTAATATTAGTTCTACCCAAATTATGTCGTAGTCCCCGGCAACGGCGCCAAAAACTTGTTCGCTCTTTTGCTTACCGCAAGTGCACGGGTCGCACCTGTGGTATAGCTAGGAGTCCGATATCGTTCCCACGAGGACTATTGCTAATTCAGAACTAATTATTAACTAATAGTTTAATAACTTCTATCTAAGAACATTCAAATTAAAAGAAGTTGTGCTTAAACTAATGGGAAGATTTAAATGCTAACTAATCAGAATTACAGTTGTTGATTAAAGAATAGGGAATCCTTCTTCACCTTCTACTTCAATTGATAATATGCAAACCTCTTTATTAACATACATGATACAGAAATTGTTGGCTTGAGAATCCTGTCTAATTAAAAGCCTATGTCTAGGTCATTTAATCATGCTTCATTTACCTAGTCTCTATGTGTCCATGAGATCTAGATTAAATTCCACTCATTAAGAGCAAGTCTCAATAATAGCCATGCATGACTAATAGATATATTTCTATTCTATTAGTTAATCAATTTCTTCAAACCAATTGAATGAAATCAAACATACATTAACCATATTTAGGATCTTAAATCCAATCTTCTATGTCTAGAATCATTAGATTTAATCAAAACATGTTAAACATTGGCCAAATATTCAAAAGCATTAGGAGAAATATGATTGAACAACTTCTAACCATATATATTAACTTAAAAGTCTACAAATCATCAATATTCATAGAAGGTTCAAAGGAAATCCCTATACACAGCCTAGCCACTCATGACTAACGAAAATAAAGCATAAATACACTTAGCCATGATCTGAATAGAGAGAAAGTGGAAGGAAAGGAAGTTGCAAGCTCAACAATGGTGATCCCTAGTGCTTGAATCCTCCTTGTGGAAGGATTGGACTTCCAACTTTGATCCTTTTAGCTTCTCTTTCGTCTCAGAAATGAACCATAGCAGCTGTGTTTTCAGAAAATAATATCTCCATTCAAAAATCTGATAAAACAGTATATATAGTGTTTCGGAAAAACGTATCACGCCGCGGCGCAAAACATCACACGCCGCGGCGCGTGGCGCAATTAGGTCATTCATGCCTCGGTGCAAACTATCAATGCCGCGGCGCTCAAAACACGCAGCTTCTGCCTGAACAGTGGAATGCATAGAGCCGCGGCGCAAACTTGACAATGTCGCGGCGCTGGATGCTGGACAGCTTCTGGTGCTTTCTCTTCATTTTCAGCTCCAAATTCTTGATCATTGGTCTTCTTTTGAGCCCTTCCTGTAATTAAGAAATCACCAGATTAATGATAATAGTGAGTTCACATAATTTTAAGGAAGAATTACATCAATTTGCTCATAAAACCTATAGGAAGATATCACAATTGAAATCAATGAATTTAGATTGAAATCTTCCTATTATGCCTGATAACAAAGGCTAAGCAATCAATACAGTATATGTATAGGGTCATAATAACACCATTTTATGGAGTTATCATATCTCATATTATATTACTTAGTACTTCAAAGTCCCGCATTATACAATAAGTGAAACATTCAAGTATGCAACATATATAAAAGTTAAGGGGATGCTACACTTACAAGTTCCACATAAAGTAGTGAGTGGAACATCTAACCATACAACCTATATAAAAGTCAAGAGTATAACAAACATTCTTATACCTTTATTGAATCTTATATGTGGGTCTTTGTAACTTGATATATGGTCTTTCTTTGACTTAAAAATTATTTTTGAATGAGTTTAATTTTTTCTAAAAAAAAAACTAGTTCAAACTGATTTGCTATCGGTTTTTGACCAGTTCAGTCGGTTCGTAACTAGTTTTCTCATAGGACAATTTTGTGGATTAAATGAATTGGACCTATGATCGATTCACCAATCTTTTGATCTAACGAGCTGGTCCGGTCTTTTTTTTTAACACTACCAAAAATTGGTTATTTTATAGAGGTTATTTAAACATATTTAAACTTTTTCTTTAATATAAGACTCTTTTAAAAATTAAGAAGATGTAAATTTAATTACACACAAATAATTTCTTTTTTGTCTTCAAGAGATATTAATATTATCATACCGTTAGAGCATTGGACTAGTCCATGCTCTTACATTTAATGATGTGGCCTTGGGCACAAGTGCTTCCTGGAGATTCAAGGCCCCAAAAGAGCCACATCTTGTGGCTCAAAATTACACACAAATAAAGTGATCAACAATGAGAGATTATTGAATGTAAATTGTCTACTTTTAATTTGATCAAGCACAAATAGAACTGTTCTGATGTAGAACCAGAGGGTGCCTGGAAGGACACGTAGACAGTGGTCTCCTCCTCCTTGTGCGATTGCTGCCTCCGAGGGTCTTGAACAAAGGGGTTGGGTACCTGCAAAGGGACTCCAACGCTCAAGTTAGATCAGACACTAAGGGGGTATACACTGTGAGAATTATGGTTACCTCGTTAGAGTGGTATTTTCCTGATACTTATATTGCCTGCGCAGAGTCTTTGAGCATGTTACCGAGTGCAGGTACGTGGAGATCGTGACCTGACGGGAGAGGGTGTGCCTCTTCCCACGATCGTTCGGGCAGAGCGCTGACAGAAGGTGTCTCCTTCCCACGATCGTCCAGGCAGATCTCTGAAATCTCGAGCTTGTCGCGTTAGTGGCCAACCACTGTAGCATGTAGTCATGGTCCCCACACTGTAAAGGTCACTACAGGTAGTACAAGGTCATGCGCAGACCTATGGAGTGTTGGTTGGGGAGTACGACTAATACCCATCTATAGACGTACTGCTGAGGGGCGTAATCCGGATACCAGTGGCGTATATGCCAGGTTTGACCTTTAAAGGCGGTATCCCGGACCACAATCCAGAACAGTTACCCCTAACTTGGCGCTTAAGTGGAACAATTAAGTGTCAAGATATTTAGACCAAGGACGGGGATTTGTTGCATTGTGAGAATCCTTAGAGGCTGAAGTCCGTTGCCTGGGGGTACTCCCGGGGTTGGCATATACCGTCATCCCGTCATTCGGGGTTCGTCCTACCCCCGTGCCTGGTTACGCAGGGTCTTTTATCTTTTTTTCGTGCTTTGCAGAAACGTTGAGTTTCCTTGGGAAACAGTTTGTTCTGACTTTATTGGGCATTAAAAGACCCATGAATTTTCTGATGTTCCCCAATAGCACGTTTCTCCTTCGCCCAATCAAAATCGATGAGCATTTAAGGGTAGCTAACCTTCTGCGATGGGTACGTTGTTCTCGGGCCCAATAGGAGTGCCTCGCTTCTCCTATAAAAGGGGAGCGCTTTCATCTGGAGTTTTGGCCATTTCTTCTATTGCATTCCTCTACAACCTCACTTTGAGTGACTTCTTCCTTCATGGCTTTCTTTTCCTTTCATTCATGTCTTGAGAGGGTTCTGCCTATTGCGAGAGTTATATTCTTATTTTTTCCAAAATGTTTGAAGTTGTTTTGGCGCCTCTCTGAATGTCCTTTTTAAAGGTTGGCTTACTTTCTCAGCATTATTACAAGGGGCGACTTACTTTTCTAGCGTACCTTGATTGCTTGTTTGATATTTGCCGTCGCTGGGAAGGCTTGAGTCACCGTCTGTGTTCGACGGGGTACTTCGGAGCTGGGGCATTCACTCTCCTTGCTCGGGTAAGCATGAGGAACTACTAAAGCTGCTCTGTGCTTTGAAATGTCTTTGGGAGATTCGTGAGACCAGCTAACACTTCGGTGGAACGATCTCCTTCATGGAAGGTTTCGCCCCGTCCATCGGAAGAGAATGCATCCCGGCCTTTATTGGTGGAGGCAATGCAGAAGATTTGGCGTCCTGGCTCCTAATGTTGGTTTGCCGAGATTCTTTAAAGCCAATCCACTTTTTCAAGAGGGAGCTGTGGTGGTGGCAACGACTCTCCATACCACGGAGGAAATGTGGATACGACATGGCCCAGGATGCTTCCGATGTCTTTCTTTTCTTTAGAGATTTTATACCTCTATATTTTCTTTTCCCTCTCTTTCTATTATAAGATGATGTATGGAATGAGAATGAAATTTATAGATAAACACTCTTATCTTTGTACCTTTTCTTTTTCTTTTCCTTTTTTTTCTTTCCGTTATCTGAAGTTTTTTATGTTTGACCGGGGTGAGTCCAACGCTTATCCCAACGATATTTTTTCTAATCTGCCCATACTTGGCCGGGGTGAGTCCAACGCTTATCCCGGCGTAACGTCATCATGCCCCCAACTTGGTGCTTTGTCTTGAAAAGGCAAGTGACAAGTTCTAACTGCTTAGCCTGGGGTGTTTGCACCGGGGAGGGTTATATTCGTTGTTGACTTTGGTTTTCGTTGTCCGAATGGTGACTCTGAAACCGAAGGTTTTACCCCGATTTATTCCGGGGTCCAGAGTAAAAATTCTGACTCAAAACTTCAAAGACCGCCCAATATTTTGCATTGCTGTGCAACTGTTCTCGCATATGCACCAATGTCTTTTCAATTGCTTCTGTAACTGCAATGGCCACATGGCACGTTTTTAACGGATGAACGTGCCTAGAGTCTTGCGTGCCATGATGAGCACGTTTTCAAAATTTGGACATTGAGGATGAAAAAGTCCCTTAATCGGTTTGGCCTTTATAAATGGGGTTAGGGGTTAATTGTTCACTTTCTGTCATTTCTGAGTAGCCTTCAGAGAGCTTCGCGTCAAAGAGAGGTGATTCGTGCAAGTCTCAGGGCATTTTCCACCCATTTCCCAGCAGCTCTTAACGTTTATTCGAGGTAACTTCTTTTCTTATCCTCTTGGTGTTTTTTCTTTTTATGGTTACTGGTACTGAGTAGTAGAATAGAGTGTACTTCTTATTCCTGTTGTGCCTTTGAGTTTCTCCTTTTCCACTGAGAACTCCGTCTCCGTCGCGCCGTGCACGGCGGAGGTGTCATTCTGAAATTTGAAATTTTAGAGGAAAAGGGAAGCCGGTACATGGGTTCGTTGTCTCCGTGTCTGAATCTTTTGTTAGGATGATTCTGACAATTACTTACCGGCTTCTTTCGATGTTCTCAGGATTTTCATGTCGAAAGGTAAAGGAGGGGCTAGGTCCAGAGTGTCATCTTCTGATTACCTCACTCTGGCTGAGATTGACCAAATTCGGATTCGTCGTGATCCGAGGTTGGTATATCCATGGATAGGGCCTGATGTCTGGAAACATCTTTCCAATTTTTCGTTCGAGGCCGTTCTCAGGGAAATGATAAATTATATTCACCTGACGGACGAGAAGAAGAGGGATAAGGAGTTCCTGGTTGTCTGCCCTGAGTGGAATGAGAGTGTGTGCTCCACTCGGGAGGCGGGCTCACATTTCATGTTTCTTTATGAGCCCTTTTTTGTTAAGCTGGGGCTCCGTCTTCCGTTTTTGAAGTTTCAAATGGCTATCCTCTGTGCTCTTCGCGAGGCTCCGACCCAGATTCACCCCAATGGTTTGGGTTATATTATAGCCTTCGAAAGGTTCTGTCGAGTAAAGGAGCTAAGCTATTCGGTTAATACCTTTTTCTACTTTTTCACCCGACTAAGTCCCCAAGGTTCGTTAAAGCAGAAGAATTGGCTCACCATTCGGTCCAGAAGCAGTCGCAAGTCCTTTGATGTCTTTCGGGATAACTTCAAAGGATTTAAGACCAGGTTTTTTAAGATTATGGCAGCCGAGGAGTTTCATCCCTTTTTTCTTAAATGCTGATGGGGAACCAAAATTCCCTTTGTACTGGACGTCGGATGCTTGGAGTGTTCCGACTGTGCCTTTGGAGAAAGAAAAGGATGAACTTAACCCGAAGGAGCTTAAGACGGTTGAGTTCATATCCCGGTATGCCGAACACGGGCATATCAACATTAGAGATGTCCTTGACACTCCTGGTAATGACATTCTCTTTACTTTGTTAGGTGGGAAGTGTAGTATTATGGATTACCTTATGTATGGGATTGTTTTTGCCTGTATACTCTTAATCCCTTGTTTTCTTATTTGCTTGTCTTGTTTTATTTCAGTGAGTGGTATGACGTTAGGACTTTTTATTGCAGCTTTGCGTGCTTCAAGAGTTAGGAGAAAGGGGGCGGGGTCCTCGAGTGTCCCTTCTGCTTCTGCCCCGGCACCTAGTGAGGTGGTTATTGAAGACGTCACTGGGGACTCGGGGTCTCCTCAAAATCTTCAATCGAGGAAGAGAAAAGCTGCTGAGGATTCTTCTGACCAGGGTAAGAGAGTTGCTGTGGATGGCGGTGAAGAGGATGATGCTGCTATCCTGCCTATTATTGCGGGGGATTCTGACCCCAGACCATTCATTGATGAGCACATTATGAAGGGTGAGGTAATGGGGCACATATCCTGGCGGGGATTAGTGCGAACTTTGACTGAACTACAGTCTTTGGCACTCCGGGCTACCGTCGATGTCCGCTATATCGAGATGACCGTCGAGGAACTAGATAGGAAAGCATCAGCTGAACTGAAGGGCAAGGATAAGGAGATTAAGGAGGTTGGTCAGAGGCTTAGTACCGCCCTCAAGCTTAATGAAGATGCGCAGGTGCGGATCACAAATTTAGAAAGGGCATTGGTCGAGGCTGAGTCAGATAAGAAAAGGATTGAATCAGGTAAAATTCAGGCCGAGGAGGCCAATGCTGGCCTTCGTGATGAAGTGGCTCGGCTGGAGAAGGAGGTGGATGAACTGAACACAATTTCTAAAAAAATTGGGAAGGATCAATTCCAAAATGCTATGTCTCAGATCCAGCATTTCAATCCTGATGTCACCTTTGCCTTAGAGGATCTTAGTTTTGAGAAAGTTTTTCATAACGGGCAGCTTATCTTGGTGGAGGAAGAAGATTCAGGGGATGCCTCAGGAGCTACTCAGACTCCGATAACTGGCGGGGTTGAAACCTGAGTTCCTTTTTTTTTTTTGTAAGACAATTGCCCTGTTTGGTTGGGGTTTTAAATTTGTGTACTTTTGCTTCCTGTTTATTTGTCTTCATATTTACTTTCTGTGGTCGTTTCGGGTCCAACGCCCATTATGGTATCTATCGCAACCATGCTGTGGACTTAGGAAATTTCTTGATAAAGGCATGGGAACCATGGTCCAGAGTTTCATAACCACGGTACTGGATATGTGATATCCTTCTGGACTTAGGTAGAAACGGCGCCTTTGTCTATAATCCATTACTCATAGCGATGAGTATTTTGGCATTTTGGACTTGGGCAAAGATAAATACCCTAGCTCATAATCCATTGTTTGTAGTATAAACTTCCGAAAAGCTTAGTGCTTCCGAATCCTTTTGCTTTAAGCACGTATTATTAGACCTTGCCTGGGGTCCTTTTGTTAACCACACTGGCTTAACAGAATCCCACTTGGCTCAGGTATTATGGTGGACTGTGGATCATCAAATCCGTCGTACCACTGACTTTGAAATAGTCAATGCTAGGTATTGAGGTTAGGTGTTGACCCTATAGCTTACTACCAAAACTGGGTGTGTTATACCTCTGGTCTTGAGCTTTTGATTTCTTATCGAAAAAGTAGTATCTGAATAACTCCTTCTCATTGATAAGTGTTGTGGGACAAGGGTCCATACAAAGTTGAATGAGGACAGATTAAACCTTAGTTTTTACCAAAAGACTAGGCCGTTAAAGACGTCTAGCTATAGTATTTCCTAAGTTTATCTGCATTCCAATAGTTCTTGATCGTACTGCTTATTAGAGTTTCCAGCGTGTAGGCTCATTTGCCGGTGCTAACGACAACATGGTAGGGGCCTTCCCAGTTAGGGGCTAGCTTCCCTTGGGAGGCATTTTTCCCTCTGATGTCTGCTCTTCTGAGAACCAGATCTCTCGGTTAGAAACGTCTTGGTACCACTTTTTTATTATATCTGGTCGCCGTCCTTTGTTTGAGAGTGGTGTCACGTATATGGGCCACACGTCTCCTTTTTCCCAAGAGGTCCATGTCTTCTCTGATCAATCCAGGGTTAATGTCAAGTGAGAATTGTTGGTGACGCCAACTCTGTTCTCCTATCTCCACCAAAATCATTGCTTCACTTCCATAAGTGAGTTTAAAAGGGGTTTCACTCGTGGTGGAGTGAGGGGCAGTTCTATAGGCCCAGAGGACGTGGTCGAGCTATTCAGCCCAATTTCCTTTTGCTTCATCCAGTCTTCTTTTGATTCCCCAAACAATAACTCGATTGGTGGCCTCTACTTGTGTTTGTCCTAGGATTTTCTACAGCGCTACAATGATGTTTTATCTTTAGTCCGGCTAGAAGTTCTTCGAACCCCTTATCTTTGAACTGAGTTCCGTTGTCTGTTACTATGGACTCCGAAATCCCAAACCTGGTGATGATGTGGCACCAAGTGAATTTCTGGATCCGGGCTGCCATGATTGTGGCTAAGAGTTCTACCTCAATCCACTTTGTGAAGTAATCTACTGCTACTACTAAGTATTTTAGCTGGTCGGGGCCCTGGGAGAATGGGCCCAAGATGTCCATTCCTCATCTGTAGAACAGCCAAGGAACGGACATTGTGGATAGCTCTTCTGGGGGGCCTTGTAGTGGTCCGAATGGCCCTAACACTTGTCACATATCCAGACATGTACATGGGAATCGGCTTCCATTGTTGGCCAGTAGTACCTCGCCCTTAGTGCTTTCAGGGCCACTGCTTTGCCTCCTAAATGGTGTCCGTAACTTCCTTCATGCACCTCGGCCAGAACATATTCTGCTTCTTTCGGGGTGAGGCATTTGAGGAGGGGAGAAGAGAAACTACGTCGGTACAAATGACACTCGTATATAATGTGTCTCACCGCTGCCTTGGTTAGCTTTGAGACTTCTTTGGGGTCTGAAGGAATGACTTCGGACTGCAAGTATTCCATGATAGGGGTGATACAAGATGTATCATCCTCTTCTACCTGATAGATGACGTTATCCGTGATGGAGGGATGAGGAAGGGTTTGCTGGATAACTGATCGGTTGTTGCCAGGGCTTTTGGTGCTCGCGAGTTTAAATAAGAGATCAGCTCTGGAGTTTTGCTCCCTTGGAATGTACATAACCTTGGTTTCTTCGAAGCTTTTGAGGAGTTCTTGTACTTTAACTAAGTACCTTTGGAAGAGAGGTTCCTTGGCTTAGTATTCTCCTCGAATTTTAGAGGTTGCCAACTGCGAATCACTACAAAGTGTGATTCTAGTTGCCCTCATATCCTTTGCCATGGTTACTCCGGCAATGCATGCTTTATATTCGGCCTGGTTATTCGAGGTAGAGAACTCAAACTTCAATGAATGCTCTAGCGTCAGTCCTTCTGAATTTTTCAGAATCACTCCGGCTTCACTTCCCTTGAGGTTCGAAGATCCATCAACAAAGATGATCCAAGAAGTTTTTATTGGGTCCCCTGGGTCAGAGGTAAGTTCTACCAGGAAATCTGACAACGCCTGACCTTTTATTGCGAGCCGTGGTTTATACGCGATTCCAAACTCAGAGAGTTCGATTGACTAGGCAATCATCCTTCCCGTCAAGTCTGGTTTATGTAACACTTGGTGGATGGGCTGGTCTGTCCTTACGACCATGGGGTGGCATTGGAAGTATTGTCGTGGCCTTCTTGTTGTGGTGATCAGGGAAAAAATAACTTTCTCGACCTTCTGATATCGGAGTTCTTGTCCTTGAAGCACTTTGCTCACGAAGTAGACTGGTTTTTGACCCTCGTCCGTCTCCCGAACTAGCACTGAGCTTATAGCTTCTTCGTGGACTGAGAGGTACAGGAAGAGTGTTTCTCCGCTGTTCAGTCTTGACAAGATTGGAGGAGAGGACAACAACTTTTTCAAAGATGAAAAGACGTCCTCGCACTCTAGGGTCCATTCAAAATTTCTTCCCTTCTTGAGTAGTTTAAAGAGAGGAAGAAACTTATGAGCTGCTTTGGAGAGGAACCGTGTAAGGGTTGCTATCCTTCTTGTCAATTGTTACACCTCCTTGACACATCAGGGACTTCTCATGTCGAGTACAGCCTGACACTTATCGGGATTGGCTTCAATTCCGCGGTGGGTTAGCGTGAACCCAAGAAATTTTCCAGCATGGACTCCAAAGGCGCACTTCTCTGGATTTAGTCTCATATTGTGCTTCCAGACGTGTGTAAAAACTTTATCAAGGTCCGTCGTATGTGATCCGCCCTGAGGGGTTTTTACTATCATGTCATCAACGTAGACCTCTAGCATCTTCCCCACTTGGTTCTTGAAAACTTTGTTCATCATTCTTTGATAGGTGGCTCTTGTATTTTTCAGCCTGAAGGGCATAATCCTATAGCAGTAGCTCGCCCTTCCAATGATGAAGGTGGTTTTTTCTTCATCTCCAGGGTACATCGGAATCTGATTGTACCCGGAGTAGGCATCCATGAATGATAGCCACTTGAAGCTTGAAGAGCTGTCAACCAATTGGTCCACATTGGGAAGTGGATATTGATCTTTTGGGCAGGCTTTATTCAAATATGTATAATCCACACACATTCTCCACTTCCCGTTGGGTTTTTCCACTAAGACCACGTTGGACAGCCACGTGGTATAAGCAATTTCCCTAATGAACCCACAACTAAGCAATTCTTTTACCTGCTCCTCGATGATCTACTGCCTTTCAGGACTGACCTTCCTCTTTTTCTGAGCGACCAGCTTCATATCATTGCCAATGGACAAGTGGTGGCAGATGAAGGAGGGGTAGAGTCCTGGAATGTCAGACGACGTCTAGGCAAACAAGTCTTTGTTCTTTAACAACAGCTCAATCAATTGTTATTTTTCGTCTTCTTCCAACTGAGCTTCAATCTTGGTGATCTGATCTGGCTTGGCTCCGAGTTGGAGAGCCTGCAGCTCACCCTCTGGTTGGGGTCTGATGTCGTGAAGTTCTTCTCTAGCATCCAATTCGGTCATCAGTATGTTGACCTGATCTAGGACTGGGCCAGGATTGACAGACTTTCCTCTTTTCTGGG
Organism: Ormosia emarginata; assembly: GCA_029884605.1. Taxonomy (NCBI): domain Eukaryota; kingdom Viridiplantae; phylum Streptophyta; class Magnoliopsida; order Fabales; family Fabaceae; genus Ormosia; species Ormosia emarginata. The sequence continues at coordinate 2,263,043 of JAQQTP010000032.1, read as the reverse complement.
CCTAACAGATTTTCAGGCTTTCGTTGTAGCATTTCTTGGCGGTAACTTGATCACCCTTGACAGTGACCACCTCGTTGTGTTTATTGGGAAATTTCATAACAAGGTGGGTGGTGGATACTACGGCGCCAAGGGCATTTAGGGAAGGATGACCAAGGATGATGTTGTAAGCCGAAGGGTAGTCTACGACCAAGAACTTCACCTTGACTGTTCTGAAAGGCTTGGAGGAACCTAGGGTCAAATGGGTTTCGTAGTACCCAACCGGGGTGATCTTCTCACCCGTGAACCCTGTGAGTTTCCCGTCATAAGGGATCAAGTCCAACCGCGGGAGTTCTAACTTCTGGTAGAGGTCCAGGAACATAATATCTGCCGAGCTTCCTTGATCTAAGAAAATTCGGTGGACCTTAGCATTGGAAATTACCCCGGAGATCACGAGGGGATCATCATGATCCGGGATGATTCCGTTGTAGTCTTCGTCCGAAAAGGTAATGCATGGCGTCTTTCTTTCTGCGGTATTGGGTTTGGATTCAGAATGGGAGACGCTGAAGACTACCATTCTTAATGCTTTCTTTCGCGCCCCGTTTGACGGCCCTCCTCTTGCAAATGCTCCTGCAATGGTATTGATCGTTCTGTTTGGTTCGAGACGACGATCGTTATTGTCATTGGGTGAGGGATCCATGTTCCTCCCCTGCTGGTCATTGTCGTTTCGGCGGGGTGGTGTCCGGGACCTTCTCCTCGGACTTCGATTTCTCCTCCTGTGTTGAGGAGATGGACTCCGTTCCTTATCCTCCCTGCGCCTACCGCGATGTTCATCATTTTGGGCACGGAGGACGTATTACTGCAACTGTCCGGCCTTGATCAAGAACTCAATGGCATCGCGCAGTTGATAGCAATCTTCAGTGTCATGCTCATAGCCTTTATGCCACGCACAATGTTTGGAGTGGTCTTGTTGTTTGTTCTTTTTAAAGGGGGCGGTCTCCGAATATTCTGGAGCTCGGTCTGTATCACCTCCCTCAAGATCGTCTCTCGTGGGACGTTTAAGAGGGTATAATCAGAAAACTTTCTCCCTGGTGGACTACCTTTGGGACGCCGGGACCGTGAGGAATCGTGATTGGGCTTTTGATGAGTGCGCTCATCTTTATCTCATCTCCTCTGGTCCTTCGTTGCCTCCTCCAGGTTGACGTACTTTTGAGAACGTATCTAGAATTCGTCCAAGTTCTCAGGCTTCTTCTTTATGAGGGGCGCAAAGAATTCGAACCCCACACGAAGTCCACTTCTAGCATAGTGAAGGACAATCTTGTCATCAAAGCTTTCTACGTTGGTACATGCTGCCATGAACCGTCTTACGTAATCGTAGAGGGGTTCATCTTGCCCCTGTCGAATCTTGGCCAGGGATTCGATAGACTTAGGCTGCTCCTTACTGGTGGTGTATTGGAGTAGAAACTGTTGTTTTAGGTTTGACCAGTCTACCACGGATTTACGTGATAGATCGGAGAACCAATTAAGAGCTTCTTTTTTTAGGGAGAGAGGGAAAGCACGGCATAGGAGCTCCATGGATCCGCCATGGAAGCACATAGATTGCTCAAAGGCATTTATGTGTTCCTGGGGGTCTGTGGTTCCATCATAAATCTCCAGGTTGGCGGGGAACTTGAAGTTCCTTGGGACTCAGTACCCCATCAGTTGGTCGGAGAAGGGATGCTCTTGGATGCCGCGATTTGAGTTGTTGTTCCCAACGTTGGATATCGTGGCTTCAGCATGACCCCTCTTTTGGTTATTCTCCTCATCACGTCCTCCGTCAGTATGGTTCATCCTAGGCTGGTTTTCATGTATGGCTCTCTGCATGTCTTCCAGCCTCTGATATTGCTCGTTCAGCATGGCCATGTATTGTTATAGCATGTCCTGAAATTGACGTTAGGACATATGGGACTGGCTCCCATGCTCGGAGTGAGACACTCGATTGTCGGCATCGCTGTTTGGCATTCCTAAGCGTTGACGTATTGAGATTCTGTGTTTTTAGGTGTTGGGATTTGCCCTTGGCCTTGGGTTCTAATTCTATCCCTTACCGAGATCCTGCGCGAGGGGTTGAGACTCTCGTCTGAAATCAAAGCGGAATGTCCCTCGTGCTGGTACTCCGCGTTGGGTGCCTGGTTTGTCATGGCAGAAGTTCCGTTGGTAGGTGGTGGGATAGAGTATGGGGGATGTTGCGTAGCAAAAGCTTGCCTGTGGTTAGTAGAAGTTTGCGCGACGTCCCTCCTTGAGTTTTGTCTCGTGTTCACCATGATTAGGTATGATTAGAAGTTTACGATTTCCTACAGACGGCGTCAATGTTTTGATGTAGAACCAGAGGGTGCCCAGAAGGACACATGGACAGTGGTCTCCTCTTCCTTGTGCGGTTGCTGCCTCCGAGGGTCTTGAATAAGGGGGTTAGGTACCTGCAAATGGATTCCAACGCTCAAGTTAGATTAGGCACTAAGGGAGTATACACTGTGAGAATTATGGTTACCTCGTTAGAGTGGTGTTTTCCTGATACTTATATTTCCTGCGCAGAGTCTTAGAGCATGTTACCGAGTGCAGGTACATGGAGATCGTGACCTGACAGGAGATGGTGTGCCTCCTCCCACCATTGTTCGGGTAGAGCCCTGACAGAGGGTGCCTCCTTCCCACGATCGTCAAGGCAAATCCTTGAAATCTCAGGCCTGTCACGTTAGTGGCCAACCACTGTAGCAGGTAATCATGGTCCCCACACTTTTAAGGTCACTACAAGTAGTACAAGGTCATGCGCAGACCTATGGAGTGTTGGTTAGGGAGTACGACTGGTATCTATGTATAGACGTACTGCTGAGTGGTGTAATCTGGATACCGATGGCGTATATGTCGGGTTTGACCTTTAAGGGTGATATCCCGGACCACGATCCAGAACAAGAACAATTTCTTTACTAGTTGAATTATGGGCAAATCTTACTACTCTCTACTTGGCTTGGTTAAAAGAAGTCCCACTTTTTATAAGGTCATTTTACCATACTCCTTATAGTCAAAGGAGGATTCATACTCCTTATAGTTTTAGCCATTAGATATGTAGAAAATAAAATGAATGGTAGAGATGAATGACTAGCTACCTAATCAAAAAGTAAATTGCTTGAAGTTTGTAATTGCAATTGCAACTTGATCTCTTAAAAAAAGTTATTATGTGTATTAGTTTTTGCAAATAGATCCCAAATTAAGTTATGAAACCTTGGACTTCCCTACTGCTACCACCGCCACTGTCTCTAACACCACCATCAACCCCTCTTCCATGGATGATGTCTTCTCCGTCGGCAACGTCAAACTCATCGACACCACCACCTCCGATGTCATCGCGACTGACCCAAGAAGCTCCCCCCTAACCACTCCGACAAGCCGCTTGATTGGAGTTGATTTTTATGACTTTTTATTATTTAACTGCTTGTATTTAAGAGTGAATATTAAATGAATCTTCACTAATATCTTCATTTTTGCAGTATTGAAGGAATTTAATACATTTGGATGAAAACAAGCGAAGATACCTAGTTTTCGTGGCATACGCGTGTTTCCTCACACCGTAGCGTGACTACTAAAAAAAAAAGATTATGTCACGATGATGTCATGATTATGTCATCATGATGTCATGATATGTCATGGATGACCTCATCAAGTACTGTAGCATGATGTTATCAAATTACTGTAGCATGACATCAGCAAGTTACTGTAGCATGACATCAATATGACATCATCAAGTTACTATAGATGCTAAAATTTTTTATAAATAAGGACACTGAACAATTCGGACGAGAAAGGGGGAGGAGAATTTCGCTGCGTTCTCTTGTTTTTCCTTTTCTTTTTTTTTTCCTTTTCTTTTCTTCTTTCTCATGTGTAATTAATCTTCATCTTGCTTAGGTAAAAAGGTGAAGCTCTTGGTAATAAGTTAAAGTTAGATTAATTTCTTTCTTGTACTTAAATGATACATTATGAAGCAGATATAATATGTGTTGTATGTTGTTTCCAATTAATTTAGAAACTCTTCTTATATAATGAATATCTTGATCCATTGTAGACAATAGGATTGACACAGTGGATGTTTTTGACGATTTACAAGTATTGATAGATAATTATTAGAATCATAATATGATTACATGATTGAACTTTGAATGTTAAATCTTTTGATTAGAATCTTCATTATGCATAATTTCAATTGAGTTATAAAACGAAATAATCTTATTTTTAATTTATTACCAAGAGTGAATCTCCTAACTCAAGCAAATCCTTTTCATTTGTGAACAACTTATATCATCTTTAATTTTGTGGCAAATCTGCTCCTTACCTCAATTAATTAGTTTTCCTTCATCAATTCCCTATGGATCGACCTCGGACTCCCGAGAATTTATTACTTGAGACAACCTATACTTGGGTTTGAAACTTTCAAATATAATTATATCCCATCAAGTTTTTGGCGCCGTTGCCGGGGACTTGATTTGAAGTTCTAATATATTGAGATTCTCTTTTTGTAAGTAAACTTCATTATCAAGTATATTTTTTCACTACTCTTTTTATTTTTATTTATCTATTTACTAATTTACTAACTAACTTAATAACTAACTTATTAACTAAATTTTATATTTACGTCATTTATTTACGTTTTTTTTATTTTCTTTTTTATTTTTTATTTTATTTTTTATTTATGCTTTCTATTATTATAATTATTATAATTATTATTATTATTATTATTATTATTATTATTATCTACGCTTTATGCTTACTAACTTTCTAACTTTTAATTTCTCATCATTTATTTTACACAATCTAACTTTTAAATTCTCATCATTTATTTTTACGTCATCTAACTTAATGAAATAATATTTATTCTTCTCTTCTCTTTCGCCGAATCTGTGGGGCTCTGCCACTCTCTAGTTTCCATATTTTAAATTTACTTTCTGCACTTTATTTTTTGTATTTTATTTTTCACACTTTATTTTTTGCATTTTATTTTCTCGTATATTATTAACTCTCTATCTATCTAATTTTTTTATTTTATCGGTTATTTAACTTTTTACTTATTAATATATATTTATATATATTTTGGGTGGCTGGTTTATACCACATCCTTCTTAATATTTAACGGCTGGTATCTACCGCCTACTTGTACATTATTTTTATTTTATGTCACTTATTTATGCTTAACTGGTATCGTGATTCAAATTCTGGTCGTTTGGTTAAAATTAATCCTAGTAATTTATATATTGATTTATTTGAATCACAATCACACACAATTAACACAATGATTGAATTTGAAGGTGCACATGTCGAACATGATAATCAAACACAATGAGCTGAAAATGAAAGTATACATGTTGAACATGAAAATCAACCATTGCGAACTATGCGTGCATATTTGCAACCACCTCGAAATTCTAGTCCATCATGTTTTATCTTTCCACTTACTGCTAATAATTTTAGATTTAAGTCGGGTATAATTTCTTTACTTCCTAATTTTCATGGTTTAGAAAATGAAAGCCCATATTTACATCTAAAAGAATTTGAAGAAGTCTATATTGCTTTAATTGATCAAAATTGCACTGAAGAAATTGTTAAGCTTAAATTGTTTCCATTTTCTTTGAAAGATAAAGCAAAAACTTGGCTTAATGCTTTGAAACCAAGATCAATTGGCGCATGGCAAGAAATACAAGGTGAATTTTTGAAGAAATTTTTTCCAACACATAAAACCAATGCTTTGAAAAGACAAATCTAAATTTTTTCCCAAAATTCAATTGAAGCGTATTTTCAAAGTTGGGAACGTTTTAAAGATTTGTTAAATTCTTGTCCACATCATGATTTTGAAAAATAGCGGACTATAAGCTTCTTTTATGAAGGTTTAACACCTGAAACTAAACAATTTGTGGAAACGATGTGTAATTGTGAGTTTCTTGATAAAGAACCCGAAGAAGCTTTGGATTATTTAAATCATTTGGCTGAAAATTCTCAATCTTGGCATGGTACTAATCCTTCTGAAAATTCAATTAGATATAACCTTACAAATGCAGGTAAAGGAAAATACCATCTTAGTCAAGAAGAAGATCTAAATGCAAGGTATGCTAGTTTGGTCAGAAAGGTTGAATCCATGGAATTAGGAAAAGTAAAAGAAGTCAAATTTGTGCAAAATGAAGAAATTTGTGGCATTTGTGATGAATTAGGACACTCAACAAATGAATGTCCTAATATTCCTGTTTTTAAAGAAGTTGTGCATGAGCAAGTAAATGCAATGAATAATTATAAAAAGTCATTCATCTCTTCTTTTTCAAATTCTTACAATCCAGGATGAAGAAGTCACCAGAACTTCAGTTGGAGGAATAATAATCAAGCACAATTTATGCTACCACTACCTCCTCAGGAACAATAGGATTCTCAAAATTCTCAAGGATATGCATCTTATGTCCCACCATATAGGAAAAACCTTGAAGGAACATTGAGTGCATTCATAGAAAAGCAAGAGGCTATCAATAAACAAAACACTCAAACCATGATTGACATAAAAAACACTCTTTCCAAACTTACTTCTACACTCACCATTCACGAGAAAGAAAAATTTTCTTCTCAACCTCAACCGAATCCCAAAGGTCAATATAGTCTAAATGAGGGTAGTTCAGAAAACTAACAAATAGATCAAGTCAATTTGGTAATAACTCTTAGGAATGGAAAGGTTGTTGAAGAAAATAAGGAGATAAAGAGCCAAGTGTCCAGAATGATGAACTCATTGAGTGTGAATGAGCTAAAAGATGTGAAAAAGAATCAAGATAGTAGTGATGTTAAACTACCCAAGGAACCTGAGGTGACAAAGAATCCTGTTAAGCCAAAAAATAATGACAAGGGTCACCAAACATACATGATTCTCAATCATGGAGAAGGGACTTTCTACAACCTTTGATTCTGATCACCTTGAGAATCTTCTTGTTAATTCTGAGTTTAATTTTATCAGTAATCCATATAATATATTTGATAATTGTACTAACTTTTATTTAACTCAGAATCATGACACTCAAGGATGGAGTCCAAAGTTTAAGAAGTTGTTTAATAAAGGTTGGAGTTTTCTTGATAAAAAATGTGGTCATCCCCTGGTTTGTTCTCATGAAATTAAATTGGAGGAAGGTAAATGGTCAACAGTTGAAGTCATAACTTGAGTTGAAAGATCCAGATGTAGTTGAGACTTTGGTAAAAAATCCTATCTACCAAAGCTGAGGTAAGTTTTTAATATTTCATTTGTGTTTTTGAGTCGGCTTAAGTGCCTCCTAGATTTCAGAGCCTTTGTATGGGGATGTAAATATTGTCGGCCTAAAAAAAATAAAAACAAAAAAAAAATATGTATACATTTTGGGTTTGGCTTTGGTAACACAAAACGTGAATGGGAAAATGCATGCAGCCTGATCCATCCATCTTAATTGAAAAACAAAAAAGGTAGATTGTATCCCACATGTGAGGCAGTCAGTCGTATTATGACCACTTGTCCCTTTTGGGAGCCCTATGTTACGCTAGTCTTGAATGGGTCTAATACTGGTCAACAATGCTTCGGCACAAAGCCGAAAGAGCAGACTACCTCCATCCCAATCTCAAGTGAGTATACACCCATCTTTCATCAGGTTTCTAATAACTTGAAAAAAAAACAAAAAAAAATAGATGGCGAAACTACGGTTGTACTTGGTCTTTAATTAGATTAGGAGCCCCGGGCGGATGCCCGTCCTGTCATAGACTCAGGAGGAGACCTTCACACGCCAGTATGTAAATAAAGTTTGTGTGCCATGCTCTGTAGAGAGTCGCGTGCTACATTCCCAGTTCTTGGAACCAAGGCTCTGTAGCGCTGATGGATAGAAAGAAGCGTCCCGTCTTTACAGTGAACGGAAACTGTTAGCTGAGTTGTATACTTACTTTAACTAGTAGGTCTCTATGGCGAGTTCTGACTAGCTGCGGTTAGGTACCATCTTCTTAGAATACAGGCCTTTAATTAGGTTTGCAGGAAGATAGAGGGTTGTTATTCCGTAAGCAGGATGGAAAGGATTCAAATGTTCTTGTTGTCGGTTCGGTAATCCTTATGGAATTCATATGTTGCACTGGTGACACGCAACTTAAATACATGCCACTACTGCATTCATGAGACGCAGTATAAAGATAAACCATGAAAACTGTACATACAAGTATGTCCTCGTTTATTATTATCTTTCTTTTATCTTTGTATGATTTTGTTGTATTTTAATTTTTGGACAGACGATCATTTGAGTAGGGTCCTTCAGGGGTTTCTAGACTTCTTTACCTTGATGGTTTTCTTGAAGTTAAAAAAAAAAAGATTTCGTGTTTCTTTATTTCAAACTTTTCTGACAATAGTCAACCTACCCTTATAGGTGTTATCATTTCTCTCTCCATTCTTTTCCTTATTTAAACACTTCATTTTCTCCACTTTCCTCTAACTCAGAAACATTCAAAGGGAGGAAGAGTAAAGAAATGGGGCCTTCTGTTCGTAACCTTAAAAATATTTGTGTTTTTTGTAGGTCAAGTTATGGGAAGGGTTTAGAGTTTGTAAACGTAGCTACAGTTCTTGGTCGAACACTTGTTGCAAGAAATATTCATGTTGTATATGGGGGAGGTTGTCGTGAGTTAATGAGGGTTGTATCACTCTCTGCATTTGTAGGAGGCAGTCAGGTTTTTGGTGTCATTCCTAAACCTTTAGCTCAAAATAACATTACTGGAAAGACAGTTAGAGAAGAAATTCAGGTAACATCTATGCATGGACGAATGAAAAAAATGCTTGACAACTCTGATGCATTCATTGCCTTACCAGGTGGTTTTGGTACTTTGGAAGATATTTTTCAAATTGTCTCTTGGGCCTAACTGAATATCCACCATAAACCCATTGACTTGTTGAATGTTATTAATTTCTTTGATCTTTTGTTATTTTTTCTTGACAAAGTTGTGGAACAGAAATTTATCACTCCTTCAGCAAGAAAACTTCTTATCTCTGCCTCCACTATTGATAAACTGATTGATAAATTAGCAGCTTTTGAGTATGTACCTGATAAAACAATAGCTCGGATAGATTGGCCAGCAGGAGGCAGCGAGGGAAGCAGTAAGAAAAGAAAGCCAGATCTGACATTTCATCTTTAATGGGTTTGATTTTATTTATCGTCCTTTATTTCTATTTTAATTTGTGTCAGATTTCTCCAACAGGTACTATTTTCTATCCTTACTCATCTATATTTTAACATTGTGGACAATGTTGTGATCTAGTTGGGGGGAAGGATAAAGGATAGTTGTTATAAAAAAAATTATAAAAAAATAAAAAAAAATTACAGCTGTGGAATGTTTGTCAATAACTTACTAAACTAATGAAGGGTGGTAGAGTAAGGAGTAGTTTTGCTCTTGCAGTGATTTACTCTTGAGACGCATCTTAATTGGTGGCAGAGTAAGGAGTTTTTAGGTAATTAATTAATTAGTGTTGATTTGTAGAAGTAACGAGGTTTTTGTCTTTTAAATTCCTTTGAAAAAAGAAAAAAAATAAGTGAATGCACTTTCACATCTTTTTAAGCAATTGAAATTCAGGGATCATATCATGATAGCATAAATTTTCTTCTTTCTTAAAAATCACATGCTTAGATTTGAATGTTGAATTGATGAATTGAGAATGCTAGAAACATGCCTTCTGAGATTTTGAGCTTATTGATGAATAGATTGAACATTTGTACCATTCTCTTCTTTCTTGTGTGATTTTCACTCGTGAAATTGTTACTTTAAAACTTGCTTTGATTCTTTTTGAGGCTACATTTTCACATGCATACATAAATATGATTGAGGTATTTTAAAATAGCTACTTTGACTAAATAGTTATCTTTGTATATTTTCTCTTGTGTAACCCCTTTGAACTTATTTGGCCAGTTCTTATTTTTTTTAGCTTATTACGTGCCTTTAAAAAAAAAGAATATGTTTTTACCTGACCTTAGGGAATAAGAGAGCATTGACTTTGTTCTTAAACAAGTGTGAGGGTGTGTGTGTAAAAAAAAAAGAAAAGAAAGAAAGAGCTGACCATCTGATACACTATGTGACATATCCATATCTAGAATAAAGATGGATGCTTGGAAACAATAGGAAAAGAAAGAGAAAGTTTATGCCTAACAATGAATTCAACTCATCAATTTGGGATTGATCTTCAACAAAACATTAGTCAAATATTAGTCGTTGTCCTTTATGATGAATGTTCTCAAATATCTTTTCCACTTTAACTGTACCATAATGCTCTTTTATTCTGTTTGGTATTTATCTTCTCATATCCTTATTATCCATTTTCCTTTACCATGACCCTATTACAACCTTGAATAAAGTCCTCTTGATTTTTATGTGCATGTGTTCTGAGTAGTAGAGAAGTAGAAGATAAGCAAGCTTATGGTAGTGTAATTTTCATGGGTTGAATTGAGTGAAATATCTACCATTTTAAACACTAGAGGGATTGAGAGTGAATCCTGTGAGGATCTTTCATTCTTGATTCATTCTTTTTAACTGAAATTTCCTTATTTGATGGTTTGAGATGTGAAGAAATATTACCTAAAAAATGCTTTGTTCCCTTGAATGGCTAGTTGCTCTTCTTATTTTATTAAATCTTTTAGAGTTTTTAGCTTTTGAATCAGTGTCATTTCCTAACTTTGGTCTTATATATTTTGCCCAAGAGTGCAAAAGCTCAAGTGTAGGAGTGTGATTGGAGTTGATTTTTATGACTTTTTATTATTTAACTGCTTGTATTTAAGAGTGAAAATTAAATGAATCTTCACTAATATCTTCGTTTTTGCAGTATTGAAGGAATTTAATACATTTGGATGGAAACAAGCAAAGATACCGAGTTTTCACGGCATATGCATGTTTCCTCACACCGTGGCGTGACTACTAAAAAAAAGATTATGTCATGATGATGTCACGGATGACTTCATCAAGTACTGTAGCATGACGTCATCAAAAATACTGTAACATGACATCAGGAAGTTACTGTAGCATGACGTCAGTATGACATCAGGAAGTTACTGTAGCATGACGTCAGTATGACATCATCAAGTTACTGTAGATGCTAAAATTTTCTATAAATAGGGACACTGAACAATTCAGATGAGAAGGGGGGAGGAGAATTTCGATGCGTTCTCTTGTTTTTCCTTTTCCTTTTTTTTTTCCTTTTTTTTTTCTTCTTTCTCATGTGTAATTAATCTTCATCTTGCTTGGGTAAAAAGGTGAAACTCTTGGTAATAAGTTAAGGTTAGATTAGTTTCTTTCTTGTACGTAAATGATATATTATGAAGCAAATATAATATGTGTTGTATGTTATTTCTAATTAATTTAAAAACTCTTCTTGTATAATGAATATCTTGATCCATTGTAGACAATAGGATTGACACAATGGATGCTTTTGACGATTTACAAGTATTGGTAGATAATTATTGGAACCATAATATGATTACATGATTGAACTTTGAATGTTAAATCTTCCGATTGGAATCTTCATCATGCATGATTTCAATTGAGTTATCAAATGAAATAATCTTATTTTTAATTTATTACCAAGAGTGGATCTCCTAACCCAAGCAAATCCTTTTCATTTGTGAACAACTTATATCATCTTTAATTTTGTGACAAATCTGCTCCTTACCTCAATTAATTAGTTTTCCTTCATCAATTCCCTGTGGATCGACCTCGGACTCCAGAGAATTTATTACTTAAGATAACCTACACTTGGGTTTAAAACTTTTAAATATAATTATATCTCATCACCGCTCTCTATTGCCACGGGGCAGCACCTCACCTGCTCCATCGACAACAGCAACGATTTCACAGTTCCCGGCGAGGTCGGAGGCTCCCCCGCAGTGGTTGTGGCCATGAAACATGGTGGAGTAGGGGATGGAGGGCTCGTAGGCGAAGGGCTTGTGCAGGAGGTCCTCAGCGCCCTTAACGGTGAGGCAGTCAACGATGAAGATGACGACGCGAGGGTGGAGGAGCAGGTGGAGGGGGTCTTTGAGCTATTGGAGCTTCCCTTGCTTCAGTCGAGCCATCTTATTGTGGATTCTGCTCACTTAGGCCATTTCACTTTTCTTTAAAGTTTCAAGCTTTTTTATGCACTTTGCTTCACCCTCTTGTTTTCTTCCTCGCCTTTGTCCTGTTTCTCTTTAACCTTGTGAATGGATTCAGCGGAATGAAATAGATGGAAATGAATCGGAAAAAAGAGGAAAGAAATAGAATATAATTATTATTTTATTTGTTTAAAAATTTCGTTAATGAAATAAAATATGTATTCTTCTTATTCTATTTTAATTTTTGAGAGAATAAAAATTAAATATTTAAAAAAAATAAATTTTCATGTATCTTATTCTCTTTTTATATATTTTAAAATTTTTAAATAAAAAAATTATTTTCTTTCTCTTCATTTTATTTTTAATTTCTCATTATCTATCGTTCAAAGATAGTATCAAGGGAAATTATCAAAGTTTTGTGCTGGCTGCTCTCTTAATTTTAGAACAACTTTTCTGTACAATTTCATTTAGTACACAAAGAATGTTCACTGTCCAACTAACCCACGTAGTCAATGAAAGACTTGACTCGAACATCACGGGTTTTACATCAAATTGATAAGGAGCCACTAACCTGAAAAATGGAAAGTTCACCTTTACACTTAAAAAAGGCTAATATAACTACAAAAACGAATCCAAATGCCTTCACAGTATGTGTGAGATCTCAGTCTGATGCAGCAAGTTTCAAATGCTCGCTTATTTTGAGCATGCTCGGTGTATTTCTCACCTCAAATCAGATCTCCAGCACTAGCAAATGCAGTATGTGTGAGATTTTGGTCTGATGGGTGACTCAATACTGTGAAGGGTAAAATGACAATACAATTACATGTGGGACTAAAATATAAATACAATAATGTATCTTATTATAAATTATAATAACTTATGATAGCACGTAAGGTCAAGGGAGCATGGATACTCCTTTGAGTATAATACGGAGTATGGTAAAACGAACCCCTTTTACATTCATATCTCTATGGTCTACAACATAATTTTACAGCAACCGTCATTTAAGTTCAGATACTATAAACTTTTTAGGAAAAATTTTGCACGCAAGAACATGCAGCGGAACATAATCTTAAGCACAATCAACCAAAGAGGAACTATAACAGATACACACTAAAACAAATAAAAGAACACTTAGCTCCTTACACCTAAACAACTCAACAGACTTATAGTTAATGCATTATAATGACAATATCAGCGACCAAAACAACCGCCTAAATTAGCCTCTACTGCCTACCCCTCTTAATGTTACAAGAAGGGCATTTGTATTGCTTAATACTTTCAGCCTTTGATGGAGTGATCTTCACACACTTCCCATGAAACCACCTCTCACATATGTCACAACAAATCCAAAACTCATCAGAGTTGTAATTTCCGCCACAGCTCCCACAAAGGGTTTCACCATGCTCCTCCTCATCCTCGCCATTACTTTCATCAAGTAACTTGGAATTGCTTCTGATATGTCCTTCATTTGATCTCTGCAAAGTAAAGTGAGAGTAAGAAACCAAAATATTTTGCAAGAAATATACAAAATTGCATCTCTCTCATCCATGTGTGATCTAAAAGTCTTCACCTTTAAGCTGCTCCGGGATTTGCTACCACTATCTATAGTGGGCTTGTCTTTTATAGGCTTCCCTCCCGTTACAACTTCAAAGACAGTTGGCAGATCGTTCATCAGGCTGAATAGACGCTTCCTGTTAACAGTAATTGTGTAAAGTTTTTTCATTTATGCTTTGAATTTAATAACAATTAATAGAAGTGGGAAGAAAACTTCCTAAGAGAAAAATAAGTTTTTTTATGGTGGAAAAAGTTTAGGGGGAGGGGAGGTTGCCACATTCCAAGGTTAAGATATGTTACTAGTTGTGAGGGCTTACAGTGATATTTATAAATGACCTACTAAGGAAGGATCACCACCAGAAATTGAACCTAAGACCTTTGTGTTGACACAGTTCAATCCTACCAGTTGAGTCAAACCTCATTGGCTTTGAGAAAAAGTTGAAAAAGAATGAGAGACAATGATGCAGACAGCAAAACTATAAAAGAAGGTTAAAGATGAAAGAATCTGAAGAATTTGGTTCAGTCTAAATATTGGGACTGTTTAAGATTTGGTTCAGTAAGCTGCTAGAATGTTTTACTGAGTTATGATAAATACTCGAAAGAATGATAGTTACACAACAGTGTCACATCAGTTCAAAAACCAGCTTCAGCAAAGTCTGAGTGTATGAATTTCAGGAGGGATCAAATGCACTCAAATACTGCTAACTCTGCACCTAGAACAGCCTTGTTTTCTCCCTTGACTATCACCTTTTTCTCCTTTTTGCTCTAAATCACACTAAACTATCGGATCCTAAGTAAGCCTCAAATCCATCTAGTTTTCAGCAAACACTTAGTATAACCCCAACCCTAACTAGCTAAAATCACACACACACACACTATGCACTTTATAACCCCACCTCCTCCCCCCAATAATTTTTGTTTTTTTTTTAAAAGAGTAAAAATAATCCTCATAGCAGTCATGTAAAAATTAATAATCAATTGACAGAGGCAACTTAACGCAAATTTAGACAAAAGAGGAACAAGGGAAATAATGGACATGGGACAAATGCAAAAGGGATACTTGCGATGCATTTTTCTGTCAGTGGGGAAAAAAATCATTAAAAGAAAGACAGATATGAAGAGGATAAGGAAAGAAATCCTCATAAAAGAAAGCTGAAAAGGAGGGAGAAAAATCTAGTCACAGTTAACCCACCATAGCCCTCCAATATCTCTAATTGATTCCTAAAGAGACACTAAATACACCAAAGGAATAACTGAACTCCACAATAAGATTCAAAACTGATGCATAACAACCACAAGCCAAAGATCAGTGATAACAGTTAAATCACAAGTTGATCATTCATGCATCACCAAACCAAATTTACTAGAGAGTAATCTTTCAGAAACATTTCCGAATTCTGATCTTGCAAAAAAAAAAAAAAGATAGGGTTATAAGTCATCTAGAAAACATTATGCTACTCGACCTGCAGTGTTTTAAAATTTGAAGTTAAAACACAAGCAAATGGATGAGAATCATATATATCCCACAACCGCAAGGCAGGCTTTTTCAGAATTAGGACATATAATAATGCACTAATACAAAATCCTTCAGAAGCTAGTAGATGCTTCCACATAATTAAATTCAGATTAGAAAAACATCTAGAGCAACAACTTACAACCTTTCATTCCTATTTAGCCTGGCACCAAAATAGAATGCCACAGAGAGCAACCAGCAATCACTGTGCACAGCAACCAATGAAAGCCAGTCTCTACGGTTCATCCCATCTCTAGCAAAATTGATCCCCAGTGCCGGTTCCGGAAGCTCCGGTGGAACTTCCTCTGCTGGTAGAGTAACCTCCCATGACTCATTGGGGTGCCCATACAAGCACAAGTTCTCTTTTTCTACAAGGCAACAAATCAAACATCTTGTATTCAATGTAATTTCAAGCAAAATGAGTAACAATCATGCAATTCCAATTCCAATGTCACAACTTCACACTTTCAATTCCAATTTCACTACTTCACAGTTTCAATTCCAATTTCCCTTTTCTTTCTTACCAAAAATAAAAATTCCAATTTCCCTTCAGCACTCCATTGGAACACAAAGTAAAACAGCATGGGCAAGTATGAAAGCACATAAAAAAATGAACTTTACCCGGATCACAAAGGGAATAGAATTCGTCGACATCTGAGAACAACAAAGGAGAACAGAATGCATCAAAATTCAAATAGCATTGCAATTTAGGGTTTTGAGAGGGAGGAAAAATGAGAAGGATGGTTACCGTCGGTGAGGGCACGAAGAAGGGCAGTGCGTCGAGCGGTGTAGTCCTTGAAGATGTCTTCAACGGCGCGTGGACTCGACGAAATGGAAGCCATTAGACCCACTCACATGCATGAGGGGCAAAGCTCACACTGTGCGTTATATATATATCAGTTATTTTCCTTATTTAGTAGACACATTCTGTCACTCCCCATTATCATTTTTATTCTATTAATATTTTATTAAATAATTTTAATTTATTTTAATTTAATGATTTAAATTAATTCATTTAATAAAATATTAATGAAATTATAGTTGTAATAAAAATAAAGGAGTGAAAATAGTATTATTATTTATATTTTTGATTTTTTGATGCACCATATATTATTATTATTATTGTTACTACTTGGTTTATGAATTGCTTTTCTTCTTATGTTTCTGTTTAGGTGAAACCACACGATTGGATCTTTTGCTGTTCAAAATTCAAACCAACTTTGGTTTAAATTTTCTTAGCAAAGCGAACAAAAAACAAATCTTGAATTGGGTTTTTTACTGTGATTTTTTTTTTTTAATCTTAGCTTAGATAACTGGATAAAGATTTTCTGAAGTGTAGAACTTAAAAACCACAAAAAAATCTTTATAGTGAGCTTGACCAGGCTATTGACTAAAACTTCCGTCCTGTCACCTGTACAGGGGAACTGAATGTTGTGTACCAAATTTCCAATGAGAAGGGATTGTCTTGACTCTTGTCCCCATCACCAAGATTTCCACAAGCTTACTTGCAATCGTAGGGAGAGAAAAAATTCCGTATTACGATATTTTACTACATTATCGACAAATGAAAAGAGAGAGAAGAAAAGGGAGGGAAGTGGGGAAAAACGTCATGAAATTCACTTTGAGTTCTTCTTTCTCTTTAAGGGCAAAAAAAAAAAAGAATTTCCCAGCTATGGCATGACAATGAAATTTCATGATCAAATCACAACGTAAAAACCTCTTGGTCTATATCTATTCATCAATATATATATATTAATCAATTATATCAAGCAACCACAACTAAGAAAAAACAAAGAAGACATTTGATTTTAATATGCAAGGATAATCACACAAAGCACTAGCAGCAGATTACATATATTTATACACAATTACAACCTAGACAAAGAAACCCAACAAAATAATAGGATTGAAGACTAAAATAGTTTCACTATATGCTACAGCTAAATTATACATCCAATTAGAGAAGACAACATTTTCTAGTAGGAATTCAGTCTAAAATTATCCTTGGGGGAAGGTATACACTTGAAGCTTGCTCCGGACATGTAGCAAGTTTCACAATAGAACTAGCAGTCAGGTTGTACCTTCTCTGTACTTCTGTAAATCCTCCACAGAGAACTTGCTCCACCCAGTTCTCCACCTCTGTATCCCTGTCTGAGACATATGCAGCTGCAAGCAATTGGTCAATGACTTCTGACTGGATCTGTAAGGTACACTCAGATCCAAGAATTTTGTTGAAGTTACTTCTGATCACTTTCAACACTCTATCCGCAAGTGTGTCAAAATCATAAGGTTTAAAAACAACTGTTTCATCAACCTGATCATACAAATCTTGCAACCAAAGGTTTTGGTTCTCAGTTGAGACGTGTTCGGAGTTTTCCGTTTGTTGCAGTTCATTCTCTTCAGCTGGAAGATTCAAATCTAAAAGCCAATTTGATGTTGTATGTGCCCTTTTAGCTGTATCTGAGAGTAAATGCCAATCATGAAATGCATTGTCACCAATCAACTTCCGTTTGTTTATGAAAATTAGATTGGGAATGGCATCTTTTGAACTGTTAGCTACACTGATGCTTTGGCTTCTGATGTCTCCAATCACATGTTCCACTTTTATCTTGATAGCTCCCCCTTTTGCCCTTAGTATTCTTTCCTCGGAATAGTTGGAAGGTTCCCTTGTTGGCATCGAACTATTTTGGTAACCCGAGAAAGAAGTCACAAATATTGCATTGTTTACACTAACTTCTCGTCCATGAGAGTCTGTAATTTTTCCTGTCTTGATGGCTTGAGCCAAACTACTTTGAGCTATCATATCCGCCTTGTCTACATTTTCAAGGAAAACCACAGACAGGGGTTTCTTGCAATACTCCCCTACAATAAAATCAAGAGTAGTCTTCCCTCTGAATTTCACATTGCATCCTTTTTCTTCAGAACTTAGATCCACAAAAATAAAGCTTTCCCGGCTTCCATACAAAAACTCAGCTAGAGAAACAGCAATTTTCTTTTTACCATGCCTATCAGGTCCCACAAAATTCATCCATATGTCCCCCCGCTGATTTGCTCCATGGTGTTTAACCCTTTTTGTTGGACTGCAAACTATTGTTTTGACAATAACACGTAAGGCTTCATCTTGCCAGCTTACCTCCTTGGAAAGAGCTTCAAAAAGAATTTTGGGATTCCTTGCATCAAATTGTCCACAATAGTCAAAAGTTAAGCAGGATGAAGATTGGGATGGATGCTTCAAGATATTCCCATCAGCCAAATTAAAGCTTGAAGAAAATCGACTTGGGATCTCCTTTGGAGGCTCCATTGTATATTGAGCAGTAGGTTTCTTAGGTTTATTGCTGGTAGGAGAAGAGCATATTCCTAAGCCTAGATCTGTGGTTACAGAAGTCACAGATGTGGGAGACATTTGACTACCATCACACACACTTGAATTGGACATGTTGCATGATCTTAGGTCACCCGACTCGAGATCTTCCACTTTCTGGAACATCTCGGAAAGTTTTGATGTATATTTCTCCTGCTTTGTGTTGAAAATCACAGGAAAAGGACTGCTTGATTGTGATGTAGACATCATTTGCACACCAACAGGTACCTGGGAGTTGAGATTGATGTATTCACTAGGTGATTTGTCTGTAATTTTGCTGCTGTGGTTGTCAGCATCTGCCTTTTTGTTGTCAGTACAATGAAAACCCACAACAGTTGGACAAGTATTTGCATCAGGGAATCTCTGGTGCAGATGCTGGCATATCTTGTCCAAGTTCTTATGAGGTGGCCCAGATTCACTACTATCCCGCAAAACATCATCATCTTTGGTCTGCACTGAATGGAAAAAAAGTGGTTTTTACACAAACAAAATGAAAAGGACTTCATTGATAAAGTATAAATTAATTGCAGATGATTCACTATATAATCAACAGAATCACAGTTACATTCACAAATGATCAGCAAGGATGTCTTATAGGACATGTAGGTTTATTCATGACAACCAAAACAAGACAAGAGCAAATAGAATAGATTACAAAGCAGCAAGGTTACAGTTGCTAATGTGAGCCATTTGATTCTACAGGCAGAGTCACAAAGACAGAATCTGAAATTTGAACTAACATACAGCAACTTGTTTATTCTCTTTTCCCATGCAATAATTATCAGTTCCCCAAAAAGTAGGAAGAAAATAAAAAGGCATCAGTCAAGTGTCAACTCATTTTTAACATTTCATCAATGAATTTTTAAAAAAATTTATGCATAATAACAACAGTAGAGCAAGAAATTGTTATTGTTTATCATCGTATAACTTGCCATATTGCATCTTTGGAACAAAAACCAATGGTTCAATTTTCAATGATCCACCGCTGATATTTCTAGCACTACGTATGTCAAGACAAATAAAAAGAGCTACTAAATATTTTTAAAGCCTTTAAAACATTCAATAAAAAGAGCTACTAAATAAAAAGAGCTTACCTTTAAAACTAGTTTCTTTAAATTTTCTCCATTTGGGGGTTGGTAAATAACAGAACTCAATAAAAAATGCCACATCTTATATTCTTATATGCAAAAAATTTAGGCTGAATTTAATTGATGTATCTGAGTGCTACACACCTTAACATTCAATCCTTTTGATGTGCCAAATTCTGCAATCTGCAACCATGGAGGTAAGTTAGATTGATATGGATCAGCAGCTGAAGCAGAAAATCGTTCCTTTGAAGCAGCAAGGACTTCTTGTTCACACCTTTCACCACATTGATGACAGGCGGGAGCACAATAAAATGAGCCATTTAGGGGACCTTTCAAATCAGAAGGTGAAGAGAAAAAGCCACCGAATGGTACAAATGAATCCATTAAGCTGTTGAAAAAAAAAAAAAAGTTTAGACAAAACATGTGCAAAACTAATTACTTTGTGAAAGAAGCAGAGTTCACATCCATTTATCATTCATAATAACAATAAAGTGATCATAACAGCACTACTTACTTCTAGTACAGAACCACCCAACTATGTGCTTTTAAATGTCACCATGTTAACTACCAGAAGACAAGATACCAGTACTTTTGATAGCAGCAAAGACCCGAATTTAATGGAATCACAATGTGTAAATGGTTGTCATCAAACTCAAATTATAAACTTAAAGCAGGGATTGAAGGAGGAACCATTAGGGAGGCTGTTGCTTCATATCCAAGTCAACAAAACTTTAAAAGAGAAATTACAGCATAAACAGAAAAATTAAAATCCAGCATATGATACAGTAAGAACCAAAGAAACTTTTTTATCAACAATGCCACCGCAAGGAATGAAGTGGCACTAAACAAATAAAACTGAAGGAGGGAGAGATACAGAGGCCTCCAAAGGAATTTCATGGAAGAACAACAACAACAACCACCAAAGCATTTTTCCACTAAGTGGGGTTAACTACATGAATCAAATGACACTATTGTATTTTGTCATAAACCATGTATATAGAAAGGCCAATTAGCTCTAAGTCTTTTTTAATAGTTTCCCCTATAGTTTGTTCTTGGTCTCCCAATTTCATGGAAGAAAAGTAGAATAATTTTTCACTCATCTTAAATTTCAAGCTTTTAAAGACAAACAAACACGGTGGTCCGTAATATAATAAAATCTACACAGCCTTCACATAACTTCAATTATCATAATATACAGAAGACATAACTTTAAGGGGGATAATAATAGCCACACACGATCTTATACAAAGATAAACATTATTGAACTATAGAACTGAAAAACATTAAACGCAAATTAACAAAGACTCGCTTATGAAAAAACCAAAAATAATAATAATAAAAAAAAAGTTAACATACACAGATTAACTTGGCGCCGGAGCTTCAAAATTTTATATATATATACATATAAAATAATAATCAAGTAGGAACGAAAACAGATAGATACATGAACCAAGGGCAAAAGAAGGCCATTTACCTGGACCTAGGCCTCTGATACGATTGAACAGAAGTGATTGGCAGAAGCTGCAAGTCCCAATCTTTCTCGACAGAAGGAAACCTACCCACAAATTTCAAGTAGCTCTCATAGCTAGCAACAGCACCCACCAACCAAAACCTATCACAATGAACCTTTAACAACTTAGCCAATTCCTCAACAACATACCTCACCGCTTGCCCTGAACCACACCCATTATTATCATTCTTCTCATTCAAAACAAAACCCTTCAAGTCCCCAAAATTCACCACCACACCTGGTCCCACCCCTTTCTCTGCCATCAACGCAACCTCTTCAAACCTCTTCCTCACAACCTCACCATCACAGTTCCCAGCAACAAACTCAACGACGTCGTTTTCAACACAAACCACTTTCAACCCACACAACTCCACAGGCAAGTGTTTTCCTTTCTCCACGGCTTCGGTGAAGCTCTTGAGAGCATCCTTCGCACACGCGCCGAGAAGCAAGGGATTCCTTCCCCTGCTCCGGACGAGAACCTCCCCGATTCTCTTGAAGTTCTCCGATTCACCGTCACCGGAGAACGGAAAATTAAAGCAGCTCCGGCGAGGTTGTTGTTGTTGTTGTTGTTGTTCCGTTAAGTTACAGAGGAAAACAGGAGGGACACGGTAGCGTAAGGGACGCAGGATGGCGAGTTTGATTTCGGAGCTCCGAAAACCCGCTTCGGCGAAGACCCGACTAACAACCGGGTCATCAAGGATTGACAAAACGAAATGCCGAAGCTCAACTTTTAAGGTTGAAACAGTGAAGGGTTGGTTATGGTTATGGTTATGGTTGTTGCTGTTATGGTGGGTATGGTAGAGGTGGAAGTTATCAGGGTGGCGGCGCTGGTTGGCTTGGGAGCGTTTTATGGCCGCCATGAGGGAGTTGGAGATAGGTGGTTCGGAGGCGGCGGCGGTGGTGGTGGTGGTGGTGGAGGAGGGTGTGCGGTCAAGGGAGACGGAGAGAGAGAGGTCTAGGGCTTTGAATTGGAGGCGAGGGAGTAGGCGGAGTTACGGGCGCGGGAACAGGCGTCGCGGAGGAGGGAGGAGGAAGGGAGGGAGAGGAGGGCGGAGACGGCGTGGAGAGAGGTGGTTTGGGCGTGGCCACGGCGGCGGGCCACTGCGACGGCTTCGTCAAGGGCGAGAACTGCCTCTGAGGTTAAGCATTGCCTGGCTACTCCTACCGGCGTTGGCATCGTCGCCGCCGGCGTTCATAAAATGATGAGAAAGATTGAAAGCAAAGGAAGGAAATAAATTAAATTGAAATTAAAAAAAAATGGGAGGGAGAGGGAGTGAGTGTGAGTGAAGTAAGGGGGATTGATTTTGATTTAAGTGGGTGAAATTTCCTTATTAAGGAAAAACATTAATTTTTTTTTTTGGTGAGATTTGGAAAGGAAAGGGGATTCGTGTTGGGGAGTGAGTTAGTGAGTGAGTGGAGTGGGGACTCTTTAATTTGCATTTTGCATTGCATATATATATATAAATATATAATAATGGTGGAGTGAGAAGTAAGAAGAGAGTATCGGGTTGGATTGGATATTGGATTAGATGCGCAGATGGTGGTGTACTTAAAGAAGAGTTAAGAGTTTGAGATTCACATACAATGATATTCATATCCATTTACATAAGAAATTTTTAGTTGTTTTTTGAAAAAGAATTCTTACTTTATGATATGGTTGAAAGTTAGATTAAAGTTTTAATTTTTATAATTTATATTTATTTTTAATGCTACTCCATAATTATTAAGTGTTTAATTTTTCTTAACATGTACTTTTTTATCTAGTAGATATTTTGTTTATATGTTTATTTTTTTTTGTAAAATGTCTAATAAAAATTAAATTAAAAATATTATAATAAAAGTTAATTATAAGGATTATTTTAATTTTTTTTACAAATGTAATGATTAATTTAATAAAAAATATAAAAATTAAATTTAAAATAAATGTAAATTTTAATTTAACGTTATATTATTTAATATATATCACACTTACATAAATTTTAATATTATAATTGAGATAAAATATAATTAATAATACAAAATAAAAACTTTTTTTTTTTTCATTTTAAGAGTATTTAAAAATTTCTCACACTTATATTTATTACTTTACATCTACATATTTTTATCATTTAATTATAATTAATTTTTTATCTTATTTTTATATACTCGTTCTTTGATTTTGCCACATCTTATAACCATGAGATAACGTGCTTGATGCTAACGTGCAAAAATCATTATTCAAGATTTATTGAGTGAGAGGTGATGGGGGGGGGGGTGAATGAGTGAGTGAGTGTTGTGTTGATGAGCAATACGCAGAGATTCTCTTTCTACTGTATATTTCTATGCGTGTACTATACTCTATGGTAAAGACGAGATGAGTTGGAGAAAGTTTTGAGATTTTTATTTTGGGGGGGGGGGGGGTACATAGTTGAGTGAGATCTTTTCTAATTTCTTTGTTGTTGGTATTTGGGATTGGGGGAGGGTGGAGTTGAGTATCAAAGTGTCTGCGTCGTCGTCGTCGTCGTCGTCTTCATCATCATGTTTATGGTTGCTTTTCTTTTCTGAGAGAAAGAGAGAGAGAGAGTATGAAAGAGGGAGATGCTGCGTCCACTTACTTTCCGGTGGGCCAACAACCACAGTTACCCTCATTATCTGCTTACGTGCAATTCTCTCATTTCTTTCTTTTCTCTTTTATTCTTCTGCTATGAATTACCGTTGTTAAACATGGGATTTGGCCAGGCTTATACGTGAATTGGGTTATTATTTTTAGCAGTTTATTTAATAATAAAATTTGGTTCTAAATTTTTCTCTCTAATTTTTTTTACTTTTTTAATCATTTTTTATATATTTATTAATTTAATTAAGTGAAATTAAAATAATAAATAATTAAAATAGTTAAAAAAAATAAGAGTTAATTTTTTTCTTTATTTAATAATTAAACTTTTTGAATTATATTGGGCCATGAGCCTATCCACATAAAACGGATCATACTTCATAGTATAATGATGCGTTGCAGTCATTAGAGGCATTAGATGGGTGGGATGGATGTGTTTTTTTTGTCAAGTTTAAATTTGACTTCTTTCTCAAATTAGTAAGTTGAATTGGGTTAGATATCTCGATTTGATTAGATTCGTTCAAAAGTGAATAGGTTGAATTAAATATGTAGATTTAATATATATTAAAAAAAATTCTTTAATTAAAATAAATATTAAAATATAAAATTAAAAATTAGATTCTACATATAATATATTTTAATTAAAATTATTAATGTATTAAATAAACTAAAAAATTATATAATAAATCTTATATAAATATAATGAATTTCAAATAAGATAAATAAACATAATAAGTTTTATTAAATTAATATAAATTTGAAATAAACTAAAGTAAGTTAAAAAGTTTTAAAAATCATAAACAACAAATATTAGTCAAATGAATTCAATATCATCACATCACATATATATTATGTATTGATATAATCATTTATTTTATCTTTAATTTTTTCAATATACTATTTTTTGACTAAACGATTCATTGAATTTTTGTTACAATAATTCATTAATTGCTTCATGAATTTTTTATATCTATTTTTTATTCTCATTAAGATTAATAGTTTGTCATAACCTTAGAATAAAAGTTTTCCTTCACTCTAAATTTTTTTTTATCAAAAAAATGAAATTAATAGAAATGCATAAAAACTGATATTAGATGTTCTACAAATTATGCAAAAAATGAATAGTTTAATCTTTCCCCATCATTGAAAAAAATAATTATACATCCAGCTAAAAAATAAGACTTTCACTTAGCATATAATGAATTTATTCGTGGTTGAAGTCAAATAGTTTGTCAAAATTCAACTGCAACAATAAGAATAAAGATCGCTTTAAAAATATCCATGAAAAGTATATAAATAAATTTGATTGCATATGCATTATCATCCAAGTTTATATATTGTTTATTAATAAATATTGTTTAGCCTATGCTACCAAATCGTTTGAATCCTAGGCTATATAGTTTTATATATATTTCTTGCTATTCATAAAAAGATAACATTCACAATTTTGCGACGTGGAACAAATGTCCTTTTTTCATTATTCAATATCAAATTTGCAATGCCTTATTGTTTATGATAAATAGTTAAATACATTTTCTAGAAATTTTAATTATTAATGCTAATTCTAAACTTAAAACTTATTATATATTATAAATTAAGTTATAAAGAATCAACATTTAGTTAGTTCAAGTAGTTTGACAGTACTTATTCTCTTTAAGTAAGATCTTAAATTCGACTATTATGAATAAAAAAATAGTATTGTGAGAGTTTTATACTTTTGTGATCTGATTCGACTTGATTCCAAATTAGTTGATCGAGACTAATACGGCTTTTGGATACCAGAAGTTTTACACAAAAAAATAAAATTATAAAGACATTTTTTAAAATTCATAAGATTTTTTTTGCCAACTGCAAAGTTTAGATTTTTTTTATATATTTTCAATGAAAATATTTCCATTCTATTTTTAAGTGTTTTTCTACTTGCAAGTTGTAACAATCGGATTATTATTTAGATTGTATAGATTTACCTATATTAGAGTATTTTTATTGAAATTAAGAATTGCAAAAATTGAATAAAAGTTTTAATTAAAAATGCAGTAAATTTACATTAGTTTAAGAGAGTGGAGTAGATTTATTTAAAAACAAATGTTACGTATAAACATAGATAATATACCTTTAGAAATGTTAAGAATACTATAGTAAGTGAACACTTTCATTTTCTTTATAACAAGTTAACAACTTTCAATTGCATTCTCCTTAAAACCTGAAACTTTTTGGAAAATTTAAAAGAATATTAAGGAACGAAAATGCCAATATTAAAATCATAATATAAGTCAAAAAATTTGCTCAACAATTATTTTACAACGTTGAAATTACCATTAAGTAATTTACTTTATCTGTTTTGAGAAAGAAGAATGACAAAGAATGAATCAAACTTACCTAAAACAATAGAAATAGAAGAGAATGAAGCCCATTTGGACGAAAAGAGTCTTTCCACACGCAATGAATCCTTCTATTTGAATCGAGGATGCCCCTTATAATTATGACATTTATATGTTGACTAATCATGACTTATTGTCTGATCGTTTTGAATGAAAAATCCTCATTTCCATGTAAAAGAAAAAAAATCGTGTATACATATAAAGTAATTGATTATTGTTGCCAATTAAGGTAATTAAAATTAATACAAAATTTATGTAAAATTTCTTAGGTACATGTGATGTTATTTTTTAATAAAAACATTATATGTGCATAATTTTTTAGTCACATTATCTTTCTTTAAGAGTTGCCATAGATAAAATATAAAAAAATAATACACATGTCATATTTTTTTTGTTAGTTCAAGTAGTTCGACAGTATTTATTTATTTTAAGTAAAGTTTTGAATTCTAGTATTGGAAATGAAAAAAAATTAGTATTGTAAGAGTTTTACACGTTTATGATTTAATTTGACTTGACTCTAGATTAGTCGATTGAGGCTCAATACTGCTTTTGAATATTAGAATGTTTATACAAAAAAAATTAAATTATAAAGACATTTTTTAAAATTCAAAAGATTTTTTTTTGCCAACTACAGAGTTTAATTTTTTTATATATATTTTCAATGAAAATATTCCAAATCTATTTTTAAGTGTTTTTCTACTTGCAAGTTGTAACAATCGAACTATTATTTAGATTGTATAGATTTACCTATATAAGAGATTTTTATTGAAATTAAGAATTGCAAAAATTGAATAAAAGTTTTAATTAAAAATGCAGTAAATTTACATTAGTTTAAGAGAGTGAAGTAGATTTCTTTAAAAACAAATGTTACGTGTAAACATAGATAATATACCTTTAGAAATGTTAAGAATACTAGAGTAAGTGAACACTTTCATTCTTTTATAACAAGTTAACAACTTTCAATTGCATTCTCCTTAAAACCTGAAACTTTTGGAAAATTTAAAAGAATATTAAGGAACGAAAATTCCAATAATAAAATCATAGTATAAGTAAAAAAAATTTGCTCAACAATTATTTTATAACATTGAAATTACCATTAAGTAATTACTTTATATGTTTTGAGAAAGAAGAATGACAAAGAATGAATCAAACTTATCTAAAACAATAGAAATAGAAGAGAATGAAGCCCATTGGGACGAAAAGAGTTTTTCTACACGGAATGAATCCTCTATTTGAATTGAGGATGCCCCTTATGACATTTATATGTTGACTAATCATGACTTATTGTCTAATCGTTTTGAATGAAAAATCCTCATTTCCATGTAAAAGAAAAAAAAAAGAAAAAAAATCGTGTATACATATAAAATAATTGATTATTGTTGCCAATTAAGGTAATTAAAATTATGACAAAATTTAAGTAAAATTTCTTAAGTAATTGTGGTGTTATTTTTTAATAAAAACATGACATGTACATAATTTTGTAGTCACATCATCTTCTTTTAAGAGTTGCCATAGATAAAATATAAAAAATAATACACATGTTATATTTTTATTGGAAAATAATATTATAAATACCTAAAAAACTTTATCTAAATTTTGCCTTTAAAATTATTAATTTCATGATTTAAACATTAGGGATCAAGGATATTCTACTAATTGCATGTAGATTTTTTTTTAACGAATATTCTAATTTTGATTATTATAGTAATGTTGATTATAATTATATCAATTTTTAAATTTGAAAAAACAAAAACCTTCGTAAGGGATGTTTACTAAAATAAATATAAAATATAAAATATAAAATAAATGTCAAATCATTTCCTACCGATAATTAAAAAAAAAAACCTAATATTATATTTCAAACGTTATTTTAAACCAAATATAAATGTAATTAATAAAATGATTGAATTATTTGTGTTTGTTAAAATAAATGCCAAATTATTTCTAAATCAGGTTTTATGTTCACATTGCCATAATATATTAATTTAAAATAATTTCCTATTTTGAAGGTGATAGGAACCTTCATGAAAGGAATAAAAGTAGCTGCACGAAAATTTGTTACATGCATGTCTGAGTGAATAAATGAAAATATGTAATACTTTTGAAGGGAATAATGTGCTTCAATTGTTAAATTCATACATAACTAAAGCCAAAATAATTTTAATTAGTATTTTAGTGCTATTGATTTATAATGAGATTTTTGGAATTCATCGAAACAAAATACTTGTAAGATCCTGCAACCACCGTTACGAAAAAGTAAAAAAGAAAAAAACTCAAAATGGAAATATGGAAAAATGTAGAAAATAGAGCAGAAAACCACTCCTTGCAAAACATACATAAAAAAATACCATGGATAAATTATACAATTATCGAACTAAATAAATTATCAATAAGAATGAACTTCAACTAATAGAAAGAAATGGCAATGTAAGAAAAAGAAAAAAAAAAAAAAAAAGAGAAGAAAATGAACCTTGTGTCTATTTACAGAAGAACGTGCAGTATCTTCCAAAGCTTCATAAGCTAAAGTTGTTTTTAATCTTCTTCCTCTTCATGAAACTTGATCTGTTACCATTTTTACTCATAGAAATCAGAATTGGGAGAATAGAGAAATTGAAACCCAAAATCAAGATAGAGATAAAATGGAAGAAGCCAAAAAAAAAAAAACGATAAAAAAAATGGGGTACCTAGAGCAAAACTCTTGAAAAGAAGCAAATGAGCATTAGCCCAAGAAGAAGAGATGTAGAATAGTGAACCAATTTGAATTCAAACTGCATGTATAGTTACAATTTAAATTTCAACGAATTTAACTTATTATATTTTCCTTTAATTGATTTATTGCAATTGTGATTGATTATAATTGCAATTTATGGAGACAATTTTAATTTTTTTTTGAAAATCAAGTGATATGAAATTAATCATGTAAGAATTAGTTTATCAAAGAAGGTTAATTACAATTTTAATTGTAATTAAGATAATTATAAATATTAAATATTAAATAATATAAAATAAATTGAATTAAATTAGAATTGCATTATGTGAACTAAATTAAATGAATTAATTAAGATAATTAGAATTGCATTAATTGAATTAATTAGAATTAAAATTATATTAAATGAATTAATTAAAATCATTAATTAATTAATTAATTCAATTATAAGAATTTGAGACATGCAAAAAGAGTAGCGAGATTCGATTCTCACATTTGTTCCACATCCCACTTTTTCTTTCCCTACTCTCCCTCTAGACAACTCCATTAGAGGGTCACTTAGGAGCCTCACTAGGGACTCATTTGTCAGGCTCATAAGGTAGACCCTAGGCCATACAAAAAAAATTATTATAAATAATATATAATATAAATTAAAACTAAATGAGAAGGTTATGACAAAAGATAGTTTTGGAGGGAAAAAATATAACATGGTGATGTCACATGACATAGGACTCGCTGCTAGAAGCCTTCTTCTATATAATAATAGAACAAAACTTAACTCCAACTATCTCTCTTCAACCTTTCACTCCAACTCCTTTAATCACTTTATATTTGTTATTTTTAATCTTACTTAATTGAATTAATGAACACATGAAAGATAATTAAAGGGGTTAGAGGGGAAGGTTGGAGCCAAGTTTTATTCATAATAATATTATATATTATATTAGATTATATTTTATCACTTTGCTAAATTTCTTTTCTTTTTATAAATATCTTTATCAATTTTTCTATTTATTTATTTTATTAACAAGTTATCACCAATGATATTTTTTAAAATCTTTAACATGTTAGATTTAATATTATTGCCATAAAATGACAACACGAATTTTAGTTATTATGTTATTGAAAACTCAAAAAAAATAATAATTAATGAATTGTGATATAAAATATAATTATTTATTAGTTACATGAAAGTAAAAAATGGTACTTTAGAAAATTGAAAGTTAGAGGTTTAAGATTGTTATGGGCAACTAATTAAGCAAGGAAATCACATATGTGTGAGTATCAAAAGCTCCTTAATTAGAGGTATTTAAATCTAATCCAAACTAAAAATCGAACTGAAATTAAAATTCAATCAAAATCAAATAAGTTTGGATATTTTTTGTTTTATTTTTTAAAAATCGATTTGATTGAATTAATTTTTAGTTTTAATTTTTAAAACTAATCTAATTAAATCTAAACCGATTAATATTATATAATGTATTTATTTATTATTAAATTTTTATTTTTATTTATAGTAACTCTATTTGATTTAATCGATACAATCTAAATTAAGTTAAATCAATTTGAATTAATTCAATTTTCATAATATAATTAATTAAATTTAATTTAAATTGATTTACTTAACATTGTTTAAATTTATTGAATTTTTAATTTAAAATTAATTTAAATCAAATCGTGAATACTTTTATCTTTAATGAAATCTAAAAAATGGAATTCAAATTAAGAAAAGAGAAATTAAGATGGACAACATTTGCGAAGATGAAACTCTCCTACTTTTTTTGTATATATATTCTCAAATTCTACCGATTAAACTGCAAACACGTAACGAAACAATAGCATTTCTAATTCGTCAATAAGTTTGATCTCATATCAATCAATTTGCGATATGTGATATTCCAAACATATTTCACTTGCGGCAAAATGAGTTCGTGAATATGTAAATTTGTGTAGGGACTAGGGACTAGTCATTTCCTAATAAGTGCTCAAAGAATTCTTAGCACCTTGCTATCTAATTAAAGGAGTGGTGAATAAACCCATCATTTAAGCATTAAGAAGTTTTTTTACTGCTGCCCACTCACTAACCTTTTGCGTTGACTAAGAGATAATGGGAATTTTTTATTGTGGAAGTGCATATATAATTGATTCAACCCACAGCCCAATTTCTTTTTCTTTTTTAAATGGAAGACTTAGACTTCATTATTGTCCACTAATCAGTGTTTCCTTCCTTAATAGTAAAAGTCAAATCAACTTCAGTATTGGTTTGTTAACATCATCACACCTCTCTACCCGCGTTGTCAGGGATGGATCCAGCGAACAAGTGGGAGCTTTAGTCCTCCTCCTCCCATTAATTCAAGATTTAATTCGCAGTATATGAAAATTATGTTTAAATCATATTTATTTATTTTTATTTTGACCACTTTAATTCTTTTTTATATAAATGAAAAATTAAATAAACAATCTATTGATATATACAAGAAAATAATATATAAAATTATTAGATTACATGTAAATTTATATAAAAAATAATAATTGATCCTATATAAATTTAACTTAAATATGATCTTAAATAAACATATATTCTATTAAGGAAAATAAAATTATTTTAATTATTATTTATTTAATATTTATTTTGACCCCAACAATTATTTCTTAGATTTGGTGTTGTTCTTTTTTTATTTTTTTCTTGTTTGCAATATACAGCAACTCTGAGAGTCTCCCAAATTACAGAAAATGAAATCATCGGGTCAAATGCTAGCTAGCTTTCATACGGGTGAAGAAGTCTAAGGGTATGTTTGGTTGTAATTATTTTTTAAATATTTTTTTTTTATAAAATCAAAAGTTTTTTTTAATTATTCATATATGTTTGAGTAATTTTATTTCAAAAAATTTAATGTATTATAACTATTTTTTCATAAGCTTGAAATTTGAAATTTATAATTTTAGATTATATATTATTTTAAAAGCTTTGAAATATAAATGTCATTTTGTCTTCAATTAAATAATATTTTTAATTATTATATATCTCTTTTAATAATTTAATGTATAAAAATAATTTTTTTATACTATTCAAATAAAATAGATTATTTTAAAATTATTTTTTAATTAATATATCCAAACATAAAATTAATTCTATTAATCGATTATATAATAATTAATTATTAAAATAATCAAATTTTTCATAATTGAACTATACAATTCTTAAATCAATTTGTAACTTTTGAAAGTAGAGTGTGAAAAGAAAGTAAGAGAAGATATTGCACATTCAATATGAAAATATCACTTGTCATATGCAAATATCCCGGAAAGGGTCAAAGATACCTTCAAATTGTAAGATGAGGATTACTTGCCTTTATTTCTTGTTTCCTTTTATATCTCTCTACTTAAATTATATCAAGTATTTTAAATTTAATTACATATTTTTTATTTTAATTTATTTTACATTTGACAGAATTTAAATGAGATGATAAGGAAAGAGACAAGAAATGAAGATATATGATTTTCATCCTAAATTGTAAAGGGTTAAGTGAAAGGGAAGGGAAAAAAAGAATTTTTTTCAAAGCTTGAATTTGAAGCTTATGATTGTAGATTATAAATTATTCTAAAAGTTTTGAAATGTAAATATCATTTTGTTTTCAATCAAATAATTTTTTTAATCATTATATATCTCTTTTAGTAATTTAATGTATAAAAATAATTCTTTTTATACCATCTAAATAAAATAAATTATTTTAAAATTATTTTTTAATTAATATATCCAAACATAAAATTAATTCTATTAATTGATTAAACAATAATTTGATTATATAATAATTAATTTTTAAATTAATTAAAATTTTCATAATTGAACCATGCACATCCTAAATCAATTTGTAACTTTTGAGAGTGGAGAGTGAAAAGAAAGTAAGAGAAGATATTGCACATTCAATATGAAAATATCACTTCTGTTTTTGTCATATGCAAATATCCCGGAAAGGGTCAAAGGTCTCTTCAAATTGTAGGAAAAAGAAAAAAGAAATTCTAACATGATTCTATAGTATAATTAATGCATATTTTAAAGAAAGATTTGTATTAATAATTTTAAATCTGTAAGATTTCAACTTAATATCAATTGAAGTGATTCAATTATATATAAATTGTATTTAAAAAATTGAGATAAATAATGTAAAACTCTAAATAACACTTTTTTTATAAATATTTAGACAAAATATGTGAATTCAATAGAATAAACAACGAAGATAATATATTACTCTAATATAATGTGAGATTTTAATATAAAATTATTAGACATCAAGTAAAATAATTTAATAAGTATATAAATTGTATCTAAAAAATTAAGACAAGTAATATGAAATTTAATAAAATTATTAATTTAAAACTAATAATAAAAATTTATTTTAAAACATATATTTATTATATTTTAAGAGTATGCAACAATTTTTCTTTAGGAAAAAACCCTACAACCACCCCCGCACATATGACATATATCATTCATCACCAAAATTTTGGCAGTGTATGAATGAAACCACTGCTTTTCAGCGTGGCCCGGAGAAGCATCCCCCTATCAGCATCACATTGCTTTTACATTTCTTTCCCACTTTCTCTCTCCTACCCCACGGGAAGCAGAGAGAGAAAGGTAAAAAGGCTATGGATTTGACGTGCAAATTTGTTGTTACCTTGTGCGTTCGCTTCTGCCAACGTTTTCAGCTGCATTCCTTTTTTCTTTTTCTTTCCTTCCTTCAAAATACCAAACAGGTCTCCTCCAACTCCAACTGTAACAACACTTTGTTTGATATGTATTTTTATTTATTTACTGAAATTAAATAAAAAAATATTTTTTTATTAAATAATACTAAACAAGAAGAATAATAATTTATTTATATCTCTCATCATTTTCTTTCCTTTCTTTTTTATTACATCTCTTATTTTTCTTTACCTTCTACCATGTGAAACACGGCCTTAAATATAAACTTGCTCAGTGCCCTCCACTCTACCCTGCTGCTATTCCTCAATTCCTCACACCTCGCTATCACAGTTGACTCCATCAGTTCAATTATGGTTTTTTTTTTTTTGACGGGTCAATTCTGGTTTTCACACCCAGTTAATTCAAACTAATTATAACAAAAGTTGGAATATATCAAACTGTGCTTGCTTTTTCTCGTCAATTATCTCTTTTTAATCTTGCCATCGTTGTAACTTTTATGGCACTTGCTTTATTTTAAAAGGACACAAAATAGTTCTAACCTTAGTTGATGGGAAATCCTCTAAACTCATTTAATATATTACTACATATTTATTACTTATTTAATCTATTGTCATGTGTTATTTTCAATCTCATTTAATTAAGTTAATTGACACATAATGATAAATTAAATGAGTAATAGATACATGATAATAGATTATATGGGAGTTGAAAAGCTTTCTACCAACTAAAGTTGGAATCAAGTTTTTTCCATTCTAAAAATATTACAAAAAAAGAAAAGTGAAATATATTATCTTAGTTGCCATTAAAGTTTAATTTAGTTGATTAAAGTATAGATGTAAGTTTCTAAATGTAAGATTTATGATTATGTGAATCTTTGGTCGTATTATTCCTAACTGCATTTGGATCAATTAAACACATGCAACGAAAATCGATCTTGTTGAAGGTGTCTTTTCTTTCTTTCTTTCTTTTTTTGGTATACATGTCCACAAACGATTAATCAGGTGGAGACTGGAGATGCATGCATGTTTAGAGAACTGCAAAATATGGACATACAGCTAATAATGTTAAATCAGATGAGAGAAGCTACGATGGGATTGACGCCAATCAAAAGTGAGATCGATGTAGAGTGAGAGAGAGAGAGAGAGCAGCATTGGATTCGAAGGACAGTGTTTGATAATGAGAGAAAGATTTATTTTAGAAAGAACAACATATGAAGACAAGCCAAAGATCCAAGGGTTATGCAACAAAACGAGAAGTAGAAGGGGGCAGAACCGCATGAATGATGTAGGAAGAGATGATTTTTCTTCTATGATTATTAGTTCTTTTTCTCATATATGTTCTAACCAATAATATTTCAAATATCAAATAAGTGACAAATATATACCTTTATCTTCCCCCCTATTAATCATTTTTCCCGTTGAGTCTGGTCTCAGATTTTTGTTCTTAGAGGATATATCACATAAGAAGTATTCTTTTTTTTTTTTTGGTTAAACTATAACTTATTATGAAACTTTGTATATTTAATTAATTATTATGGTTTCTCATTATGCTGCAAGTCAAACATTGGAAGTATTGCTGTTAATGTGGATTGCTTTGGGCTAAGTCGTTGGTATCGTGTCTGCAATGTCTGGGCAAATACTTGTTTGGTAGTAACATGAATTGTCATTTTCACATATGGCATCAATATTGATATTTGATTTTGTTGACAGTCATGTAGCCACACAAATTTAAGAGTTAATATTTAGGCTATTGGTAAAACCTTCGATGTTATTTGGAGCAAAATTATTGATATAGGCTATAGCAAGTGTTGCTATCTCATCCGGCACAGCTCTCTCATTCTTTGTGATGTTTTAGTTCCTTTTTAGATTTTTCATTAATAGGGCTGTTACTCAAATTATTCAGCGGTAGTCCTCTTTATTTTCTTCTTTTCGTCTCTTATTTTTGTGGTTTTGTTTAACAATTTTATCCTAGATTTCTTAAATCTGAAATGGTTTGGTTGAATTTCTTCGATCTGCTTGGCCATAATGCGAGGGATTGGAACTTTTGGCCATAATACAAGAAAGAAAGCTTGTCAAGAGCAAAATCATGGCACTATAGCCTCGATGGAGGTAATTGATATCAATGAAGTACTTTGTCCTTACAGAACAGTAATATCTTCCGATCTATTAAGTAAAGGTACAAATCATTGAGGTACAACTCAAAAAGTAATTAAGGCCTTGGCGCAGGAAGAACACTATTCGAAACAAGATTCAGACACCCTAAAATTAATGGAAAAGACGTATGTGTCTTAATATTTCATCTTTTTTACCCCCTTTAATTTTATTATTAGAATTTCATAGGGGTAACGGTGTTTTTCTCCTTTTGTTGGAAGCAATCTTAAATTTATGTCCATATTTTATATTTCTGAAACATTATTTTTAAAGACATTTCGAATAAAGGTAAGTTGAACTCAAGTAAGAGTTAGGATATAGAGTTTATGTTTTAATTTTTTTGAATATCTTCTTACCTAATAAGTGAGAGATTAATCTCTTTAGATATAGTCAAACGCTTAAGCAGAGATTTCTCTTAATAATGTTATTTTCATGCACATGAATTCTGAAATCAAATCTAATATCACATATTTAAGAGACTCAAGTACCTTCCACTTAAACTAACACTCATTGGTAGGCTATAGAGTTTATTATATAGAGAAAATAGTTACAAGGATAACAAATAAGATAATAAAAGATAAACATAACTGAAGATAAATGAGATAAAATAAAACTAAATCCTAACATAACATAAATGACTTCAAACTAAATCATAGATAAGATGAGCTCTTATGCTATATTTGGTGCAAAAAATGTAATTTCATGGAATAAGAATCAAAATAAGAAATAAGAATTAGTAAATTAGAATATGAATTCAATTCTGATTTTATAGTTTGGTACAATTAAAAATAAAAAGACATGGAGAGTGATTCTTTTGTTAATTTGGTGAATGAGATATAATACAGAATAGAAATCAAATTAATTTAATTGGCATAAATATGCCAAATGAGAAAAATTAAAAAGTTATCTTGTTATAAATCATGTTATGATCGAAACTGAACCAAACATGTATTCACATTTTTGTACAACAAGTATGTAAATTCAAATGGTGGATTTGGGCACAACAAATAGTATCTATAAAAATATTTATAGTGGATAAATCATACCTGCAATTTTTTTTCAAGCGACGACATTTTGTAGATTGAAGACGACATGGTGAGAAATAGGAAATAGAGAGTCAATAGAGAAAATAGATAAAAGGGAGAAAGAATATCTTATAAATTCGAAAAGAGCTAACTTATGTCATTTTATAAATTTGTTAAGGTATATTAGGAAAAATATATGGAATCCAATTCCACAAAAATACGTAATCGCAATTTCACCCATTTTTCTTTTTGGAAAAATAAGATTCTATAAATTTGTGAAAAATGATATAGAATAAGAATGTCATTCCATTTTTTTTCGTCATTAACAAACATAAGAATCTTATGATTCTAGAGTTAAACTTGGAATGACATTTCATTCCTTAACATTAAATGTAACTTTATCCTTTGCTCTAGCCATGAAGATATTTTGAATAAAGGCTGGTTGAATTCAAGTATGAGGCAAACTAAAGAGTTTATTATATAGAGGAAAAAGTTAAAAGGATAACAGATAAGATCATAAAAGATAAACATAACTAAAAATAAATGAGATAAAATAAAATTAAATCCTATGATAACATAAATGAATTCAAACTAAATTATAGATAAAATGAGCTCTTATCCTTTGCTCTATTACCCCTTTTCAAATTGCACATCACTATGCAAAGGCTAAGTTTAGACCATCATAGTACCATAATAGATGATAATTGGTGGGCTAGAGTATCAACCGAACCTCATGTGAGGTTTCCATGTCCAGATCCTCAAGAAGATGACTGTGATATGCGTCAGGTTGAAAGTGATCAAACCTTTTGCCAAGTGAGATGCATATTCGAGGGGAGGGAATCATAGGTAAAAAAGCTGGAGTTTTTCAAAAAAAGCCACCAAGGCCGAGGCTTTGGAGTTTCTCCATAATAAAGTTATCAAAGATTCTGGTGGTGGATGTAGCGTTAGCAATTGAAATAACTTTTGTGAGATGACATGTTAACCATTCATGGACAAGTCTGTTAGACCATCGCCAATTGATGTAATCATGATTCAGTATATCCAAACACATGTCTGGGTTTCTACGTGCCATATGAGCAACAATCCATTGCATAACCGTAGATGTTTCACCACTATTGGAGGTGGTGGAGGTGGATAAGGTTTTTGTCATCCTTGAGTTAAAGCATTAGCTATAATAGGTTTTGATACCTTGAAGACATTTTGAATAAAGGCCGATTGAACTCAAGTATGAGTCAAGTCATATAATTTATTATATAAAGAAAATAGTTATAAAGTTAATAAATAAACATAAATGAAGATAAATGAGATAAAATAAAACTAAATTCTAAAATAACATAAATAGGTTCAAACTAAATTATAAAATTATAAATAAGATGAACTCTTATCCTTTGCCCTGTCACTTTTCCTTTCATTACTTAGTTAATAAGAAAACAAATTATTGACAGAGCATCTATCAATAACTAAGATGCAAATTCCCATCTAACACACATGTCAACTTAGTTTTTTTTAATATATCAACAATCAGAAATAAAATAACATGGAGAGTGATTCTATTGTTTGGTGCATGTGATACAATACAAAATAGAATTCAAATTTATTTAATTGACATAAATATCTCAAATGAGAATTTTTTTAAAAAAAAGGTTAACTTGTTATAAATCACGTTATGATCCAAATTGAACCAAACATGTATTCACATTTTTGTACAACAAATATCTAAATTCAAATGGTGGATTTGTGTACAACAAATAGTAGCTATAAATCTTTAGTGGAGAAATCATAACGACAATTTTTTTTTTCAAGCAATGACTTTTTCTAGGTTGAAGATGTAACACTCCGAAATTT
The DNA here is from genome assembly GCA_029884605.1 of Ormosia emarginata. Taxonomy (NCBI): domain Eukaryota; kingdom Viridiplantae; phylum Streptophyta; class Magnoliopsida; order Fabales; family Fabaceae; genus Ormosia; species Ormosia emarginata. The sequence goes on along the minus strand of JAQQTP010000032.1, from coordinate 2,224,516 downwards.
CTTATTTTGTAGTTATATGTTATTTTTATGATTTTTGTGAATTGTTTGATTTATGTTGATTATTTTATTATTATTGTTAGGTTTTCTAAGTGATTGAACAAAGCTGGAAAAATAAAAAAATTTCGGAGCCTAAAAATTTTAGACTGTTCATATGGGGCCATGGGTGTTTACTAAACCTGAAATCTAAAACAGTTTTTGAAATTTTTCCTTATATGAGATTTGATTTGAAAATAAAATCTAGGTACATTCTATTGTCCATTAGATAATAGATAATGATTTTGCTCGCAGTAACCTTTGTCTATTGGATAATAGCTCCCGGTAAAAATTTAGTTGCATGATTCTAGACTTAAGCTGGTCATCTTTTCTAGAGGCTTCTTTTGTTACTCACTTTGTGAATCACCTTATGACTCACCTTATGTGGTGTGACTCATTGTGTGAATCACCATGTGACTCACTCACCTTGTGTGACTCACTTAGTGATTCATCTTGTGACTAGCCATGTGACTCACCTCCAAATGGCTTACCTTAGGGGAAGCCCACGACCAAGGCTTGTTGTGGAGGCTAAGTTTCTAAACTTAGTTCATTTCCTACCAATCTATCAAGAACCAAGAAGCTACACACAAAACTCTATCATATTTTCTCTCTTGAAGCTCATGGTCAAGCAACCAAAAACACCATCCAATCTTCCTTAATTCAAACTAACCTCATATCTTGAACCTATACACCATCCTAAGACACTTTTATGTTGTGACAATCACCTAGTTCATCCATCTTCCATCTTTTTCTTCAAGCTTAGGGTTTGAAGTTTTTAAGCTAAAGTTCTTTAATCTTCATTTTTCTTTTCATTTTCAAGTTCTAGATCATAACTTTGATCTATGATCATTTTAGTCAAGCCTTAGATGTTAATATTTGTGTGTTTATTTTGTTTCAAGAACAACTTGGTTGTGAAAGTTTACCTTAAAGGAGGCATACAAGGTGCTTTGAGCATCATCTAAGGTAAGAGAGAAATTGACCTCATTAACCAATCATGGTGGTGAATAACAAAATTTGTGTTGTTGGTGAAAAATATATGTGAAGATTTATTCACTTGTTTGTATAAATTTAGTGATTTGTATTTATTTACTTTATGTGATTTTATTGCTTTAATAGTATGCATGAACTTGTTATAGTAGAATTGTGATGATTGAAGTATGTTGTATGCTATGATCTACGTTGAAACTCACGACCTTCATGCGCAATTTGGGTAATCCAAGTCAAAAATGTTTTGTAAACTGTAAACTTAGATGATTAGGTAACAAGGAATTGGATAAAGGTTTTACAAAGTAGAAAAGGAAATGAATAAAATTTTTATTATTAATCATCAAGTAATTTTCGGCCATGGAGTTGGAAAATAGGGTTGAGAAGTAAATTGGAAACTTAAAGTATTTTATTTAAGAGGATTTTTGGTAAAGTAAATGGAAAAGATTTTATTAAATTAAAATAATGCACGTTTTGTGAAAAACGTTAGAAAATATTCCCTAGAGGAGTTTTAGCAAGAAAATATTGGAATTAAGGTTAAATTTTATATTAAACTTGGAATGTTTCAAAGTTAAGTTGAGAAAATCAATAAAAGCTTTACGCGATTGAAAAATGGTGATAAAACCTTACGCGTTTCAAAAATGATGATTTTTGAGATACGTGATTGAGAAAATGTTTAAAAATGTTTACGCGATTGAGAAAACGTTGAAAAATATTTACGCGATTTGAAAACGTAACAAAAGTGTTACGCGGTTATGAAAACGCGATAAAAATGCTACGTGACTGAGAAGGACAACAGTTGCTGTTGGGCCGACGTACTGGACTCGGAGATTTCGATATATGGTTTCAGCCAGTGGTGGCTTGTTTTTGTAGAAAATCATGTTTTTGACATTTGTCTGTGTATTGAATCATTAATCATGGATGGAAAGTCGTTTAGACTGTGTTGGTTAAGGTTATATGCCTAGGAGTTGAATTATACCTAAGTGCGAGTGCGAATCGCATAATGTAGGTCACTTGTTGATCTTAGAGGCGTCGGGGAGCGGGTATCCCACAAGTGGACAGTTAATAGCTCCACTAAGCCGTGGTGATTGAGCACCGCACCGACGATATCGACCAGACACTATTCTATTCCCGATTTTGTGAAAAATGTCTTGTATAAGTCATGATGTGTACACTGAATTTGTGATAGCACTTTGTTGAAACTAACAATATACAGACATGTCTCCCTAATCATTCTCTCCAAAATTGCATTTTAGCTCTATGAAGTAGGAATTGGTCCATTTTGCATGTGCATAGTCAGTTGATATATTATTATGATGTATATTTGTTATTTGATACCATAAATATACTTGTTATTTCTGTATTTGAATGGCATTACTGTCATTTCTATTTCTATGCTGCCATGTTGGTATGTGATGAAGGGGATCTCACATCTTTGTTGTATTATTCTGTTTTATATTTATGTTTGATAAAGACCGTGAAGAACACAGGGCAGAATCGCATCCATTCTGTTTGTGTTGATTTTTCTGAGATTTGGATGGTGTCGAGACGTGGTATTCTCGGTTTTGTTAGAGTTTAGTTTCATGGAAGTAATGACACCTAGAGTAGATCTGGAGCGTGTTATCTATGTTGGGTGTTAGCCATGGCAACCGTCACCCAAGAGGGGGGTGAATTGGTTGATTACAAATTTTGATGCAACTTTGAGAAATTAAGCATTTTGAATCACCAAGTAATAAATGCAGCGGAATAAATTTAACAAAGGGGCAACTATTAGAGATTTTACAAAAACCACTTAGGCTATAGGATAAATCAAGCAAATAAGCTAGATATCAAATTCAACTCAAGCATATATAATTGAAGCACAAATGTAAATGAGATAGAGTTGAGAAGAGCAAACATAATGATTTATTCTGGTTCAGCCACCAACCACTAGTGACCTACATCTAGTCCCCAAGCTTAACTTGAGATTTTCTTCACTATCTCCTAGACTTCACGGGTGCTAGGAAAACCTTTGTACAAGCAAGAGCACTCCTCACACCTTGGGATACCTCACCCTTGTGCTAGAGCCTCTAACTCTTCAAGCTTCACAGGTGCTTGAAAAACCTTTACATTCAAGAGCACTCACAACACGTTTGGGATACCTCACCCTTTGTGTTTAAGCCTCACTACAAGGGATACCTCACCCTTTTCTCTCTTGAGGGATATCTCACCCTCTTACAATGATTTTGAGATGAAGAGAAAGATTATAAACTCTCACAAGAATAGATATACAACTTGAAGAACAAAGGAATAAAAGATAACAAACTCTCTTTAAGAGTGGATAATACAAATTGAAGTACTATGGGTATCAAGGATTTGCACTTCAAAGCTCAAAATATGATGTTAATGATTCAAGAATCAAATCAAGTGTTTAAGAGATGTATAAGCTTCATAAAACACTTATATATAGAGCCCAAGTGATAAAATAGCCGTTGGTAGTGTTTAGAAATGATTTTTTATGAAAACTAGCCATTTATAGCTGTTAGAAACGTTTCTGGGCACTTGGTAATCGATTACACACTTCATTGTAATCGACACACTTTTGTCAACGTTGTAATCGATTACAGGACTTGTGTAATCGATTACAACATTTCTGGTTTTGAAAACTGACTTTAAAAGGTCATAACTTCTTCATTTCTTATCCGATTAAAGCAAATGACCAGTCATTGGAAAGATCTTTGAGTTTGTTTTCAAATGAAACAAGTTTCACAACAAAACTCGAAGTATTTTGAAAGTTATGATCAAAAGATGGACTAAAGGTCAGCTTTTCAAAACTCAAACTTGAATGTATTTGAAAATTGACTTTAAATGGTCATAACTTCTTCATTTCTTATCCGTTTAAAGCAAATGACCACTCATTTGAAAGATATTTGAGTCTATTTTCATATGCAATAAGTTTCACAATAAATCTCAAAGTAGTTTGAAAGTTATGATCAAAATAATAACCAAATGTCAGTTTTGTAAAACACAAACTTGGCTATTTTTCAAATGTGTGAACTACCACCAAGATTAACTTTCCAAAAATAGTTTGTTGGGCATTTAAATATGTAAGAACCATTTTTAAAGGTTTAAAAATATATTTGAGCTCTTTTCTTATAAAACCTCTATCTTTACATAGGAGAAAACCTAAAAGAAAAATATACCAATTCTAGTTCTTAGGCTTCTTGATGTAATCCAAGCTTCCATAAATTTCTTCTCTTCAAATCTTGTAAATTGCTTGGAACATCTTTATCATTCTCATTCTTCTTGAGTTGAGCATGATTGTGATCTTTTGCTTTCTTGTTGCAATGCTCATTCTTGATACTTGGACTATCCTACAAAGTATTACTCACTTAACACAAGCATAGTTAATCCAAATTCATAACTCAGTATATTCATATGCATGATACAATATATATCTCATTAAGCGCATCTATGTAACATGATTAATATTCTTTTTGTAATACATTTGTCATCTATAAAGCACATCTATCAAGCATAAGCATCATTCTTTTTGTCTTGTATTTGTCATCATCAAAACTTAACATATTAAACCATTGGGGCAAACCTATTTCCACAATCTCCCCCTTTTTGATGATGACAAATCACCAAAGAAAAATATGCAATATAGAAGAATAGGTATTCATGTAAGCATTTCAAACAATAAAAACATATTTTTCTTTCCAATTTTCACTCCCCCTATTTGACATCAACAAAAAGGCTTAGGAAGAAAAGATAATATTTTCACTCCCTTTATAGATAAAACTCGTGTTGTCAAAAAGAGTAAGATCATCAAAACTTAAGAACTTCTTCAAGTTATTCAAAACATAATTGTCTCCCTTTATTTGATTCTACACATGATTCAAGAACAGAGAGATGAAACAAGCATACTTTCAAGATATAAAAGATTATTCATGCAAAGCTTGTCATATTTTGGTACATCAACATTTAGCACATGATAGCAATGAGCTTAAGAAATTATGTCTAGCATATAATGTCTTGCATACCACATGATAAATAAGTACCACTTGATATCACTTGTTAGAAGTTACAAAATATTCGTGTAAGATCATGGAATTGAGGTTTTCAAATGAAAGATCATACAACTTGTCACATATCAAGTATTTCTCAATGAAAGAATCAAAAGATATAAAGTCTAAGAATGCTTACCTTCTTTCATTGATAGATGGAAAGACAATAAGAGATGATCTTTGTTGATATGTTGATAGTATTAACAATAAAATACTTCATGTCAAGTAAGGATGTAAGCTAAGAGATATAAGCAATAATTTAAGAACTAAGCTCCCCCTCAAAATATGCATATTAAGACCATGTAAGCACATTACCGTAAAAGGTTATATTCTTAATCGATCAATCAAAAACCATTTTAAAACTTCTCCCCCTTTCAAATAGAATTTTGTAAGACCACATTATATTTTCAAAAATATTTTAGAAGGGTAGACAGGTTTTATATTAAACCACATATTCTTTTCAAAACAAGAGCAAGATTCTTATGGGTTTTATACCACTAAGAAACCATAGATCAAGAGAATCATATATATCAAACATTCACTTGATGAAATATGTTATAGGGATCAAAGAATGTATAGAACTAACATCATCTAACCTATATGCAGTGACAAAAAAATAGCAAGTTAATATTCAATTAGGAACTTTGTCAATGCTAAGCATACTTCTCATGTAAGAAAAACATCTAATCATTTAAGATCTAATTATTAACCAGTGTCATATAATACATGGCATATAGAATACCATAATAGCTTAGGGATAGAGATACTTATTGAGAGAGTGATGCTTCTTTAGAATGTTCTTCATTTATTTGTCCTTTGAGTTTGAGCTTTCTTCCATTGTGTATTCCATTCCATTTCACTTGAAGAAAGTCTTCTCATATTCTTCTTCCTTCAACATTTCTCATTTATCCACATATGCTTGACATTTCAATATTTGATGACTATATTTCAAAAGTTCTCTAAAACATGGGTTAGCATCAAATATAATTTAAACTTATTTACAAGCATAATTTAGGTTGATATACAATGTAAAACATGTACTACATTATCAACCATGCAATTTTAGCTCTTACAAGAATAAAGGAAGAACATATGCACTTGAATCCAAAAGCATAGTTTAAGCATTTTCAAAGCAAGATTCAAGTTTGTCAAGAAAGACATAATCATCATCAAAACATATATGAGCATTTTGGGGCAAACAATGATCATGTAAGGCATGTAAAAACAACTCTCTACTTCTCCAAATATCACATGATATTCAATTTAAAGCATAGAATAGGATAAGAGATTGATGTTATCAAAAGTGTACTCTTTGAGTTTTTGTAGGTGATTCCAACTTATATGCATCAAGGCTCCTTGAGAATGTTGTGGTTCTCCATGCCATCCTTTTATGTTTTCATTACTCTTAGAGAACTTGGACTATTTCAAATTTTTCCAACCTCAAGTGGCGTAGTTGTATTTCACTTCAATGCATGCTTGAGTAAATAGTCACCCTTGGCCTTGGTAGTCAAGGAAACTCTTTTCCTTACCCATTGCTTCTCTTTTGGTGTTTTGAAGTTTGCAAGTTCCACATTTTGTACTTGAGAAGCTTTGGTTGAAGCCATCTTCCTTCTTTGACCAAAACTTCTACCAATAGGCTTTGGAAGCATTCTTCTTGATGATTCCTCTTTCTTTTGACTAATTGGTCCATCCTTTTGAGAAACTTTCTGCATAATTGAGACACTAGGAGGACATTTTGGTACCCACTTCATCTTGGGTCCTTGAATGTTAGTAATAGGGCCTTTAAGACCTTTAGGAACTCATACCATACAATTTCTCATATAAGAATTTCTTCTATAATTGCATAAATGAGAAATATGTCCTAGATGACCACAAAAGTTGCAAACAATTAAATTTAATGATGGTTTGGTCCTTTGAAGATCATCTTTGAAAAACTTAAGCCTTTTGTTGTTATTACATTCTATATTATTTTTGTCATAAGCCTTGCTTGAATTTTTATGTAGAATAAGATCAATTTTATTCTCATTAACAAGTATAGAATGTAAGCAATTAGAATCATTAGCTTTGACAAATTCGGAATGTAAGTCCTCAACATGATTTTCTAAATTAATACACTTTTCATAAGAAGTTGAGGTTTCACATTTCAAAGGCATTTCCTCATCAAGAAAAGCATATTCATTTTTCAAAGTCTCAATATCATTTTCAATGGAGGAAATGTTTTCTAAACAAGATAAGTTTTTATTTTCTAAAATCAACAAGCCATCATATATTTCATCATATGCACATTGTAGCTCATAATAAGAAGGACTATATTCTAGTTTAACATCATTTACCTCAAAGTCCTTTATAGGCATATAGGAGGTAGTCTTAATTTGTAGCATGCTTGGCTCTTTGAGGAAATCATCATCTTTATCATTGTTGTCCATCAAGGATTCAAGAACATCTTTCTCAATTTTTTTCGCATTTCCTCTTCTTCAAATTGAGCACCATCATCATCAAGAGGCATTGAGCTTATTTTCTTGCTTTGAACATGTTCTTGAGGACATTTTTCAAAGTTGTCTTCCTCTAGAGGTTTTTGCTCTTCTTGCTCTCTATATACAACTTTATATAAGAAATCATTGTTAGCAAGATAAATAGCATCAAGAGCATCCCATATATCTTTAGCACTAGAGCAACTCTTAATTTTAGCATAAGCATCATCATTCAAACTACTTCTCAACATTTGCATTGCTTTAATGTTCAAGGAAAAGCATTTCTTGTCATAAGCATTCAAATCTTGTTTTGGTTTAGGAGAAAATCCATCAAGCACAACATCCCACAAATCAAGATCAATAGATTGCATATACAATTCCATTCTAGCTTTCCAATAAACAAAATGCACACCATCAAAGAATGGTGGTTTATCAATTTCAAAACTTTCCATTTTGAAAAGCTTTTTAATGGTTGCCAACAAACAAGGATCTTTAACTCTAAGCGATTAAGCTTTCACCAGAGCACGAAGCTCTGATACCACTTGTTAGCCATGGCAACCATCACCCAAGAGGGGGGTGAATTGGGTGATTACAAATTTTAATGCAACTTTGAGAAATTAAGCATTTTGAATCACCAAGTAATAAATGCAGCGGAATAAATTTAACAAAGGGGCAACTATTAGAGATTTTACAAAAACCACTTAGGCTATAGGATAAATCAAGCAAATAAGTTAGATATCAAATTCAACTCAAGCATATATAATTGAAGCACAAATGTAAATGAGATAGAGTTGAGAAGAACAAACACAATGATTTATTCTGGTTCAGCCACCAACTACTAGTGACCTACATCCAGTCCCCAAGCTTAACTTGAGATTTTCTTCACTATCTCCTAGACTTCACGGGTGCTAGGAAAACTTTTGTACAAGCAAGAGCACTCCTTACACCTTGGGATACCTCACCCTTGTGCTAGAGCCTCCAACTCTTCAAGCTTCACAGGTGCTTGAAAAACCTTTACATTCAAGAGCACTCACAACACGTTTGGGATACCTCACCCTTTGTGTTTAAGCCTCACTACAAGGGATACCTCACATTTTTCTCTCTTGAGGGATACCTCACCCTCTTACAATGATTTTGAGATGAAGAGAAAGATTATAAACTCTCACAAGAGTAGATATACAACTTGAAGAACAAAGGAATAGAAGATAAGAAACTCTCTTTAAGAGTGGATAATACAAATTGAAGTACTATAGGTATCAAGGATTTGCACTTCAAAGCTCAAAATATGATGTTGATGATTCAAGGATCAAATCAAGTGTTTAAGAGATGTATAAGCTTCATAAAACACTTATATATAGAGCCCAAGTGATAAAATAGCCGTTGGTAGTGTTTAGAAATGATTTTTTTATGAAAACTAGCCGTTTATAGCTGTTAGAAACGTTTCTGGGCACTTGGTAATCGATTACACACTTCTGGTAATCGATTACACGGCTTCTGTCAATGTTGTAATCGATTACAGGACTTGTGTAATCGATTACAGCATTTCTGGTTTTGAAAACTGACTTTAAAAGGTCATAACTTCTTCATTTCTTATCTGATTAAAGCAAATGACCAGTCATTGGAAAGATCTTTGAGTCTATTTTCAAATGAAACAAGTCTCACAACAAAAATCAAAGTATTTTGAAAGTTATGATCAAAAGAGGGACTGAAGGTCAGCTTTTCAAAACTCAAACTTGAATGTTTTTAAAAACTGACTTTAAATGGTCATAACTTCTTCATTTCTTATCCGTTTAAAGCAAATGACCACTCATTTGAAAGATATTTGAGTCTATTTTCATATGCAATAAGTTTCACAATAAATCTCAAAGTAGTTTGAAAGTTATGATCAAAATAATAACTAAATGTCAGTTTTGCAAAACACAAACTTGACTATTTTTCAAATGTGTGAACTACCACCAAGATTAACTTTCCAAAAATAGTTTGTTGGGAATTTAAATATGTAAAAATCATTTTTAAAGGTTTAAAAATATATTTGAGCTCTTTTCTTGTAAAACCTCTATCTTTACATAGGAGAAAACCTAAAAGAAAAATATACCAATTCTAGTCCTTAGGCTTCTTGATGTAATCCAAGCTTCCATAAATTTCTTCTCTTCAAATCTTATAAATTGCTTGGAACATCTTTATCATTCTCATTCTTCTTGAGTTGAGCATGATTGTGATCTTTTGCTTTCTTGTTGCAATGCTCATTCTTGATACTTGGACTATCCTACAAAGTATTACTCACTTAACACAAGCATAGTTAGTCCAAATTCATAACTCAGTATATTCATATGCATGATACAATATATATCTCATTAAGCGCATCTATGTAACATGATTAATATTCTTTTTGTAATGCATTTGTCATCTATAAAGCACATCTATCAAGCATAAGCATCATTCTTTTTGTCTTGTATTTGTCATCATCAAAACTTAACATATTAAACCATTGGGGCAAACCTATTTCCACAATGAATGTGATCCTAATGTTTAGTGGGACCTGCCATGGGATTCCTATTCTATCTTTTGATGTATCTGTACATTTAGAATTCTCTGTCTATTAGAGAATTGTGGGGTGATAGTTATCATACCCCTAGAGAGGACAATGTTGTGTTTTCTAGATAGACACCTGTTCGTAAGACCATGTACCACCCGAGGTTTTTATCTTCTGAGGAGACATAGGAGGATCCGGAAGAAGATCCGTATGAGGACCCTTCTCATTAGGTCTATGTTGTTAAGACAGTTTATGTTTTGCTACAGAGTTTGTATATATGTCTTTTGAGTACAAATTTTATGTATGTAAGTTGTCAGTGAACTATGTCTTATATGTATATATGATGTGTATTATTCAGTTATTGTAACTTATGTTCTTTTTATTTTGTTAACCTATGTTATCCGCAAAAAGAGATTTTGAAAACCGTACATACAATATTAAATCTTTTACAACTTAGATCTAGTTTGGTAAGAATGAAGTCTTAAATGTAATGTCCTAGGGAGAGTGTTACATTAGTTGTTATCAGAGCCGCAGTTTGAGTCTTTTAGGTTTTGTGGTTAGGTCTGTCTTGTTTGTGTTGTGTGATTCTCTGTGTTTGGTTTCCGAAAGGAGATAATATTATTTGAAATGATAATATTTGATTTTTCATTGTGTTTTGTTTAGCCTAATTTGAAGAAGAACGATTGCTCGTGATAGAGGTGCACGTGTGAACATTGAATGTGACAATAACGATATGGTTACAGCTGCTGAAGCAATGCAGAGGATGGTAGATGTTATAGTACAACAGAACCAGAGGGTTGCCCAACAACAGAAAGTGACTACTGAAGCTCAGAATTTATTAGAGTTTCATCGTAACAATCTGCCATAATTTAAAACAGAATTTAATCTAGAGAAAACAAATCTTTGGATCAAGGAGTTAAGAAAATATTTAGAGGAATGAGATGTACCGATGAGAGGAAGGTAACTTATGCTACCTTTATGCTTGTTAGTGATGGCGAGGATTGATGGGCAGGAACACAACGGTTGTTAGAAGCTGAAGGAATGATGATCACATGGGAAGTCTTTTAGAATATATTCTTAGAGAAGTATTTTCCAACTAGTATGAGGCATGCGAAGGAAATGAAGTTTCTTGGTCTAAGAAAAGGAGGAGTGAATATGTTGCTAGGTTTGAAAGCCTATCAAAATTCTCAAGATATTTTCAACTACAGCCTGATGAAGAGTTGAAGTGTCGTAAGTTTAAAGAAGGGTTGATGCATGACTTGAAGATAGTGGTGTTACCTTTGGGAATAGAACAGTTCCCAGCCTTGCTGGATAAGTGTTGTCGGATTGAGGAGTTGGACCAATCTCGAGACACGAGAAATCGTAAATTTGGACCATCTCGGTTTCAAAGGGGAAAGAATAGTAATGTCAATCATTTTCAGCAAAAGTCGTATTTGCGACCGTTGGGGAATCAACCTCAACAGAGATCATATGGAGGAAGTTCTGTAGCAATAGATTTGGTCAGACAGTGGCGTCTTCGTCAAAATGCTTGAAGTGTGGAAAGGACCACTTAACGAAGGATTGTTCAATCAAGGGGATCATTTGTTTCAGATGCGGGAAGCCCGAACATATTTCTAAATATTGTAATAAACCCAAGGCGGAGCCTTCTGCTAGCAATGTTTGTGCTGCAAGACCTCAAGCAGGAGGGAGAGTATATACTATGAGTGCAGCAGAAGCCTGTCAATCTGAAGATCTGATCACGAGAGATTGTGTCATATGAGATAATCCTTTAACTGTATTGTATGAATCGGGGGGCGACCCATTCTTTCATTGCCTATGACTGTATGAATCAATTATGGTTATCTGTGTCTTCATTACCTTTTGATTTGATTGTTTCTACTCCTACTGCTAAGTCAGTTGTTACTACTCAAGTTTGTTTAAACTGTCCTATTTCTATTAAAAACTGAATCTTTTCTATTGATTTGATTTGTTTTCCTCTTTCACAAATAGATGTAATTTTAGAAATGAATTGATTGTCTTCTAATCATATCTTATTAGATTATTCCAATAAGACTTTAGTTTTTCCCGAGACTGAGATTTTTGGATTTTTAACAGCCAACCAAGTCAAAGTTTTCTTGAAAGAAGGAGCTCAAGAATACATGTTATTATCTTCTTTGGAGGTCAAGAGTGAGGAGGATGTGAATGATATTCTTGTAATTAATAAGTTTCCCGAAGTCTTTCCTGATGATATACCCGGACTATCACCAGAAAAAGAAATAGAATTTTCTATTGATCTTATACCAGGATCTGGTCCTATATCAATGGCACCATATCGGATGTCGCTGTCAGAGTTAGCTAAACTCAAAAAGTAATTGGTGGAGCTATTGGGAAAGCAGTTTGTGAGACCAAGTGTATCACCGTGGGGAGCTCCAGTGCTATTGGTTAAGAAGAAGGATGAAACTTCTCATTTGTGTATAGATTATCGCCAGTTGAATAAGGTCACGATTAAGAACAAGTATCTACTTCTGAGGATAGAAGACTTGATGGATCAACTGAAGGGAGCCGTTGTATTCTCTAAGATTGATCTACGTTCTGGTTATCATCAGATCCGTGTGAAAGTAGAAGATATTCTCAAGACAACTTTTTAAATGCGTTATGAGCATTATGAATATCTTATGATGTCGTTCGGAGTAACGAATGCTCTTATTGTATTCATAGATTACACGAACATGATCTTTCATCCTTATTTAGATAGATTTGTCATTATTTTTATTGACAACATTCTGATCTATTCTCGAAGTTAAGAGGAACATGTTGAACATCTCAGTGTGGTTCTTTAGATTTTGAAGGAGAAGAAGTTGTACGTTAAGTTATCTAAGTGCGAGTTTTGGTTAAAGGAAGTTCAATTTTTGGGTCACGTAATTTCTAAGGAAGGAATTGCGGTGGATCCGTCGAAAGTTGAAACATTTCTTCAATGGGAAAGACCGAAGACAGTAATAGAGATCTGTAATTTTGTCAGATTGGCCAATTATTATCGAAGGTTTATCTAAGGATTTTTCAAGATAGCAGGACCTCTCACACAACTTATGCGAAAGAATCAAGTTTTTATATAGACTAATGCATGTGAGGAAAGTTTCTAAGAGTTGAAGAGAAGTTGACTACTTCGCCAGTATTAATTCTACCTGATCCCAACGAACCTTTTGAAGTGTATTGTGATGCTTCACATCAGGGTTTAGGATGTGTGCTTATGCATAATAGAAAAATAGTAGCGTATGCTTCAAGACTGTTGAAAGTGCATGAGAAGAATTACTCGACGCATGATCTGGAGTTAGCTGCTATTGTGTTTGTGTTGAAAATTTGGAAGCATTTTCTATATAGAGCAACATTCAACGTCTACAGTGATCACAAGAGTCTGAAGTACCTATTTGATCAAAATGAGTTGAATATGAGGCAAAAAAGGTGGTTAGAGTTTTTGAAAGACTATGATTTTCAACTTCAGTATCATCTCGAGAAGGCGAATGTCGTAACAGATGTTTTGAATAGAAAGATGCTTAGTGTCTCTGCTATGATGATCAAGGAAAGTGAATTGATAGAACAATTCAAGGATATGCGGTTGTCTGTGGAATTGACACTGGAAAGAATTTGTTTGAATATGATTACTATCTCAAATGATTTAATGGAAGAAATTCTTGAGAAGCAGAGAAGTGACCAATATTTACAGGAGAAGGAGCTAGTAAAGCAAGGCGTTGTGTCAGTATTTAAGGAAGGACTTAATGGAATCCTAAGGTTTGGAGATAGGATTTGTATACCAAGTGATCCAGAGCTTAAAAGATTGATTCTCGATGAAGCCCACAAGTGCAAGTTGAGTATGCACCCAAGAATCACCAAGATGTATCAAGATCTGAAGCGATTATATTGGTGGCAATGGATGAAGAGATACGTTCCTAAGTATGAGACATCTTGTTTAGTTTGTCAGAAAGCTAAAGCAGAATATCAAAAACCTTCAAGAATGTTACAACCCTTAACTATTCTAGAATGAAAATATGATAGTATTGCGATAGACTTTATTGTTGGACTGCCAAAGACTCGAAAGGGTTATGATTCTATATGGGTGATTGTTGATCGGCTTACGAAGTCAACACACTTCTTGCCAATTAACATGAGGTATTCAATGGATAGATTGACCCAAGTGTATATCGGTAAAATTGTTAGACTTCATGATGTACCCTCTAGTATTATTTCTGATAGAGACCTAAGGTTTACGTCAAGGTTTTGGCAGAGTCTACAAGAAGCAATGGAGACAAAACTTCATTTAAGTTCTACTTATCATCCGCAAACAGATGGCCAATCTGAGAGGATGATTCAATCGCTGGAAGATCTGTTAAGGGCTTATGTTTTGGAACAAACTGGAAGTTAGGATGAATTCTTATATATGATAGAATTCACTTATAATAATAGTTTCCATTCAAGCGTAGAGATGACACCTTATAAGGTGTTATATGGATGACGATGTATAATACCTTTGTATTGGTACCAAGATGAGGAAAGTTTTGCGATAGGACCTGAGCTTGTACAACAAACGATAAAAAAGTTAAGATGATTCATGAAAAGATGCGGATAACTCAAAGTCGATAGAAGAGCTATACTGATAAGAGAAGGAAACCTCTTTGAGTTTGAGGAATGAAAACATGTGTTTTTAAGAGTTACACCCACGATTGAGGTCGAACGGGTTATTAAATTTAGAAAACTCACTCCCAAATTGATCGGACCATATCAAATTCTTCGTCGGATAAGTCTGGTAGCATATCAAATAACTTTACCACCTTTTCTTTCTAACCTTCATAATGTCTTCCATGTATCACAATTGCGAAAATATGTTCCTGATCCAACCCATGTCATAGAACCAGATACAGTACAATTAAAAGAGAATTTGACCTATGAAACACTTCCTGTTAAGATCGAGGATATGAGGGTGAAACAAAGCAGAGGAAATAAGATTTCATTGGGAAAAGTAATCTGGAATGATGTAACTAGAGATGCAACATGAGAATTAGAGGATAAGATGAAAGAGCAATATTTGCATTTGTTCTAAGGTATGATAAATTTTGAGGACGAAATTCTTTTTAGAGAGGGAGAGTTGTAACACCCCAAAATTTCTTGTTTTTCAGTTATATGTGAGTTTTATAATTTTTATGATTTTTGTGAATTGTTTAATTTATTTTGATTATTTTATTATTATTTTTGGGTTTTTTGTGTGATTGAAGCGGAGGCGAAAAAATAAAAAAAAATTAGGGTCGAAAAATTTTGGAATGTTCATGCGGGGCAGGGGGAGCTTACTAAACCTGAAATCGGACACAATTTTTGAATTTTTTTTATCTAAGATTTGATTTCAAAATAAATTCTAGGTACGTTCTATTATCCATTAGACAATAAATACTGATTTTGCTCGCAGTAACCTTGTCTATTAGATAATAGCTCTCGTTAAAAATCTAGTTGGATGATTCTAGACTTAGGCTAGTCATCTTTTCTAGAGGCTTCTTTTGTGACTCACTTTGTGAATCACCTTATGACTCACCTTGTGTGATAAGTCATTGTGTGAATCACCATGTGACTCACTCACCTTGTGTGACTCACCTAGCGATTCATCTTGTGACTAGCCATGTGACTCACCTCCAAGTGACTCACCCTAGGGGAAGCCCACAACCAAGGCTTGTTGTGGAGGCTAAGTTTCTAAACTTACTTCATTTCCTACCAATCTATCAAGAACCAAGAAGCTACACACAAAACTCTCTCACATTTTCTCTCTTGAAGCTCACGACCAAGCGACCAAAAACACCATCAAATCTTCCTTAATTCAAACTAACCTCATATCTTGAACCTATACACCATTCTAAAACAATTTTGTGTTATGACCATCACTTAGTTCATCCATCTTCGATCTTTTTCTTCAAGCTTACGGTTTGAAGTTTTTAAGGTGAAGTTCTTTAATCTTCATTTTTCTTTTCATTTTCAAGTTTTAGACCATAACTTTGATCTATGGTCATCTTAGTCAAGCCTTAGATGTTAATATTTGTGTGTTTATTTTATTTCAAGAACAACTTGGTAGTGAAAGTTTACTTTAAAGGAGGCATACAAGGAGCTTGGAGCATTATCTAAGGTAAGAGGGAGATTAACCTCATCAACCAATCATGGTGGTGAGAAACGAAATTTGTGTTGTTGGTGAAAAATTCATGTGAAGATTTATTGATTTGTTTGTATAAATTTAGTGATTTGTATTTATTTGTTTTATGTGATTTTATTACTTTAATAGAATGCATGAACTTGCTATAATAGAACTGTGATGATTGAAGTATGTTGTATTCTATGATCTATGTTGGAAAGGAAAGAATTTTTGGTCTCAATGACCATTAAGGCTCACGACCTTCATGCCTAATTTGGGTAATCCAAGTAAAAAATGTTTTGTAAATTGTAAACTTAGATGATTATGTAACAAGGAATTGGATTAAGGTTTTACAAAGTAGAAAAGGAAATGAATAAAACTTTTATTATTAATCATCAAGCAATTTTGCGGCCATGGAGTTAGAAAATAGGGTTGAGAAGTAAATTGGAAACTTAAAGTATTTTATTTGAGAGGATTTTTAGTAAAGTAAATGGAAAAAATTTTATTAAATTAAAATAATGCAAGTTTTGGAAAAAACGTTAGAAAATATTTCCTAGAGGAGTTTTAGTAAGAAAATATTAGAATTAAGGTTAAATTTTATATTAAACTTGGAAAGTTTCAAAGTTAAGTTTAGAAATTCAATAAAAGCTTTACGCGATTGAAAAATGGTGATAAAACCTTACGCGTTTAAAAAATGATGGTTTTTGAGTTACGCAATTGAGAAAACGTTTAAAAATTTTTACGCGATTGAGAAAATGTTAGAAAATGTTTATGCGATTTGAAAACGTAATAAAAGTGTTACGCCATTGTGAAAACGTGATAAAAGTGCTACGCGATTGAGAAGAACAACAGTTGTTGTCGGGTCGACGTACTGGACCCGGAGATGTCGATATATGGTTTTGGCTAGTGGTGGCTTATTTTTGTGGAAAACCACGTTTTTGACATTTGTCTGTGTATTGAATCATTCATCATGAATGAAAAGTCATTTAGACTGTGTTGGTTAATGTTGTATGCCTAGGAGTTGAATTACACTTAAGTGCGGGTGAGAATCACGTAATGTAGGTCACTTGTTGATCTTGGAGGCGTCGGGGCGCGGGTATCCCACAAGTGGACAATTAGTAGCTTCACTGGGCCATGGTGACTGAGCACTGTATCGACGATCTCGACCCGACACTATTTTATTCCCGATCTTGTGAAGAATGTCTTGTATAATCCATGATGCGTACACTGAATTTGTGATAGCACTTTGTTGAGGCTAACGATATACGGACATGTCTCCTTGGTCATTCTTTCCGAAATTGCGTTTTAGCTCCATGGAGTATGAATTAGTCAATTGTGCATGTACATAGTCAATTGACATATTATTGTGATATATATCTGTTATTTGATACCATGAATATACTTGTTATTTTTGTATTTGAATGACATTACTGTCATTTCTGTTTCGATGTTGCCATGTTGGTATGTGATGAATGGGATCTCACATCTTTGTTGTTTTATCTTGTTTTATGTTTTGATAAAGACCGTGAAGAAGACGAGGCAGGATCACATCCATTCTGTTTGTGTTGATTTTTCTGAGATTTTGAATGGCGTCGAGACGTGGTATTCTCGATTTTGCTAGAGTTTAGTTTCATGGAGATAATGATGCCTGGAGTATCAACCTGGATCTGGAGCGTGTTATCTATGTTGTAGTATCAACCCGCCATGGGGTTCCTATTCTATCTTTCGATATATTTGTACATTTGGAATTCTCTATACCTATTAGAGAATTGTGAGGTGATCGTTATCGTAACCTTAAAGAGGACAATGTTGTGTTTTCTGGACGGACTCCTATTCGTAGGACCATGTATCACCCAGGATTTTTATCTTCTAAGGAGATAAAGAAGGATCCGGAAGAAGATCCGTATGAGGACCTTATTAGGTCTATGTTGTTAAGACAGTTTATGCTTTGCTATAAGGTTTGTATATATGTCTTTTGAGTACAAATCTTATGTATGTAAGTTGTTAGTGAACTGTCTTATATGTATATATGATGTGTATTATTCAGTTATTGTAACTTATGTTCTTTTTATTTTGTTAACCTATATTATCCACAAAAAGAGATTTTGAAAATCGTACATACAATATTAAATCTTTTACAACTTGGATCTAGTTTGGTAAGTTTGAAGTCTTAAATATAATTTTCTAGGGAGGGTGTTACAGAAAACGACACAATGAGAAATAAGAAATAGAGAGCCAATAGAGAAAATAGGTAAAAGGGGAAAAGAATATCTTTTAAATTCTAAAAGGGTTAACTTATGTCATTTTATAAATTAATTATGGTATATTAGAAAAAATATATGGAATTCAATTTCACAAAAATGCACAATTGCAATCTCACTTTTTTTTCCTTTTAGAGGAATAAAATTCCAGAAATTTGTGGAATGTGATTCAGAATAAGAATGTCATTCCATTTTTTTTTCATTAACAAACATATGAATCTTATGATTCCAGGATTAAACTTGGAATGACATTCCATTCCTTAATACTAAAAGTAACTTTATCCTTGCTCTTGTCATGAAGATGTTTTGAATAAAAGCTGATTGAACTCAAGTATGAGTCAAACCAAAGAGTTTATTATATAGAGGAAAAAGTTACAAGGATAACAAATAAGATAGTAAAAGATAAATATAACTGAAAATAAATGAGATAAAATAAAAGATAAAATAAAACTAAATCCTATGATAACATAAATGAATTCAAACTAAATCATAGATAAAATGAGCTCTTATCATTTGCTCAATGACCCCCTTTCAAATTGGACATCGTTATGCAAAGGCTAAGTTTGGACCATCATATCACTAGAATAGATGACAATTGGTGGGCCTAGGATAAGGTGAAAGCCATACTGGAGTATCAACCGAGCTTCACGTGAGGTTTCCATGTCCGGATCCTCAAGAAGATGACTAGGATATGTGCCAAGTTGAAAGTGATCAAACATCTTGCTAAGTGAGATGCATGTTCAAGGGGAAGGAATCATAGGTAAAGGCGCTAAAGTTTCTTCAATAAAGCCCTGCAAGTTGAAAGTGATCAAACATCTTGCTAAGTGAGATGCATGTTCAAAGGGAAGGAATCATAGGTAAAGGCGCTAAAGTTTCTTCAATAAAGCCACTAAGGCCGGGGGCTTTGGAGTTTCTCCATTGTTAAAACCATCAAAGATTCTGGTAGTGGATGTGACATTAGCAATTGAAATAGCTTTTATTAGATGACTTATTAACCATACATGGATAAGTCTGTTAGACCAACGCTAATCAAAGTAATCATGATTTGGTATATCGAAACGCATGCTTGAGTTTCTATATGTCATAGGAGCAACAATTTATTGCATAATCGTATGCATTTTACCGCTATTGAAGGTGGTGGCAGTGGATAAGGTTTTTTTTTATCATTGAATTAAAGTGTTAACCATAATAGGTTTTGATACCTTAAAGATGTTTTGAATAAAGACTAATTGAACTCAAGTATGAGTCAAGTCATAAAATTTATTATATAAAAAAAATAGTTATAAAAATAACAGATAAACATAACTGAAGATAAATAAATAAAATAAAAGATAAAATAAAACTAAATTATGAGATAAATTAAATGAGTTCAAATTAAATTATTAAATTATAAATAAGATGTGCTCTTATCCTTTACTCTATTACTTTTCCTTCCATTACTTAGTTAATAAGAAAAACAAATTATTGACAGAGCATCTGTGTCGAAAAAAGAAAAGAAAAGAAGGGCTATATATGCCGGTGGTTTCATAATGAGATATGATTTATCGTTTTTTATAAAAGATAGCAATATACTGATACTCAATTTTATCGTTTTTCAACCGACCAAATTTTTTTTTTATCGTTTTTCATAATTATGTCGTTTTAGTAAGGATAATTTACATGTTACTTCTATGAGGTTTTGTTTTAGCAGTGAGAGTTTACTTACATGTGAAAAGTACATAATTTCTTACAACATAATATTTAAATATTCAACTCTTAAGTATGTGTAAATTTTTATTATTAAATTTAACAAAAAAAATTGCTTTACAATTTTTATTATAATTTAGAAGTGTTAAATGTTATAAAATAAAATTATAAAATAAAATTTATGTATAAAAAGTTAAAATAAATTAAACCTTAAAAGAATAATGCATAATTTACTCTCTTAATAAAAAATTATGAGAATTTGGTGATATTTGTTGAAGCTAAACTCTATCTTGTCTTGACTAAATTTCCCAAAGTAAGTATCGGTGCACTAGCAAGTGACCGCCACCAAATTGTTTTAACCTACAACTACAAGGCAACAACACCAGTAATAATAATAATAAAAAAAAAGTCCCTTCAAGGCAACAACCCAATACACTCTGTTTTTCTCCGGTTAAATTTTCCATACTAAATGACACGCCTCTATTTAAATTTTGGATCAGATTGTTAGTAAGTATATCCATGCCAAAATTTATTAGTACAACTATTTTTCTTCTTTTTGTGAAATAGTCCAGCTATTTTATTTTTTTATGATATAATGAGAGAGGCTAAGTGCTTTATTTGTACCATTGTACTCCAGAATACTTCATATATCTTTTTTTTTTGGTCGTGGATGCTTCATATATCTTTTTCTTGTGAAAAAAGTTACTTTTTTATTTGCTAATAAGAGAATAGAACCCAATACTTCTACTTTAATTTCTTAGCCCATCAATTAGAACTTATAGGCTATTAATTATGATAGGGAGTAGCGCTCATCTCTTTCCATTTGGCTAGGAAATTCAATACCCAATAATGGGGTTAGGCTACCCTCTTTGAAGGTTACTTTTTTAAAAAAAAATTAAAAAATCCCTTAATGCTTGGTGAAGTTAATTTTGTAGTTTCTAGTGCTTAATATTTTAAGTATATTTATCTATTTGGTAATTGACATCATGACGATATATGCATCCAATTCCAATATATCTTAAGTTCAAAGTCTGGAATTACCATAACCGTCATTATTAAATTATTATCATCATGACAATAACATATCCTTTGCTGTCCATATCACAATCACTAATGTCCATTAAATGGGCACTATATTTTTCTGCATTAGCAGAAAAAGAATGAAAGAAAAGGTTGTAAGGTACGTGTAATAATCTGCGTCCACTAATACGTTTGCTCTGTTTTATTACACTAAAATGATACACACATGGCAAAAATATAAAAGTAGAGTAGGGTTTCGTACAAGCCTCTTGGCACTGTCATTTTCGTGGCATCTGAGGGGACCAAAAAGACATACATTCTTTGCCCCACCGAATATAACTCGCTAAGATTTGATAAAGAAACAAACGATCTGCATAATTTTCTGATGAAGAAAGTTAAAAGGTGGAGAATCTGCAGTTGGAATATCTCTCAGCTCACGAATCTCTCTATTGTTGATGGTTTGCTTTTCACATTAAGATTGAACTCCGTGTGTATTTGGAATCAATGTTGAGTTCTAATGAATTATAAGTTTATAATTATTTATGACAACACCACAAAACTTTATGAAATTATTTTTTGTTAATCACTTTATGAAAATATATACCAACACAATTATATAATCTTAATCTAGTTATGACACAAATCAATACTATAAGTATTAATAAACTAAAAAAATATTATTAATTGTTAGATCAAACATTTATTAACAAGTCAAAAGTTATAATTAATGACAATGATATGATTTTATTTTCTTAAAGTTTTTAAAATTATGCTGATCAAATAAAATTAACAATCTCCTCCCCCTTAGTGTCATCTGAAAATTTGAACTTATGACATTGTTTCGATACTATTATTTAGATCAAACGTTTAACACTAAATCAAAATTTATAATGGATAACTAATGGTAAGAGTACAACTTTATTTCTTTTAAATTTTTCATGACTGCATAGGGCATTAAGGAGTTACACCCATTAGAAGTGTCATGAACAAGAATATTAAGTTCACAAATCTTAAAGGAGACATTGACCAAATAAAAATCAACATAAATAATGATAAATAAAAAAAATATGGAGGTAATTTTTGATAATTTGTAATGAAGTTTTAAAAAAATCCTCATTTATTTTAAATATTTTTAATAAATAAATAAACTGAATATTTAAAAATAATTATGTTACTCCTTTAATTTATAAATAAGGCAATGAAGTGTAATCATGGCAGAACTACTCGGAACATGAGCGGGGCTATGAAAACTTGAGAATATACCATTAAGTTTTAGTTTTATTTATAAAATATAACTAATATTTTTACTGGTGCGTTTCAAGATATGCAATTCAATATATATTATTTAACCCTTAAAATTTTATTTTGCCCCCAAACATTTTATTCTAGTTTCGCGTCATGGTGTAATGCTTCTTCGATACCTGGACTTTCACTATTCTTGATGTTTTGGAGGTGCCATACTTATATAATCTACGTCAAGAGCCGAGTTAAGTGCCCATTTCTCAACAATATAAATACACGTGTTAGGATTTCAATTTGTCCTCGAGATTTGAATGTTAATCTCATTGTTATGTTTGATGATATCTGATATTAAAATGATATTTTCAGTTTTTTTATCCATTTATAAGTGTGTATGGGACTATATGTTGGGAAATGCCTGCATAATTTCCCTCCTCTGTGAACTCAAAATAGGCACTATGCGGAAGCGTAAAATAAGAGTAATAACACCAGAAAATTTTTAGCGTGGAAAACCTTCCGATGTGAGCGAGGAAAAACCACGGGGCCGTGGTAAATGCTTAAATCTCCACTATAAAAATAATGGGAATACAAAAATACAAGAATATTGTATCCTCATTTATGAATAACACTCTCATAAATTGGCTCACTATATTTTCTCTCTAGAAAACTCTCTCTAAGGTTCTCTAAATTTTTCTCTCACTTTCTTTCTCTTGTGAGGCTCTCCCTTGGTGTGTGTTTTGAATGAAGCAAATGTCTCTATTTATAGAGACCTCTCAAGCATTAAATTAATGCTTTCATGCTTGCTAGCTTCCATCCACCACATTTGCAATTATTTGAAAATTGCCTTCATTCTTGACTTTTAGCCACCAAATGGAATATTTTGCAATTGTTTGACAAACAATTGCCTTCATTATTGACTTTAGCCACCGAAAGTTGATTTGTTTCTATCCTTCAATTTCAACTCAAGCTAGTGGCTGGACCCCACAATTCTCCCCCTCCAGCCAAAGGGAAAATATCCTTGAATCAATTTGGGGTTGATGCTAAGCCTGCAACTTCTTTACAGACTTCTAACTTCTCTTTAAGTAGAGCTTTTGTCATCATATCGCCCCGTTGTCTTTGGTATGTATTTTCTGAATCTGCAATAGTTTACTTTCCAACACATCACGGATCCAATGATATCTTACGTCGATGTGTTTCGACCTTGAATGAAATGTCGAGTTCTTGCTGAGATGAATTGCGCTCTGACTGTCGCAATAGAGAACATAACTGTCCTGATCCTGGCCTAACTCTTGTAGGAACTTCTTCATCCATAAGATCTCCTTGCAACCTTCAGTGATTGCGATGAATTCTGCTTCTGTAGTGCTTAAAGCAATGCACTTTTGTAGTCTTGACTGCCAAGAGATAGCTCCCCCTGCAAAAGTAATCAGGTATCCTGATGTAGACTTTCTGGAATCCACATCTCCTGCCATATCTGCATCTGAGTATCCAAGAAGCTTTAAATTTCCATTGCCAAAACACAAGCAGCTTTTGGCAGTTCCCTTCAGATACCGTAGTATCCATTTCACTGCATTCCAAGTGCTCTTTCCTGGATTTGATAGGAATCTACTCACAACTCCAACAGCATAAGCAATGTCTGGTCTTGTACAGACCATTGCATACATAAGACTACCCACTGCTGAAGAATAAGGCACCTTGTTCATCTCTTCTTTTTCTTCCTCATTCCTTGGACATTGCGTCTTGCTCAGTTTAAGATGACTAGGTAATGGAACGTGCACAGGTTTGGCATTGTGCATGTTGAACCTTTCAAGAACTTTCTTGATATAGTCTTCTTGTGACATCCACAGCATTCTTCTAGAACGATCTCTGATGATCTTCATTCCAAGAATCTTCTTTACTGCACCCAGATCTTTCATGGCAAAGGACTTGCTCAATGCCTTCTTGAGAGCAGCTATTTTCGCCTTGTCTTTCCCAACAATTAGCATATCATCAACATACAACAGAAGTATGATGGATTCACCATTCTCATAGTTCTTCACAAACACACAATGGTCTGCGGAGGTCTTTTTGAAATTGTGTTGGGTCATGAAGAGATCAAATTTCTTGTACCATTGTCTTGGAGCTTGCTTCAGACCGTAGAGACTTTTCTTCAGATGACACACTAGGTGTTCCTTGCCTGGTTCTGCAAAACCTTCCGGTTGCTCCATATAGATTTCTTCCTCTAGGTCTCCATGTAAGAATGCTGTTTTTACATCGAGTTGTTCAATCTCCAAGTCTAGTTTTGCAGCTAGACCGAGAATTGCTCTAATAGATGTCATCTTCACCACTGGTGAGAAGATTTCCTCGAAATCTATGCCTTTCTTCTGGTTGCACCCCTTTACAACAATTCTTGCTTTGTATCTAGGGTTTGGGTTGTTCTCTTCAGTCTTGAGCTTGAACACCCATTTGTTTTTCAATGCCTTTCGTCTGTCTGGTAATCTCACCAGGTCATACGTCTGATTCTCTTTCAGGGACTGTATTTCTTCTTGCATGGCTTGCATCCATTTATCTTTATCATTCGTCTCAATGGCTTCTATGAAACTTTGAGGTTCCCCTTCATCAGTGAGAGTGACATAATCATCTGAGAAATACCTTCTTGATGGTTGTCTGACTCTCATTGATCTTCTCACTTGAGGTTCTTGCTCTACTTGATCAGTCTCCATCTGTTCTTCATGCATTGCCTGACTTTGTTCTGTCTGGTCAGGTTGTTCCGTCTGAACAGGTTGCTCTATCTGATGAGGTTGTATTGTCTGATCAGGTTGCTCATTCCTTTGAAAAATCTCTCCCCCTGAATTGTGTACCACAATGGTCTTTGGCTTCTTAGATTGCTGAATGTCCTGAATTGTCTGATCTTCATAGAATACCACGTCTCTGCTTCGAACAATCTTCTTGTTTACAGGATCCCATAATCTGAAGCCAAGTTCATCACTTGGTGAACCAAAGTATATGCACTCCTTCGTCTTTGCATCAAGCTTTGCTCTTTCATCTTTAGGAATGTGGACAAATGTCCTGCACCCAAAGACTCTCAAATGACCATAAGAGGCTTTCTTTCCAGACCATACTTCTTCTGGAATCTTTCCATTTAAAGGTCTTGAAGGAGATAAATTAATCAAATCAACAGCAGTTTTTACTGCTTCACCCCAGAATGCCTTGGGGAGTTTTGCATGAGAAAGCATGCTCCTGATTTTCTCTGCAATAGTTCTATTCATTCTCTCAGCTAGTCCATTCATCTGAGGTGTCTTGGGTGGTACTTTCTCATGTCTTATCCCATGAGTCTTGCAATAATCCTCAAACGGACCTCTATACTCTCCGCCATTGTCAGTTCTTAAGCATTTCAGCTTTCTTCCAGATGCTCGTTCTACGGAAACATGAAACTCCTTGAAAGCTTGAAGAACTTGATCTTTCATCTTCAATGGATACACCCACACTTTCTGGGTGATCATCAATGAAGGTAACAAAGTATTGAGCACCGCCAGGGACCTTTCAGATGTTGAGCAAACATCTGAGTGAACTAGATCCAGAATCTGCTTTCTTCTTCTTGCATCATCTGATCTTTTGAAAGATACTCTGTGTTGTTTGCCTGCTAGACAGTCTTCACAGGATTCAAGTGGCTGCCCTTTTATGTTTGGAAGATAGTATTTTGCTAAGATTTCCAAACCCTTCTCGCTCATGTGGCCTAATCGTTTGTGCCACAATTCCTTGCTTGCGTCTTGAGCAACATTCATCTCCCCCTTGCATATCTTTCCCTGCATAATGTACAGAGAGCCTTCCTTTCTGCCGCGAGCAATAATCATGCTTCCTCGGCTGAGTTTCCATTTACCAGCACCAAATTGATTTATCATCCCAGCTTCATCTAACTTTCCTGCTGAGATAAGGTTCAGACGCATGTCTGGAACATGTCTTACCTCCTTCAGCACGAGCTTGTTTCCATTCTCAGTAATCATTGTTACTTCACCAATGCCAACAATCTTGCTTGTGACATGATTTCCCATCTTCACCGTACCAAAGTCTCCTTTTTGGTATGATGAGAAAAATTCTTCATGAGGTGTGACGTGGAAGGATGCTCCGGAATCAATTATCCATATGCAATCATCGGATGCAATATTTAGATAATTTTCTTCTCCGACAAGAAATATATTCTCATCATTTGAGGCCACCGCATATAGTTGTTCCTTCTTCCTTCTTCTTCTTTGGGTCTATCTCGGTCAGGATGGACTGTTCCCAGCCTGTTGATCTCTCTTCAAGAATCGCACTCGGACTTCCTATGGCCCGGTTTGCCACAGTAATAACAACTTAGTCTAGTGCGAGATTTGGATCTATCTTGTGATTTTCCACGACCTCCTTTTTCACGATTCTTACTCCTTCCTCTGTTGTCAACAACGTTGGCTTCAAACTGGTTGTTCAAGCCTCTTTCCCTCCGTCTTGACTCTTCATTCAAAGAACCGTGCAATGAAATCCATGCTAAGCTTTCCGTCTGGAGCGAAATGCTTGAGAGTGACAACTAGAGTGTCCCAACTCTCGGGTAGAGAATCGAGGAGTAGAAGAGTTTGCAACTCATCATCTATCTTCATTTCTGTCTTCGTCAGTTGATTCACAATACCTTTGAAGGTATTCAAATGTTCGATCATATTATGACCGTCCGAATACTCCAACTTGACCAATCGTCTGACAAGGTGGGCTTTATTTCTGGGCGTCTTCTTTTGAATCAATGATTCAAGTTTGGTCCACAAATCATACGCATTTGTATAAGTTGATACATGCTCTCGAACAAACTGCGATCAATGTATTTGCGGATCATAGCTACTGCCTTCCGATTTAGGAGCTCCCAATCTTTGTCGTTCTTCCCTTCCGGTTTATCCTTCTGGGTAATTGGCTCATACAAATCTTTGCAGTATAAGTGGTCTTCCATCATCGGCTTCCAATAGGAGTAATTATCAGCAGTCAGCTTGAACATATCTCCATCATGAGTAACAGCTCCCTCCATCTTGAATTACACAGGCTAATACTATATAGTACCGTATCTTGAAATAATAAGCGTAGTATGCAAATAGTGCAGGGGGTAAGTTCCCGGAAAGAGAGGTGGTTCACTAATGGATACACTTAAATACCAAGTCTTTCCTGGCCGAACTTTCCTGAGACAACACTTTTACACCGCTACACGTTATTTCCAAAGAATGAGAATAATTCTTTTCGATGTGGAAGATCGAGACAATCTTTGTGACCACAGAAGCATACTTAAGAATTTTTCTTATAAATCCGGTACCTAGCATCCCGAGCTCAAATCTCGATACCACTGCTTGTTGGGAAATTTCGCATAATTTCCTCCTCTGTGAACTCAAAATAGGCACTATGCGGAAGCGTAAAATAAAGTAATAACACCGAAAAATTTTTAGCGTGGAAAACCTTCTCAATGTGAGCGAGGAAAAACCACGGGGCCGTGGCCGCTTAAATCTCCACTATAAAAATAATGGGAATACAAAAATACAAGAATATTGTATCCTCGATTTATGAATAACACTCTCATAAATTGGCCACTTTATTTTCTCTCTTAGAAAACTCTCTACAGGTTCTCTCTAATTTTTCTCTCACTTTCTTTCTCTTGTGAGGCTCTCCCTTGGTGTGTTTTGAATGAAGCAAATGTCTCTATTTATAGAGACCTCTCAAGCATTAAATTAATGCTTTCATGCTTGCTAGCTTCCATCCACCACATTTGCAATTATTTGAAAATTGCCTTCATTCTTGACTTTTAGCCACCAAATGGAATATTTTGCAATTGTTTGACAAACAATTGCCTTCATTATTGACTTTAGCCACCGAAAGTTGATTTGTTTCTATCCTTCAATTTCAACTCAAGCTAGTGGCTGGACCCCACACTATATATCTCCCTTATGTTTTTTGCATTATTATTTGGTCTTTAACTAACATTTTTATAAAAGAAAAGTCAAATTCTGCTAAAGTATTTGCACCTCAAAAGGTTAAAGGAATAAAGTGTTGCCCTTTTAACTTAATTGATCATATTATACTCAAATAATTGTGCTGTTTATTCTTATTCTAATGTACGTCTACCCATTTATTGTAAAGTTTTCAATTTTGGGAGAATTTTTTTTTTATTGTGAATAATATAATAGAGTTTCAATATAATGAGATTGAAATGCAACAGTTAGTTGCAGTTTAAGTAAATTGTGATTTTAGACAAATTTTACTTCCAATCTTAGAGTTTCAAATTCTAGAGTTACTATTTTAAAAAGATTTTTATCTAATTATCACCTTTAACTTAAAATTGTGTGAATAATTAATGAATGAGAAAAAAAAATAAAATGAGATTTAGGAACTATAATATATATAATGATAAAAACTGAAAAAGGCCTGGCAAATAGTGCTGACCCTAGTTTCATCGGATTGAGTAAGGAAACATACTGCAACAAGAGACAATTTTATCTTCATAAAACAAGAAAAGGAAAAGAAAAAAAAACATTTAAAAAAATGTTTTACAAGTCCCGTCCCTTGTATTTGAAACCAGTCTATGGTTCCATTGCAAAGTCACTTTTCATATAAAGGTGATAATATTTGACTTTCATCTTCTTCATGGCCCATGGACCATCTCTTATTAGTGGCTAGTGCGCATGAATTGTATTCTTGAGTCCTTTGTCCCTTTCTTATATATGCCCTTTCCCAACTGCACTTTCTGCTTTACTTTTAATCAATTCGATCCCTTTTAGTAAGCTTTCTTTCTGCTAACTTTTATTCTTCGGTATAAAAGCAATTTGAATTGTTTATGATGTATCCATTTATATATATATATATATATATATATATTTGGTATTCTCTTTTATGAAATTGAAAAACTCTTTATTCATCAAAAAAGAAAAAAAAAATTAATGTATACGTGCATACATATGTTGGATGGTTAAAGAAGTTAATATTAGATACTGATGGTTGTTTAAAAGGGAATGCAAAATCAGAGGGGTGTGAAACTTCTTAAGGACGAAAATGGGAGATGGCTTGCAGGTTATATTCTTCTCGTGCATAGCTAGAGTTTAAAATTTCTGAGCAAGAAGTGTATTATGAAGGTTTTGCAGGGCCCAAAATTTTCTAGGAGCCTTCCAATGTTTCTATGTTCTTTGAACCTGAAGAATAAATTGAATTCTAGAATCTAGAGGATTAATGTGGGTTTATATATAATTGTTTTGTATATCTGAAAGTCTAAAACAATGTGTGGAAGTCGATCTTTCCTTGTCTCATAACGCAAAATTCTTCCTCTCCCTGCAGCTTTACCACTCGAGTATGCTTTTCCAAAGCCATAATCATAACGCACTTCTGTCTTTATCCCAATCCTATGTTGTTGCTTCCACATATTATTAATGGCAACCAGTTGAAGAGCTATACAACCACCAAAGAATGTGCTTCTTTTTTCAATTTTATTTTAATGTACTTATGGAAGCTATATATCCGGATTATGCCTTTAAAAAGTGAAACAATTCCAGTATAAGATCTTATATTTTATATTATATAATATTCAAATCATATTTTTTATCATCACTTTAATTATTACATAAAAAGTAGTTTAGTTCCTACATAAAACATTTAAATATGCATTTTATTTTATTTATTATTATTATTATTATTATTATTATTATTATTATTATTATTGTTATTATTATTATTAACGTATTAATCAACACTATGTGCCTATTAATTTATATTTTTTGTTAAAAAATAAACAATGATAAAGATTATTTAAATTTAAATTTTGTATTTATCTTTAAGAATTTATATAGGTAATGGAACGTATAATTATAATTATATCTTCTTCTTTGTATTTATCATTAAATTTTTAAAAAATAAATAAGATGTAATTATAATTTTATTATCTTTTTATATTTATATGAATTTTTAAATTAGTAATTATAATTTAAAAAAATAAAAATTAGACACCAACATAGATAATTTTCTGTATATATAGTATAGATTATTATTATTTTTATTAATTTACTCTGCACACTATATTATTTTAACGTTGTTTCGAAATTTTATTATACTGATCAACAAATGTTTCTTCTTTATTTCCATGTCAGTTGTGGAATGAAATTTTTTCTACTTGAAAATGAGTAACTTCATTCCTAAAGAATAATATGACAGCCTGGGAGGGGTTCTTATTTAAGTGTATGAACTTAAATTAATTTTTTATTTATTAAGTAAAAATATTTTGAAAAAATAAAAAAGTCAATGAATGATATGTAATTTTAATAGAATCAAATGACATAAATAATTGACTATACATGCTTTATAAAAGTAAGGGGAATTGGATAGTGATTCAACTTAGTGGTTTTCTTTATTTTTTAGTAAAATTATTGTATAGAATGAAAAAATTTAATATATTTGACTAATTATAAATTAGTATATTGAATTGACTGAATTAGAATTTGTTAAAAATAAATGTAAGACTAAGTGTATTTATTCTTTTTAGTTTTTTAGAATGTCTTCTCACCAAAAGGTGAAAAATTAATTTTTTGAATCAAACAAGATTACGTAGAGTGACAAAACTCTCTCAATTAAATTTTAACATAACTTCATATTCAAGATTGGAACCCAAGACCTTTGGTTAAACTAGAATAATCTCCTACAAACTTATTTACACATTTGATGATAGACTATATTCATAAATAAATGAAAAATTAAAGATATATAAATAAATTATAAGTATCTAAATATAATTACCCACTATTTTTTTTTGTTAAATTTAAATTCAGTTACTTGATATGACTATTTGTTTTTTTCGTTGACTTGATATGACAGTTTTTAGTTATATAGTTTATATACAAATTTCGTAAACTAGTTTATTGAAAAGTCTTTTTTAATAGAATGAAAAATTCAAAAATAAATAAATTTCAACTTTAAAAAGGTAGAAAACCTACTTAAAAATAATTTCGTTATTCGTTTAATTAAAATATATTTAATTTTATTTAATTCACTCATAAAATTATTTTATATGTCATAAAAATATTATAATTATATATAATATAATTTAATGTTTTTTATATTAATATATAATATAAATACAATATATATATTTTAATGTATATAAAATATTTCTCATAAAAAATATAACATATAGCAATATTTAATAGAGAAAAAAAAAAGAGGCACTAATCAAATAAAAATATCGAATTGAATGTGAATTTATACATTAAGATTTTAATACGGCACTGTATAAATTTTGAAATATATATATATATATATATATGTCATTATTAAGCAAAGAAAAAGACAGACTTTGACGTTTCGGCCGCACTAAGGATTTTCTATATTTTTTTGAACGTGATGTGCTATAGGTTTAACCTTTTCGTGGCAATACATTCACCAGAAAGTGGGGTAGGCCATAGATGCCACTGACTTTTGTGATGTGGTTGCAAATGGAAGCAACTGTTAGTGCTCCAATTTAACAATTCTAACAGAACAGAAAGCAGGTTATTAAATCAAGTGTTTGTTCTGTTCATTAGACTTGTTAACATAATTGTAACTCTTTCCAGTTAATATTAGACAGATAAAAGTAGACTCGATTTTTTTTTCCTTTAATGATATATATGCATCGAAATTTGACTTGTAAAAAATGGATATGATCTCATTTCTCTTTCAATAATCCCATGTTTGATTATTTTAATAACCTCTAAATTAAAGTAAGTATGCAATATATATAATCAATATTTCACTACTCTGATCATGAGTGTCCCCTCGCAGAAAAATGAATAGATTTAAACTCAAATCTAATTGTCATACAAAATCATAAATCTTATCAATGGAATCAAATTGTACCTTAAAAATATTAATGTGACGAAAAGTGAAGATTGGTCTATTCTAAGGCCAACAACCATACAAAATGAAATCAAATTGCTTATGCTAAATGAATTGCTGCTGCTTGTAATTGTAAGGTCGTGTTAAAGTGACCACACGAATATATTCAACATCACTCTCACTTCCCTAATTGAATAATCTCACTCACTCCTTGAGCACCATTGCACAACATGCTTGTCGCATAAAGGGTGAATGAGATACGACCACACTCTTTCTCTTTCAAATTTTTCATTTACTTTTCTCCAAAACTTGCCCTGATATGCTTCAACCATATCTTGAAATCAGATCATTGCTTTCTTATAACTAACAGTAATTCATAATGAAGCAAGTTGATGCCAAGGCATGCAACTCATTTTCCTTTTAAATTTTAATTTCTTTGCCAAAAGCGGATCCCCTACCGGTGACATGACATGAAATGAGCACCAAAAAGAAGCACAACAATGTGAAGAAGAGCAAGATATGACACCAATACTAATAATTTGAGAAGGACACCAGACAGGGCACCCCCACTTGACTAGAACAATCAGCCCACAATCCACCACCCTACATTATTAAGGCTTACAGCAGGGGGCCGCCAACACTTAGGTGCATAATTTTGCTGAACCTACTTAATTAGTAGTATCTTCTATAGTTCTTTTGCTTATTTAGTATCGAAATGTTATAGTGCTTTTTGTCCCACAGTCACACTTTATGATATAATCACTAAAGTCAAGCAACATCAATAATTTTCCATAGAATAGAAAGAAAGACAGAGAGAGAGAGTGTAGTTGCGTCCGTTCTCTTTGTGAGGATTCCTATTCTTTGGTATGCGTGTGATCATGTCCAAGCACAGGTATATGAGGTGATCCTTGAACTGTGGAAAAAATTTTTCTTTCTCACGTAAAGAAGATAATTATGAATAGGGAGAATAAGGAGAATGTAAAAAAAAATATTATTTAAAATGATTCTTGCTTTTTCTTTATGACAATATTAGAATTTTTTTAATTAAAACAATATGCAGTATAAAAAAATTGTATATATTGACATTTACTAATATTTTGATATTTTTATTTTTATTTTAATTATTAAAAAAGATAAAATGTTGTAATAAAAAATATTTTGTCAAAGTAGATATTAGTATAAAATTCTATTATGCATACTAATTAAACTCTTTTTTTTTTTACATTATACAGTGGTCAAAAGTCTATCTTTTTTTTTTTCTTTACTATCTTAATTGAATTAAAATATTTATTTTCTGTCTATATATTTAGTTTTTAAATTTGTATGAAAAACCGTGTTTGAGGTATAAATATTTATAAGCTTCCATTTAAGAGCTTAATTTTACCATAGTTAAATTTTGACAATATTTGAGTCATTTCATGAGTAATCAACAGTTTGATCGTTGTCACCTTATTTTTTCAACTGATTTAAATTCACTCATTAAAATAGTAGAGAACTTAAACTTTGTCTAATTTCAACAATATCTTTTTCATGAGAATTGTGCATAAGATAAGGAAAATGTACATCTCATAAAAGAAAAAAGAAAATGTAAAATGTTGAATTGGAATATATATATATATATATATATATATATATATATATATATATATATATATATATATTAAATTTACACGTAAATTTTGGAAAAAGACAAACACAGTGGTTAAGAAATGACCTACCATTCTTATAATTAAGAGACTCGCACTAAATATAACTCTTATATTTTTATATAAAATATTATATATATTAATTTTTATATTTTATTTAATAATATTTATTATATATATATTTTTTATTATTTTTTTTACTAAATCATATCTTTTAAAAATAATGTGAATAATAATATACTCTTAAAAAAAAGTATAAAGCTAACATTTTCCCATCAAATAATAGATTCCTCTATTGTGTCCGTCTTTTTAAAAAAGGAAAATAACTAAGTTGAAAAAAATATTAAATTATTTATTTAATTGTTATAGTTTCACTCTAAATATAATGTAGTTCTTTTAGTTCAAAATTAATTAAAAAGTTCTTATAATTTTAAAACAATGCGAAATTATCATTATTAGGTAGATTCGTTTCTTGCTTAACGTCAAATTACATTTACGTAGTTAAGAGTCTTAATAGAAATGACTTGAAGTCTTTTTGGAGATTATTTAGTTTCGGGATCAAATTTCAACCAAATTATGTACCAAAAATTAATTATATATGTACCCAAAAAAAAAAAAAAACTCAACCAAGTTTTGCTTACACTTTAACTTATGCCTTTTATATTGGGTCTTATACCTCCTTTGCAATAAACCAAAACTCACTTTTATCATTTTATGTGTATAAATATAAAGTTTCTATTAATAAAAAAAGTTATTTTTTTTTATAAAGTGTATAAATGTAAAGTTGTAATATGTATTATTTGACAATAATGTGTAACTAACGTATCCTGAAATCAAATCAAATAATTAATAGGGTTGCTTTGACAGAGAAAAGGTGAAACACTGAAGCAAGTAGTGGCATGTGGTCGTGTGGCCTACTTGCTTGGTCGTGGTGGTGCTGCCTCCCATGACTTACCATAAATAGGAATTTTTTTGTTTGTTGTGAAATACCGTATACTGGGGAACTATTAGTTTTTCACTGACAAATTTTGCCCTTCAACGAATTTGTGTTTTCTTTCCAAGATTTTTAAGTTGAAAAGCATGGGTTAAAATATAAGATTAGTCCTTATAATTTTTATTATTTGAGTGTGTATATATATTGTTTAGTAGTGAATATTGATATGTACATAAAAAAGTATATATTAGTGTTTTTTCTTTGTACAGTAGCAAAACGTGTTAAAACAGGAGTGATTAGTATTTGTAAAAGGACTCTAATGCTTAAGTCAAACTATACACAATTAGGATTTTAGTTAAAGAATAATAGTTACCAGTTGAAGGTGATTGAGCTTGATATTTATAGAGAAAATTTGAAAAACTCGTTTCCTTAATTGTAGCAGAGAATCCCTATATAATAAGAAGATTGATACTACAATTATGAGTAGTCAAAGGCGATTATGAGCGCTATTATTGCGCAAAATCGTAATTGACAGTTACAGATAATTTGAGATTCATCCACTGCACAAATCTTGCCATCGTATTGTTGTTGCCCAATGTCGTGATCCGACATATGTTGTGATGGGGTCTCAATAATATCTCAAACGAACAACTAGGTTAATTGATGATTCCGGTTGGACGCGCGCCGAGATGGCCCACAGGATTGAGTTTCAGATTACGGTCCAGAACAGTTGTCCCTACCTTGATGCTTAGAAGACTCAACTAAGTGTCAAGATACCCGAGTTTGATAGGAGCACACGACATGCAACGGACAAAGGGATCCTAGTTAGTGTTAATGTCAGATCTCATAATGTTTTTCCCAAAGGGCTGAGCTCCATGATGTATCATTATATGTCCCCGAGGTTAATGAGTAAGGCCGAGATCTAAGTTGGATTGCTCTGCTTACATCATTATTCCGCTATTCGGAGTATGTTATAGGTTGCCCCCGATTGTAGTTCGTGGGGTCTGTCAAGTGTTTCCTAGAAGGAGGTAGGAACCTTTACTTTTAAGGGCTTGATGACCTTTTTGTAGCCTTTATTTTGTGGTTTGTAGCAGTCTATGCTTGCTTAGGAACTGTCGCTTTGAATTTATTGAGAATCAAAAACCATTTTAAAGAGGATAGTAATTTCATACTGTTTCTTAACTACCAGCTGCCATCGTGGCCAGTTACAAAAGGGGAAGCATTAAAACGTGGCCTTAAACGTACAGTCAGCTCGCCTTTTCAAGGGATAATTAGAATGCCTTATTCCTTCTATAAATAAAGGATGCTTGCAGTGGGGTTATCATTCACTGAGAGTCATGTCTCTTTTTAAAATATTCTTTCATTTCTTCTATAAATTCCTAAAGGTGTTCCCTTTATCTCTGCATGTTTTTCCAGCGGAGGCCTTTCTCTTCAGGGATAATGGCGCGATGAGGGCCAAGTAACTGCTCTATGTGGCTTGGTCGCCCTATTTCCGAGCGGTAGAAACCTTTCCTTCTAGGTGTACGCAACAACAAGACAAAATCTTGCTCACTAGAAGGCTCGTGGCTTTTGCCTTAGTTCATGTGAGGCATGGAGGGGTTTCACCACTCTCCGTCATCCGCTTTCCTGACAGTAACTGAAGGTGCTAGCCAAGTGTCTTGGTTTCACCCTGATGTGCAGTTAGATATGCAGGAGTGAAGTATTCTCCTCATTTTGGCCAACAGGGAAAATGTGGGTCCTCGTTTCTGGAAGAACCGTGGGGGTGGTCATGGATAGTGATCATCATCATCATCACAGTCTCATTTGGCTTCCTTTCCGGCTTCCTCCAGTGAGCATTCTTATACTAAAATAGTTTGTAGGCTCTGTTTGTAAAGTTGACGATGTATGGAATGTGAACGAACAATAAATGTTTTTTTTAATGTCCTATTTTTCATTGTTTGCTCCCTTCACCGAGATTAGTCCAACGCTCATGTAAAAATATACTTAACCTTGTCATGTTGCCTCTAGCTTGGTGCTTAGCTAATATAACTAAGTATCAAGGTAGGTCTCAATACCCCCGGGTCATGGGATCCGTGCTTTGTCTGAAGCTAGAGTTCCCAATGTCGCCAAGGGATCAAGAGTTCTAATTTGGAGGTGTTAGCATGACTGCCACTTGACACTTGTGGATGCGTCATGGTCCAGCCTTGGTCCACACGTCAGGTGATTAGAGGTGGACATTCTGGAGTGCCATCAGGGTTCGTACAAGAATCCGTGCTCAAAACAATGAGGCTTGTATGACATTTAACTTTCTAAGGAAGCATTGCTTTATCTGGTGTGACAACTATAATTGCCCACATGGTGCATTCTAACTGGGGGTTGTTGTTAGGGTTCCGTGCAACTCTGAGTGTCAAAATGAGAATTTTTTTTTAAATTCAAAATGTTAGGATAAAATTGTCCCCCTGAGCAGTACCTCTATAAATAGGAGTCGAGGACGTATTTTCTACAATTTTGTTGTTTCTCTTAAATTTCTAGTGACTTGAGGCAATTTTCGTCGGCTGTGTACAACGGAAGAGCAGTGTCTTCAAGTGATTTTTGAGTAGTTTTTAGGTGGTTTTCAAGCGATTTTCACTAATTATCCAACCACCAGTCATCAACTATCTTCAACTCTTCAAGGTATGTGTCCTCTTACCCCATGTTCTTACTATCCTAGATGCCAACCCTAGGGATAAAACCCATGCCTTTATGTTTTGGGTCTTTTTCTATTTTGCGGTACCCCTACTTGCTTTTTGGTGAAGTGAGTAGGGATACCAGTGGTTCTTAGTCCACTTCAGTGGTGTTGCTTTCTGAAGCACCCCCTCCGCCGCGCTGTGAGAAACAGAAGTGCCCAACTCAGGTTTATAGAACTTTAAGGACGCAGAGGCCAGTGTTTATACGTGGTGTAAACGACCGGAGAGGGAGGGTGGAGGCGAACATAAGTTTTTAAGAGGTTTTTCTTTTGTAGTCTGCCCCCATCCATATCAGAATATAGGTTTTAAGATATGTTGATTTTGTTAATGCTTTACCAGCCTCTGTGGGTGTTTTCAGGGATTCTATGTTGACAAAACGAGTGACAGGATCAAGGAGACCGACTGAGGAGAGGCCCCTGATATTTCCCCCCATAAGGAACATGTACCCTGAGTTGGAGATGACTTCTGGGGCAGCAAGTTCGCATTTCGGACTGAGGAGGACGTTGAAAAACTTGCGAGTTACTTAGAGTTGACAGAGAAGGGTAGTCAGTGCCATGAGTACCAGATCTTGGCTCCAGGGCAAGATGAGAGGGTGTGATCAGGCCGAATGAAGGGCAGACACTTCATGTTTTTGTATGAAGACCTCTTCATTTGGTTGGGGCTCCAGCTGCATTTTACTAACTTCCAAATGGTAGTCCTCCATACTCTGAACGTGGCCTTGTCCTAGCTTCAACCCAACAGTTGGGGTTTCATCCTCACTTTCGAAAGGTTTTGCCTGGTGGTTGGACTGCATTTCTCGGAGAAGGTTTTCTTCTATTTTTATTACTCGGTGGTCCCCTCAAGGAGAGAAAGCAACTTAGACAAATTGGCTCACTCTTCGTTCTCGAGGTCTTTGAAGTCTTTTAGGAGAGCTTTAAGAACTTCAAGAACAAGTTCTTTAAGCTGATGGGAGTACTTGGAGTCTACCTATTCTTCTGGTGTTCGACCTACATTAAATCACTTGGGCCTGGGATACTTTAATCGATATGATTGAGGTGGAGTGGTCTGAGCTCAGTCGAGAGAATACCGAGTGTGTGGGATTCATCAATAAGTGAGCAGAGGAAGTTCGACTCATTTCTTGTAAAGAAGTTCAGGATGCTTGTGACGATGAAACCCTTGGAGTCATTCTAAGTAGAGTGTAGATCGTAGTTTGTATTTACTTTTTGCTTATAATATTTCTCTTTGAATATTCTTCTTGTTGTTTCTGACATGTGCCTTGTCTGTTTTGTAGAAAGCATGGCATTTTAATCAACTTTTGTCGCTTTTGAGGCCATGAAGGCGAGGGTAGAAGGTGTCAGACCTTTTAACACTCCGGCATTCGTTACTCTAGCCTCCGTAGTCTAGGACCCGATGATCGAGGTGGCTCCGACCCAATAAGAGGAGTCTCTTACTCAGCCCCTTCAAAGGCTAAATAGGAAAACTGCTGTAGCCAATAGGGCAGAGGATCAGGGGAAGATGTCGGTCGTAGAGTCTACTGATGTGTGGGGTCTGATTACCCTGTATAGGAAGGATCTGGAGCCTAGGCCATTTGGAACTTCCAGCTCTTAGGCGATGAGGTCATATCCCACATCTCCAAGAAGAGCATATCGGAGATTCTGCTAAGGTCCCAGCTCTACGGACTTTGGATCATTGCTGAGAGCCATTTCCTTGAAAGAAGCTTGGATCAATTTGGAGTGGAATTGGCTAAGGCAAAGACGACTAAGGAATAGTGGGACCGGAAGCTCGACTTGGCCCTCAAGGCTAAGGAAGAGGCCTAGAAGGCCTTGCAGGATGCTAAAAAGGCCTTGGAGGATGCCAAGGTTAATATTGATGATTTGAAGAAGAAATTGGCAGACTCTGAGGACGATCTCAGGAAGGAAAAAGCCAGTTCTGAAGAGGCTTTGAAGGCCAACACTGACCTCCGTGCTGACAACTAGAATCTCCGGACTAGAGTGATGCGACTGCAAGAGGATACTAGGCAAATGATGAAGATCAAAACAGACATAAGCAGTGAGCAGTTCTAGAACGCAGTCGCCCAACTCCAGTTATTTAATCCCAGGGCCGCCTTGGTCTTGGATAGATTAGACTTCCAGAAGTTGATTCTCAATGGTCGCCTGGTATCACCACAAGAAGCTTAACATGTCAATCAAGGTTCCATTGGGGTCCTTCACGCTGCTAACCGCAATATAATTTCTGCCGAAGAGGATGGTGGTGCAACGGGCACGGTCCACCCAAGTTCGGAGGGTGGTGATGCTGAAGCTTAGCTTGCTCTTCTCTCTTTCCCTTTATTACTTTCCTTTGCCCACTACATGGAGCATTTTATTCTTATAAAGACAATTTTCTCGGTTGCTAGCTGCACTTAAATGCATTTGCTTTATCTTTACTTTATGAATGTATTTATTTTTTCATGGTCCGTATTAGGTCCACGCTATCATTAATGCACATTTAGTAACCATTTAAGGACTTAGGAGAATTGCAATCGCATGAAACCTTGGTTTAGGGTGCAATGCCCAAATTTTTTAGCACTTAGAATTCTTTTAAGGATTTAGGTAAAAAATAAAAGGTGAACCAAAATCGGGCTCCTTAGTGTTAATGGTCTAGTTTAGAAAATTGCCTAACACTAGGAGTTTCCAAGTTAAGAACTAATTCATCATAAAACATTTATGATAGGTACCTAATGGCGGACCACAGATGTCATAACTTGTGTTGCCAATTAATTACTCATAATCACAAAATGATTATGGCCAAGTGTCAAAGGTCTGGGTAAGGACCCAGAACTCGCAACAAAATCACCAGAAGTCGATTTCGTGCATCATCTCTCTTAATCTGGATTCTAAGAAACCTATATCCCAAAAGGAATGAGCTCTGTAGACATTCTCAATCCATTTAGTAAAATAATCTATGACCACTACCAAGTACTTCAGTTGTCCAGGTGCTTGAGGAAACGGACCCAGGATATCCATACCCTATATGTAGAATGGACAAGGTATGAACGTCATGGATAATTCTTCAGGGGTAACTTGATAATGGTCTGAGTGCCACTGACATTTATCACAAACTCGGGCATGCACAAGTGCCTTCAGAGCTAAGGCTTTACCCTCCAAGAAGTGTCCACAACTCCCCTTATGGACCTCAATTAAAACACATTATGTCTCTTTTAGCAAGAGAACCC
The DNA here is from genome assembly GCA_029884605.1 of Ormosia emarginata. Classification (NCBI taxonomy): domain Eukaryota; kingdom Viridiplantae; phylum Streptophyta; class Magnoliopsida; order Fabales; family Fabaceae; genus Ormosia; species Ormosia emarginata. Next base: position 2,183,798 of record JAQQTP010000032.1, on the reverse strand, counting down.
ACGATGGTACAACTGTCCATTGTAGATAGTGTACCAGATTGCGGTTCTGACTAGCTTGGAGGCTTCATTTGGATCGTAAGGTCGGGTTTCGAACTGCAGGTACTCTATTATTGGGGTGAGCCAAGTACACTCCTCTCCTTCCACCTGGAAAATAGTTATGTCCATGTTGGAAGGCTGAGAGAAGGTCTCTTGGATCACGGAGCGGTTGTTGCTCGGGCTCTTGGTGCTAGGCCAATTTGGACAAGAGGCCCGCCTAAAAGTTCTACTCCCTAGGTATGTGCTTTATCTTGGCAGCATGAAAAATTCTTGAAGAGCTCTTGGACTTTGGCCAAGTAATTCTGAAGGAAGGGCTCCTTTACTTGATAGTCACCCCGGATCTGGAAGGTCATAAGCTGGGAGCCGCTACAAAGTGTGATTTAGTTGCCCCGATATCTTTGGTCATTACTAGTCTGGCGATGCATGCTTCATACTTCGCCTGGTTATTCGAAGTAAGGAACTTAAACTTCAGGGAGTTCTCTACTGTTACTCCTTCAAGATTTTCTAAGATCACTCTGACACCACTCCCTTTAGGGTTCGAGGAGCCATAAATGAATATGGTCCACGAAAGTCCCTCGGGGTTATTTGGATCTGACGTGAGCTCTTCCAGGAAGTTCGAGAGCGCTTGAGCCTTAATTGCTAGCCAAGACTCATACACGATTCCAAATTCAGAAAGCTCAATAGACCATGTGATCATTCTTCCTACTAGATCTGACTTGTGTAGTATTTGATGGATAGATTGATCCGTCTTCACCACCACAGGGTGGCACTGAATGTACTATCTAAGTCTTTTGGTCGTGATGATGAGTGCGAAGGTAACCTTCTCTATTTTCTAGTAGCAGATCTTAGGGCTTTGCAATACCTTACTCACAAAGTAGACCGGCTTTTGTCCCTCTGCCATCTCCCAGATCAGTATTAAACTTATAACCTCTTCGTGAATTGAGGTACAAGTACAGTGCCTTACTAGGTTCTGGTCTTGTTAGTATGGAGGGAGAGGACAGGAGATTCCTTAAAGATGTAAAGACATTATCACACTCTTGAGTCCACTTAAAATCTTTTCCCTTTTTGAGCAGTCTGAAGAAGGGAAGAGATTTATAAGCAGCTTTGGCAAGGAAACGTGTGAAGGCCGCAATTCGGCTTATTAGTTATTGCACTTCCTTGATATTCTGTGGGTTATGCATGTTGAGCATTGCTTGACATTTGTCTGGATTTGATTCAATCCCACAGTGAGTTAACATGAAGCCCAAGAACTTGTTAGCATGGACCCCGAATGCGCACTTCTCTGGGTTGAACCTCATGTTATGTTTTCGGAGTTGTGCAAATACCTCTTTGATGTCCGCAATGTGTGATTCGGCCTGTGGGGTCTTTACTACCACGTCATCGATATATACCTGTAACATTTTTCCTATTTGACCCTCAAAGACCTTATTCATCATTCTCTGATAAGTAACTCCTATATTCTTCAGTCCAAAGGGCATAATCTTGTAGCAGTTTCTCACCCTATCAGTGATGAAAGCGGTCTTGTCTTCATCTCTGGGGTACATTGGGATCTCATTGTACTCGGAGTACATGTCCATAGAAGTTGTCAACTAAAAGAGTTATCAACTAGTTTATCCACATTGTTCAAGCTCAGGCGAAAAAGGTCTTTTTTTTTTCTCCAAGAGCTCAATCAACAGGCGCCTCATTTCTTCCTCCAAGTTTGCTCCAATCTTGGTGACTTGATTTGGCTTGATACTAAGTTGAAGCAGATCTAGTTCACCCTCCAGCTGGGGTCTGGTACCCCAAATTTCTTCGCGCATATCCAACTTAGTCATTAGAATGTTGACTTGGTCTAGAGCTGGGCTAAATATGCCAGCTTCGATTCTCCTAGGGATCCTGTTGATTTTGAGACTCTCATTGTAACATTTGCACATCATGATCTGGTCCCCCTTAACCATGACAACCTCATTGTTTTTACTAAGGAATTTTATGGCTAAGTGGGTGGTAGACACCATAGCGCCGAGTGCATTCAACGCAAGATGAACTAAGATGATATTATATGTTGAGGGGTAGTTCACCATCAGAAACTTGACCTTGACAGTCTTGAAGAGTCTACTTCTCCCCAAGGTTAGGTAAGTCTCAACTTACCCTGCTAGAGTCATTTTTTCACCAGTAAAGCTGGTGAGCTTGCCATTATAAGGGATTAGCTCTGAATCAGGAAATTCCATCTTCTTGTATAATGATGCAGATTAAAGCATGCAAACCCAAATGCAGGTTGTCTTAAGTAATAAATTTCTCGAGAGTTCGAGGTCGATCCACAAGGAATTGATGAAGAAAAATTCTTTGAGATAAGGAAAGACTTTGTCACAGCAATAAAGATAATAAAACTTATTCACAATTAAATTAAAGAATTGCTTTTGAGTTAAGAAATCCACTTTTGGTAATAAATTAAGGATAAGATTAATTCTTTTTATAACTTAATTGAAATCCACGCACAACGGAGGTTCCAATTGGAAAATAAAACATTCAACGTCCATTTAGAATTATATACGTAGTTATATTATGGTTCCTTTAATTATTTACCAATACCAACACTTGTAAATGAGTTTAAGCATTCATTGTGTCAAACCACTTGTCTATAATGAATCAAGAACTCCACTTTATAAAGAGGAATTATTTACCAATACCAACACTTGTAAATAGGTTCAAGCATCCATTGTGCCAAATCACTTGTCTATAATGAATCAAGAACTCCACTTTATAAGAAGAATTTCTAAATTGATTAGAAACAAAATACAATACATATAATAACCACTTGATAATATATCATTTAAGTACAAGAAAGAAATTAATTTAACTTTATTCTATTACCAAAAGCTTCATCCCTTCACCTAAGCAAGATGAAAATTAGTTACCCATAGTAAGAAGCAAGAAAGAGAGAAGAAGATGATGATGATCATAACTTCTATTTCTAACAAAAGAAAATTACAACAAGTAAATAACATAATAATATGATCTTCATCTAAAACCAAGATTAATAATTCTAAACTAACATCTCAAAACTAACTCCCCCAATGAGCAGCCAATGGTGCTATTTATAAAGTATGAAGGATACAAAGTGATAAGGGGGCTAATTAATAAGTGGTTGGATGAGTGATTGAGTGGTTGGATGAGTGGTTCAATTATTATCATGCTTGTCTCCCCACTCAACCAATCAGTTATCTTCACACGACTATAAGTCTATCATAACGTTATAATATCAAAAAGTGATCTTCATGAAAGTTGAAGGGTTTTGTCTTAGATTTCCAATGCCACCAGTTTCAGCTCAAAATACTACCAACAACCTGAGTTATACCCTGATTACTGCACATTATTCAGGTTCCAATCACAAAACACGTGTTCTGACTTCTAAGCCCAATTAGCTCCACTAGATTTTCGATTGAGACTTCGAGCTCTTTATTAAAGTTGTAGAGTTTTCTTTCAGCTTTCCTATAAGGTAAAATTCATAATTTCTAGACATCTAGAACCCAAGATATGATCGAAATACAGAAACAGTGTAAAATCTCAATAATGTTAGAAAAGATCAATTAAGCCTAATTTGAACCCAAATTTACACAACATGACCAAGCTCAATTAATTAACTATATGGAGAGTGTAAATGATTAAAAATAAGGATTTTTTAATGTATAAAATATGTTATTATCATATAACTCCCTGAACATGATGTCAGCCGAACTCCCTTGGTCTACAAAAATGTACCGGACCTCGGTATTAGAAATAATCCTGGAGACCGCCAGCAGATCGTCATGATCTAAAATAATTGTCGTAATCTTCATCTAAAAAGAAAATGGGGTGTTTTTCGATCTCTGGCTCGTGATTTGGGTGCGGAGTGGGAGACGTTCAATACCGCCATTGTGAGCGCTTTCTTTCGGGCGCCGTTGGACGACCTACCGCTTGCTAAACCACCAGTAATGGTGTTGATAGTTTGGTTGACCTAGACATGGAGGTCATCATTGTCATTTGATGGAGCGTCATAGTTCTGATCTTGTCAGTTATCAGTAATATGGCGAGGCGGACTCTGAGACCTCTTCTTTTGGTGTGGAGATGGGCTCTGTCTAGGACTGGGGCTATGTTTTCTTTTAGTCTGTCTTGTGTGATGTCCATAGTTTTGGACATGGCTGATTGATAAACACATATTTTCTTCATTAAGAAACCCTTATATTTAGTCATTTACACTCTCCATATTCTTAATTGATTGAGTTTGACATGATTTTGTGAGTTTGAGCTCAAATTGGTCCTAATTGAATATTTTCAGTATTATTGAGATTTTACACTGTTTCTGTATTTTGGTCATAACTTGAGTTCCTGATATCTGAAAATCATGAATTTTATCTTGTAGGAAAGCTAAGAGGAAGCTCTACAACTTTGATGAAGAGCTCGAAGTCTGATTCAGATGTCTAAGGGACCTAAGTTTACATGGAAGTCAGAATACGGGTTCTGTCAGTAGAATCCGAACAGTGTGCACTCAGAAAATCATATCTCAAGATGTAATAATGGAGATGGGCTGAAATTTGGACAGTGGATAGTCAAGATCCAAATAAACAACTTTCATGAAGAACACATTTTTAGAAAAAGAAGTCTAGTAGGTCATTTTGAGCTTGCAAGTCGGAACAGAGGTGCTGAAGTTGGGTTTGAGCAACCTACGGTATTTGGGACATATCTTGGGCTTAAGGAAGCCAAATTGGACGAACCAGCTATCCATTTTATAGCCAAGACAAGGATCTACAACTTTCATGAAGAACACTTTTCGTGTTTCTGAAGTATAGTAGGTCGTTTTTGGCTTCCAAGTCAGACACGAAATTTTCGTCCTCAACCACCCACTCATCCATCCACTAATCCACTCATCCATCCACTAATCCACTCATCCACTCATCCACTAACTCACCCACTCATCCACTCATACACTAATCCAACCACTTAACCACTCCACCCACTCATCCACTAATCCATCCACTCATCCATCCACTCACCCATTCATGTCCATAATTTCCCACTCACCAAAAGTCCTTTGGCATTTTTCACTAATTCAACCACTCAACCATTCCACTCACTCATCCACTAAACTAATCCACTAAACCAACCCACTAATCCATCCACTCAAACACTCCACTCATTCACCCACTCATCCACCCACTTCCCTTTGTCATTTTGTTACCTTAGACTTCTATAAAAAGCACCATTTATCATGAACAAGATGTAACTCTCCTTCATTTTCTCTCTTAGTTTCTTGTTTCTTCATAGTTTCTTCTTGTTTCTTCATAGTTTTTCTTGTGATTTCTTTCTAGCTATGTGTAACTAAACCTCCCTTGGTTAAGGGGGTGATGAAACCGCTAGTATTAATGTTGTAAACTTTGCATATTTGATTATTTCAACACGCTTATGTTTTTATTCATATATTTCTCGAATCTATTGTTGGTATGAAGGTTTTTGTACTTGCTCCTACTTTCAAAGTAGTAGATTTAGGTTTATTATGCTTGCGATTTGCGGTAGTAGATCTAGTGGGATGTATGATGTTCATGTGGGTATAATTATCTTTGTGCTATTTGCAGCTTATAAAAGTGGTAGATCTGGGTTTATTATGCGCGGTTGCGGTATTAGATCTAGAGAAATATATGTTCTAAGTAATTTAATCCCTGTGTGATTAGACCTTAGTGTAATTGGTTTTCTAAATCTTAATGCAATTGTTAGATAGTTGTAAGAGCGGTTGCTTTATGACTAATCGGTGATTAGGAGTTGATTTGAGCGGTTGCTAAATTGGCCAACACGTAAGGAAAACAGAGATTTAATCTCACAATTGCATAAAAATATAATTGAGCATGTTGGAATAAAAGGATATGTGGATTTACATTATCATATAAATCTAGTGGTGGATTCAATCTCTTAACCAATTTTCTTATATTGTTGATTTCAGTTTGTTTATTGTTATCTTTGAAGTCGTTCATTGTTCATCAAAATTCCAAAACCCCTTTTTACTTGTTTATTGTTAATCGAGTCTGAATTGGGAATTGTTTAATAGTGTTAATTGAATTGGTTCTCGTGGATCGACCCTTACTAACTACAACTAGTTGTAAGGTTTTTATTTTCTCGGTGGGCCTGACAACCGATTTTTATCTTAATTTTAATCACTACATCCGCACGCATCGAATTTTGGCGCCGCTCTTGGGAACCAATTTTTTCAATTACACTATTAATTTATTTCCTATTTTTATTCTGTTTTTATTTTATTTTATTTTATTTTATTTTTAATCTTTCTTTCGAGTGTTTTGTAGGTGTTGATGTCCTTTGAAGGAGTAGACAAAGGATTGCTAAATTTGAGGAACTATATTGATCAACTCACTTCACATCCTCAATTTCCCTTCCATCCCGCTAACTTCCAACTCACACTGTGCGACATTGAAGTTGCCCGTTACATTGATCTATCAAGTTCGAGAGACATTTGAGCCATCTGAAATATCCGAAGAAGTGACAATGGCGAGAAAACACTTTAAGGGCATTGGGTGCTCTAGATCTAGATCAACAGACCTCTTTGCATAGACATTCTTGAAAATGAAGAGGCATTTGAATTGAAATCCGGTTTAATCCATCTCTTGCCATCTTTCAATGGATTACCCGAGAGGACCCCAACAAGCACTTGAAGGAAATCCATGTGGTATGTTCTAGCATGAAACCTGCAGAATTCATGTAGAGCAAGTCAAGTTGAGAGCTTTTCCATTCTCATTGAAAGACTCGGCTAAAGAGTGGCTTTACTACTTGCCACCCTGGATCCATCCAATCATGGCGGGACATGGCCCGAACTTTCCTAGACGATACTTCCCCTGCCTCAAAAGCTGCAACAATCGAAAAGAAATCAGTGGTATTCAACAAAGGCATGGGAATCACTCCATGACTACTTGGGAGAGATTTAAGAAGCTATGTTTCACCGCTTTCCCTCATCATCAAATAAGTGAGCGACTTTTAATTCAAGTATTTCTATGAAGGCTTACAAGTGATGGATCGCAACATGATTGATCTTTGCTAGCGGAGGAGCATTGATTGATAAAACTCCTCAAGAAGCTAGAAACTTGATCTCAAGAATGGCTGCCAATACTCAACAATTCTACTCTAGAAATGACACTCTGGAGTAAGAAGCGATGAAAGAAGTAGAGACAACCAAGATACTGAAGAAGAAATGACTCAATTGATGCTATGGTTCGGCGGTTAATGGATTCGGGTAAAGCACCGGTTCATGCTTGTGGGATCTGTTGTTCATCTGGACATCCCACCGATATGTGTCCCACTCTCCAAGAAGACACAAATGAGGAGGTAAGAGCGAGAGGGATATCTTTGGACTTTCAAAAATTACAACCCCTACTCAAACACATATAATCCGGGTTGGAGGGATCATCCAAATTTCAGCTATGCAAAGCAACCTCAAAATCAACCTCCGACTTATGGACCTCCGGGATTCCAACAAAGGCAAGTACCTTTCCCTCGAGAGAAGAAGAAGTTCAAGCTCCTAAGCAATCGAGCCTTCATTAGAGGAGCTAGTAAAACAAATGGCCACTAATAATTTGCAGTTCCCAACAAGAAACAAATGCAACTATACAAAGTTTCAAACAAGAAACAAGGACTGCAATCAATAACTTGCAGAATCAGATAGGACAGTTGTCCACAGAATTCAACAAGTTTCAAAGCCAAGCTTCAGGAAACTACCCTCACAAATGTAAGTGAATCCGAGGGAAAATGCTAGTCTTCACACATTGAGAAGCGGAAAGACGATGGATGAGCCTACCTCTCTTCCACCAATCATTCAAGAGAAGGATGAACCACCCAAAGAAGCAAATGATAAGGGGCAAACTTCCAAAACCCCTAAGGTAAGTATTTCGAACCCCTTCCTAAATATGTCACTAAAGCTCCTTTTCCTAGTAGGTTGGTTAAAACCAAGAAAGAAGAAGCGAGAAAAAGAAATACTTGAGACTTTTAGGAAGGTAGAGGTTAATATCCCTTTGTTAGATGCCATTAAGCGGTACCTAGATATGCAAAATTTCTGAAAGAATTATGCACTAACAAGAGGAAGTTAAAAGGAAATGAAAAGGTCCAAGTGGGAGAAAATGTTTCAAATTTGTAATTAAAAAGAAACTCCCAACCAAATGTAAGGACCCCGCACATTCACCATTCCATGCACTATAGGTAACATAAGGTTTGAAAGGGCAATGCTTGATTTAGGTGCATCTATAAATGTCATGCCATATTCTATTTATGCATCTTTATACTTGGGTCCTTTGGAACCTACTTGGTGTTGTTATTCAATTGGTGATAGATCTAATGCATACCCTAAGGGTGTGGTTGAAGATGTTTTGGTACAGGTGAATGAATTAGTGTTTCCTGAGACTTCTATGTTTTGGACATGGAAGAGGATGAGTCTCCCAAATCTGCTCCTATCTTGCTAGGAAGACCATTTTTGAAGACCGCACGGACAAAAATTGATGTGCACTCGGGAATTCTAACAATGGAATTTGATGGGGAATTAATTAGATTCAATATTTTTGAAGCTATGAGATACCCAAGTGATGTGCACTCTGCTTGTTTAATTGATTCTTTTGATCCTTTTGATTCTTTAATTTCTGACTTTTGATACTTGACCATTTTGATGCTCTTGATACAATTCTAACTCATAGCTTAGATGTACGGGAGGAAAAGAAGAAGAGTGAAGAAGAGCCATGGAGTGAAGACATTGATGAAATTGTTCTTTGCCTTACAAGAGCTCTCTTCCACTCCGAAGAAGAGCATGAGGTAACTTTTGTTGATTTACCCGTTACTACCGATATACCTCAACCTTCACAGTGTGCGAGCACACTGAATTGGGCCCGAAAGCACTACCCGATCATCTTAAATACATCTTCTTGGGGGAGAAGGACACCCTTCCAAAGAATAATTGCAAAGTCACTCACCCAAGAGCAAGAAGAGAAAGCGGTAGCCGTTTTGCGGGAACATAAGACAGACCATTGGTTGGTCAATAGGCGATATCAATGGTATTAGTCCCTCCATTTGTATGCACAGGATATTAATGGAGGAGGATACTAAACTGTGAGAGACCCTCGGCGGAGATTGAATCCTCCCGTGATGGAGGTTGTGAAAAAGGAGATCTTGAAGCTCCTAAGTGTGGGGTGATCTACCCCATTTCTGACAACAAGTGGGTAAGCCCAGTCCAGGTAGTACCAAAAAATCTGGAATTACTGTGGTAAGAAATGCTGAAAATGAGCTTATTCCCACTAGGTTACAGACAGGGTGGCGTGTTTGTATTGATTACAAGAAATTGAATGCCGCCACGAGAAAAGACCACTTTCCTTTACCTTTCATTGATCAAATGTTAGAAAGATTAGCTGGTCATTCTTATTATTGTTTTCTGGATGGTTTTTCGTGTTACAATCAGATTGCCATAGCTCCGAGAAGACCAAGACAAGACTACATTCACTTGTCCATTTGGTACCTTTGCATATAGGCGAATGCCTTTTGGACTCGCAATGCACCAGGAACTTTCCAAAGATGCATGATGAGTATATTTTTCTCGATTACATTGAAAACATCATTGAGGTTTTTATGGATGACTTTAGTGTCTTTGGAAATGATTTTGAAAATTGTTTGGAACATTTAACTTTGGTGCTTAAAAGATGTATTGACACTAACCTGGTACTGAATTGGGAAAAATGTCATTTCATGGTGAATGAAGGTATTGTGTTAGGTCATGTAATTTCGCTAGGGGAATTGAAGTAGATAAAGCTAAAGTAGAACTCATGCATTCTTTGCCACCACCCACTTAGTGTGCGGGAGATTCGTTCTTTTATTGGTCATGCAGTTTCTACCGGAGATTCATTAAAGACTTTTCTAAAGTCTCATTGCCCCTTTGCAGACTTCTTCAAAAAGATGTTAATTTTAACTTTGATGAGAAATGTATGGAAGCTTTCAATAAACTCAAGAAGTTGTTAACTGTTGCGCTATCATCGGCCACCCAACCGGGAGTTACCTTTTGAACTAATGTGTGATGCCAGTGACTTTGCAGTAGGAGCTGTCTTGGGACAACGAGTTGATAGAGTTCCTTATGCCATTTACTATGCATCAAGGACTCTAAATGATGCTCAACTTAATTACTCAACCACGTAAAATGAACTTCTAGTGTTGTATTTGCTTTAGAAAAATTTAGATCATATCTAATTGGTTCTAAAGTGATTGTGTTTTCAGATCATGCAGCCTTGAAGTATCTTCTAACAAAGAAAGAAGCAAAGCCTAGATTGCTCGATGGATTTTATTGCTCCAGGAATTTGACTTGGAGATTAAAGACAAGAAAGGGAGCGAAAACTTGGTGGCCGATCACTTGAGTAGATTGGTAACGAAGAGGAAGAAATGCCTATCATGGAGACTTTTTCGGATGAATATTTGATGGTTGTCAACACCATAATCCCTTGGTATCTTGACATTGTTAACTACCTGGTTACTAAGGACTTTCCTGGAGGATTTGAACAAGGCCCAAAGAGATAAATTAAGGAGTGATTTGTAAATACATATCTGGGATGACCGTACTTATGGAAGCATTGTGCAGATCAAGTCATTAGGAGGTGCATTCCGATTCTCGAGACACACTCCATCCTCTCCTTTTGCCACACCTATGCATGTGGAGGACACTTTGGCAGTAAAAGGACAGCCAATAAAGTGCTTGACAGTGGTTTCTATTGGCCTTCAATTTTCAAAGACGCTTACAACTTCTGTAAGTCTTGTGACCGCTGTCAAAGAACAGGTAATATTGGTCCTCGTAATCAAATGCCTCAGACTCCGATCATTTTTGTGGAACTCTTTGATGTGTGGGGTATTGATTTCATGGGATCATTCCCTCCTTCATCTGGTTATACATACATTCTTTTATCTGTTGATTACGTGTCTAAATGGGTGGAAGCAAAAGCCACTCGATCTGATGATTCTAAAACTGTTGCAGATTTTGTTAAGTCACATATTTTCTCCAGGTTCGGGACCCCAAGGGCTATCATCAGTGACCAAGGGACCCATTTCTGCAACAAAACCTTTGATGCTCTATTGAAGAGATATGGAGTAATGCACAGAATTTCCACTCCTTACCATCCACGAGACAAATGGACAAACCGAAGTGTCCAACCGGAGATTAAGTCAATCCTTGAAAAGACAGTGAATCCCTCAAGAAAGGATTGGAGCACTCGACTTGAAGATGCTTTATGGGCTTATAGGACTGCCTATAAGACTCCCATCGTGCATGTCACCATTTCGGTTGGTGTATGGAAAGCCCCATCATTTGCCCGTTGAGTTGCAACATCGATCTTCTTGGGCCATTAAACAAGTTAATATGGAATTGGAAGGTCTTTGGAAAGCAAAGGAAGTTCCGAGCACGAGAATTAGAAGAACTAAGAAATGAGGCCTTTGAGAATGCCCCGATTTATAAGACTAAAGCTAAGGCATTCCACGACCAATTGATTTCCGAAAAGAAATTTCACAGAGGACAAAAAGTCCTGCTATTCCAATCAAGACTCAAATTATTTCCGGGTAAACTGCGTTCTAAGTGGATTGAGCCGTTTGTGGTAACTAATGTTTTTCCTTTTGGTGCGGTTGAGATCGAAGTGAAAATTCGCAAAGCATTTAAGGTCAATGGTCATCCTCTCAAACCATATCATGAACTTCCCGACAAGTGCGAGAGATGGAAGTGATGACCCTCATCCTTCCACAATATGAGGAGCGAGTGAAAGTATCATCATGTCGGTGAGGACAATAAACTAAGCGCTCATTGGGAGGCAACCCAACCAGATTTTGCTCTCTTTATCCCTTTTTATTTTGTGTTTTCATTAGTTCCTTAGATTATGTTTTTATCTGTTTGTTGGTTGTAAGCATTTGAATCTCTAAAAAAAAAAAAAAAAAAAATGTGTGCTACAATAAGGTAGGTAGTGCCATTAAATTTTGTCACTCGGAAGCATGTGAAGGTCACTTTTCTTCAGCGACAACAACTGCGAAAATCTTGCAGTATGGATTTTATTGGCCTACTTTATTCAAGGTCTGTTACACCTTTTGCAAAAGTTGCGGAAATTGGTCAAAAAAGTTCTACTTTGAGATTATCATCTGCACCTACTCCTTGAAAAATTGAGATCTAGGTGGCGCGGTTCTTTTGCTGTCAAACACGTGTATCCTCTGGGACCGTAAATATTGAGGATCCTAGGAATGGTAATGCGCGTAAAGTTAATGGACAAAGACTCAACCATTCCTGGAAAATCAAGTTCTTGAGTTCTTTGTGTTGCCGGTTAAGTGGCGGATACGATACTCCGTGACTCTCAAGTCGGTTTATTTTTCAGTTTCCCAAAATAACTGAATCCTTCTTCTCCTTCAAAATGGATGTCATTCTTTCAAACCCGAGAAAACATTTTCCTTCTCTTCCTCAAAATGCTCGAGAAAAATCTACAAAGTTCGATGTGAAAGATTGAGACCGTTAATGCACAAAGGTATGCCAGAAGAAGATGTCTGTTGGATAATTGAAGCAAAGGTTCGATTAGCGGTGAGTCCTCAATTTCATTTGACTCATATATGCCCTGGTCTTGGAAGAAGTTCATATTCTAAAAGGAGAAGAGCAAAAAGTTACAAGTCTTTACAAATGTGGACGATGGAATTGTAACAGACAATGTCGTTCTTTGGGGATGATTTTCGCAAATAAATCCATCATTAAGAATGGACTGAGTAAGGAGTCATTAGATGATATCTTATTGACTCTTGAGACGCGTTCTTATGGATTGATGCGGGGTGAAATTCTTAATTTGTGGAATCTCTTCAAGGATGAAGAAAAACGCTACAGTCTTGGGAATCTGACTCTAAAAGACCCTGTTTGCCAATTTTTAAGAAAATTGGAAGGGAAGCTTATCCTCGACTCATAGAAGACGTTTAAGCCGTTACTGGACATTAAACCAGAGGCGGATGTGAGCCACATCCACAAACAATTTGTACATATCATCATCTTCTTCTTCTTCATGTCATCTCTCAAAAACAAAAAAAAACAAAAAAAAAAACAAACAAAAAAAAACAACAAAAACAAAAAAAAATAAATTTGTATACGTCTTAGGATTGGCTTTGGTAACACACACCGTGAATGGGGAAATGCATGCATCCTGATCCAGCCTTCTTAATTGAAAAACAAAGAAGGTAGATTGTATCCCACATGTGAGGCGACCCAGGCGTATTATGGCCACTTGTCCCTTTTGGGAGCCCTATGTTGCTTATTTGGTCTTGAATGGGTCGAATATTGGTCAACAATGCTTTGGCACAAAGCCGAAAGATCTGACTACCTCCATCCCAATCTTAAGTAAGTATACACTCATCTTTCATCAAGTTTTTCTAACAAATTCAAAAAAAAAAAAAGAGAGAGGACGTGATGTCTCTTCTGCGCACTCATGACGCGGTGATATAAAGATACGCCATGGACACCGTACATACAGTATGTCATCATTTTCTATTTCTTTTATCTTTGTATCATTTTGTTGTATTTTGATTTTTGTACAGACGATCCTTTGAGCAGGGTCCTTCAGGGGGTTTCTAGACTTCTTTACCTTGATGGTTTTCTTGAAGTCAAAAAAAAAAAATTGTTGTTTTGTTTGGAAAGTATGATATGATTGTCATGGACTTATTAAACCAATTAGTGATGGCAGAGTAAGGAGAATTTTACTCTTGAGACGAATCTTAATTGGTGGCAGAGGTCTGATGCGTAACTGACAGTGTGCTTCTTTTCTGCTTTGCGTTGATTCACTTCTTATCAGGTTGTGTTGCTCTTTTCTATATCTCTCTTTCACATTGAGGACAATGTTTATATTAAGTGTGGGGGAGAGATTTTAGCATGTTTCTTTTGGTTGTTAAAAAAAAAAAAGAAAAAAAACCACAAAAAAGGGGGTTCATTGCATGATTGAATAACTTTTCTCCCTTCTTGAACTGATATGCTTGGTGATGGATGATTAAATTGATGAATTGAGTTTGATGGATGCATACCTTGTGAGATTTTGAGCCTAATGGATGGATTCAACATTTATGCCATTCTCTTCTTTCTTGTGTGATTTTCACTCATGTTAATGACCACTCTAGAACTTGCTTTGATTCTTTTTGAGGCTACATTTCACTTGCATGCATGAACATGATTGAGGCCCTCTTTCTTAATTAGCTAGTTTAACCAAATAGCCAACCTTGTTTTCAATATGATATCAAGCACTCTTTTGATTTCTTGAAAATTCTCTCGATTCTGCCAACCTTGTATATTTTCCTTTGCTTAACCCCTTTGAGCTTATTTGACCATTCCTTGTTTCTAGCTCATCATGTGCCTTAAATGAGAAATCGTGTTCTTACTTTACCTTAGGGAATAAAAGAACATTAGCTTGGTTAATGGATGAGTTTTTGAACAAGTGTGGGGGTGTGTGTACAAAATGGTTGTTGAAAAAGAAAAGAGTGCCCAAAAAAAAAAAAAATGTATGTATATAGTTATGTTCATATATATAAAAAGAAAAAAAAAAAAAAACCAAGTGTTTAAAAAAAGAAAAGGATTGGGAAATGAATATGTAAAGGGATATACACTAGAGTTGGGATGAACTTTTATGCTTGTTATTTGAACTCAAATTCTCATTTGCTTTTATTCTCTTTGGTATTTATCTTCTCATATCCATTTTATCCTCTCCTGTTACCTTGACCTCACTGCAACCTTGAATAAAGTCCTCATGATTTGTGTGTGCATGTGTTTTGAGTAGTGGAGAAGTAGAAGATAAGCAAGCTTATGGTAGTGTAATTTTCATGGGTTGAATTGAGTGAAATACCTACCCTTTAAACACTTGAGAGATTGAGAGGGAATCTTGTGAAGATCTATCATTCTCGATTCATGTTGAAGATACCTTGCTTGATGGTTTGAGATGTGGAAAATTGTTAACTCATGAATGTTTTGATCCTTTGAACCTTTGGTTGTTCTTCTTGATTGTAAAATTTTGGTCTTGAGTTTTGCCCAGGAGTGCAAAAAGCTAAGTGTGGGGGAATTTGATAAACACATATTTTATTCATTAAGAAACCCTTATGTTTAGTCATTTACACTCTCCATATTCTTAATTGATTGAGTTTGACATGATTTTGTGAGTTTGAGCTCAAATTGGTCCTAATTGAATATTTTCAGCATTATTGAGATTTTACACTGTTTCTGTATTTTGGTCATAACTTGAGTTCCTGATATCTGAAAATCATGAATTTTATCTTGTAGGAAAGCTAAGAGGAATCTCTACAACTTTGATGAAGAGCTCGAAGTCCGATTCAGATGTCTAAGGGACCTAAGTTTATATGGAAGTCAGAATACGGGTTCTGTCAGTAGAATCCGAACAGTGTGCACTCATAAAATCATATCTCAAGATGTAATAACGGAGATGGGCTGAAATTTGGACAGTGGATAGTCAAGATCCAAATAAACAACTTTCATGAAGAACACGTTTTCAGAAAAAGAAGTCTAGTAGGTCATTTTGAGCTTGCAAGTCGGAACAGAGGTGCTGAAGTTGGGTTTGAGCAACCTACGGTATTTGGGACATATCTTGGGCTTAAGGAAGCCAAATTGGACGAACCAGCTATCCATTTTATATCCAAGACAAGGATCTACAACTTTCATGAAGAACACTTTTCGTGTTTCTGAAGTATAGTGGGTCGTTTTTGGCTTCCAAGTCAGACACGAAATTTTCGTCCTCAACCACCCACTCATCCATCCACTAATCCACTCATCCACTCATCCACTAACTCACCCACTCATCCACTCATACACTAATCCAACCACTTAACCACTCCACCCACTCATCCACTAATCCATCCACTCATCCATCCACTCACCCATTCATGTCCATAATTTCCCACTCACCAAAAGTCCTTTGGCATTTTTCACTAATTCAACCACTCAACCATTCCACTCACTCATCCACTAAACCAATCCACTAAACCAACCCACTAATCCATCCACTCAAACACTCCACTCATTCACCCACTCATCCACCCACTTCCCTTTGTCATTTTGTTACCTTAGACTTCTATAAAAGGCACCATTTATCATGAACAAGATGTAACTCTCTTTCATTTTCTCTCTTAGTTTCTTGTGTCTTCATAGTTTCTTCTTGTTTCTTCATAGTTTTTCTTGTGATTTCTTTCTAGCTATGTGTAACTAAACCTCCCTTGGTTAAGGGGGTGATGAAACCGCTAGTATTAATGTTGTAAACTTTGCATATTTGATTATTTCAACACAGTTATGTTTTTATTCATATATTTATGAATCTATTGTTGGTATGAAGGTTTTTGTACTTGCTCCTACTTTCAAAGTAGTAGATTTAGGTTTATTATGCGCGTGTTGCGGTAGTAGATCTAGTGGGATGTATGATGTTCATGTGGGTATAATTATCTTTGTGCTATTTGCCGCTTATAAAAGTGGTAGATCTGGGTTTATTATGCGCGTGATTTGCGGTATTAGATCTAGAGAAATATATGTTCTAAGTAATTTAATCCGGTGTGTGATTAGACCTTAGTGTAATTGGTTTTCTAAATCTTAATGCAATTGTTGGATAGTTGTAAGAGCGGTTGCTTTATGACTAATCAGTGATTAGGAGTTGATTTGAGCGGTTGCTAAATTGGCCAACACGTAAGGAAAACAGAGATTTAATCTCACAATTGCATAAAAACATAATTGAGCATGTTGGAATAAAAAGGATATGTGGATTTACATTATCATATAAATCTAGTGGTGGATTCAATCTCTTAACCAATTTTCTTATATTGTTGATTTCAGTTTGTTTATTGTTATCTTTGAAGCTGTTCATTGTTCATCAAAATTCCAAAATCCCCCTTTTTACTGTTTATTGTTAATCAGAGTCTGAATTGGGAATTGTTTAATAGTGTTAATTGAATTGGTTCTCTGTGGATCGACCCTTACTAACTACAACTAGTTGTAAGGTTTTTATTTTCTGGTGGGTCTGACAATTGATTTTTATCTTAATTTTAATCACTACATCCGCACGCATCACTGATGTATTGATCCATTCGTCCTACCCTAATCAGGGACTCAATGGCGTCATGGAGTTGGAAGCAATCTTTTGTCTTATGGTCGTAACCCTTGTACCATGAGCAATGCTTGATACGATCCTTTTGTGCATATTTCTTCTGGTTGCCTTTCTAGTGAGTTAGCTTATCTTTCTCTAGGCTCCTCTTAGCTTTAGTAACCTCCTTTAAGTTTATATACTTCTAGGACGTTTGCCGGAATTCTTTCATATTCTCTAGCTTTTTCTTTTCCAAAGATTGAAAAATTACGAATTGGTCCTAAGGTCGCTTCTAGCATAATGGAAAACAATCCTCTCATCGAGGTTTTCCACGTTGATATAAGTTGTATTAAACCTTTTAAGGTACTCACAAATGGGTTTGTCACGCCCTTGGCGAATCTCGGATAAAGATTCAATAGATCTGGGTTGTTCCTTACTAGTGGAGTAGTGTAACAAGAATCATTGTTTGAGGTCTTGCCAACTGGTGACGGATCCCTGTGACAAGATTACGAACCATCTAAAGGCCGCCTTTTTTAAGAAAAAGGGGAAGGTGTGGCATAATAATTTCGAGGATCCCCCATGGAAGTGCATAGATTAGACATAGACTTCTATGTGTTCCTAAGGGTCCGTAGTCTCGTCGTAGAGTTCCACATTGGCCGGAAGCTTGAAGTTTCTAAGAACTATATACTCCATTAGTTGAGCAGAGAATGGTTGCTCCTGATCGTCAAGGTCCGAGTTGTTATTAACAACATTGAACATTTCAACGTCAGCGTGCAACATTCTCCTCTAATTGTTGACCGTGTTTGGCCTTCCATCATCATGGTATTGTTTAGGGTGGCCTTTGTGCACAGATCGTTCCATATTTTCTAATCTGCGACGTTGCTCTTCCAGCATCATCGCTTGTTGTTGCACTAAGTTCAAGAGACAATTTCTGGACATATCAGATTGAATCGTGCCCTCTGGATGGGACACGTGATCACCAACTTCTTCGTTCCTAGGTCTTAGGCTCCGATGCATTGGGATTCTAGGCCCATGACCATCAACATTAGCTCCAAGCACATAGGGACCAAGTCGATCTCTCACAGATGCATTGTGCGATGGGTGTGGGATTTCATTAGAAAGTAAGGTTTCCTGCCCATCACATGAGTGCCTAGTGCTAGGCTTATGGTTCCTCGCTGCGGAGGTTTCAATAACTAGTGGTGCGACAGGTTGAGGGTGATGATGTGTTACTAGAACTCGCCTTTGACCTGCAGCGACGTGCGCAACATCCCTCCTTAAATTTTGTCTTGTGCTCACCATGGTTAGGTGAGAATAGGAATTTAAGGATTCCCACAGACGACGCCAATGTTCAGGAATGGATATTGAGATGTACATAAAAAGGCACGTACTGGTGTTTTCCTCCTTGCGTAGCAGCTGAGTGTATTGAAACGGAGGTGATTGGTACATGCAAAGGGACTGCAATGCTCAAGTCAGGTTATACACAATTAGGGTTTTAACTAAAGAGCAATAGTTTGTTGAAAGTAATTGAGCCTGATATTTATAGAGAGAATTTAGGAAGCGTGTTCCCTTATTATAGTAGAAAATCCGTATAAAATAGGAAGGCTGATACTGTAGTTATGAGCAGTCAAATGCGATTATGAGCGTTATTATTGCGCAAAGATTGTGATTAATAATTATAGATAATTTGGGATTCATCCACTGCGCAAATCTCGCGATCATGTTGTTGCTATTCAATGTTGTGGTTTGACATATGTTGTGTCAGGGTCTCAATAATGTCTCAAGCGAACTGTTGGATTAATGGATGATTTCGGATGGACACGTGCCGGGTTGGCTTATGAGGCCAGTCCTGGATCACGATCCGAACATATATATATATATATATATATATATATATATATATATATATATATATATATATATATATAGCATATCTAGTAAGATGGATTTTATTGTGAGAAGGTGAGCGGAGTAAATCTTGACCATATAACCATACATGGATGGTCAAGATTAAAAGTTACTTAAAGGTCATGTATATATATATATATATAGGCATATCTAGTAAGATGAGTTTTTATTGTGAGAGGGTAAGAGGAGTAAATCTTGACCATATAACCATACATGGATGGTCAAGATTAAAAGTTACTTAAAGGTTATGTGACCACTTAAAAAAGTCACATGCATTTATATTCTAATCTTGACCATTCATGTAAGATCCAATGGTCAATATTTACTCCTTTCGCCTCTTACAATAAACACTTCTCTCACCAGAGTAAGATCATATATATATATATGCACACACACACACATATAGTAATGATTTTTTGTTCTAGACCGGGATTTAATTTCTAAGTCCATGGGGAGCAATTCGGCCAACCGGAGCAACCTAGTTTTATGCATCACAGATCATGACATTAGTCAGTGCTACCGCATCAATAATGGTTGTATAATAAGGGAGACAATTACTCTTAACAAATCTTACATAAATACGAGTGATCACATGACTCATTAATAATCATAACTGCCCATTAATGACAATTCAAATTAGAATTCACTCTTATTTTGCTTAATAGTTAACTAAGCATCGCTCTCCTATAAATAATAGGCTCAGCCATTTAAGTATCTCTCTAAATCTTAAATACCTTCTCCTAGTACATAGTCTTATTGGAGAGTTAGAATACCTTTGCAAGTATACCACTCCTCAACTTCGTCGTTGCTACCATAACACCAAAAAGGAAAACACCATCTTCCACTTAACAAAAATCTTTTTAAGTGACTCATTCTAAACTCGTATATATATATATATATATGAAAGAATAAAACTCGAATATAAAATTTAAAAACTAATCTTATGTTTTAATCAAAAGCATGAGTATTGATAGGCTAAGCTCTTTAGGTATCTCTCTAAATCTTAAATATCTTCTTCTAGTACATAGTCTTATTTAAGCGTTGGAGTACTTTTGCAGATATACCACTCCTCAACTCCGTCATTGCTACCATAACACCAAAAAGGAAAACACCATCTTCCACTTAACAAAAATCTTTTTAAGTGACTCATTCTAAACCCGTTCAGAACAATTTTTATATTTTCTACTGTTGAGGGACCAATAATTTAATGTTAAAAAAAGAGATCCATATATATATATATATATATATAAGAATAAAACTCGAATATAAAATTTAAAAACTAATCTTATGTTTTAATCAAAAGCATAAGTATTGATGTAAACATAACTAATTACACAATATATATTAGTAATAATTTAAAACTTAAATTTGTTTAAAATATTTTATTATAATTTATGAGATCATCAATTTTATTGGTGAAATTAATTATATGTCACATTTCTCTTTTTTTTAAAAAAATCATAAAATATCTTTACAAATTTGATTCATTTGAACCGTTCATAAAATTATTTTTCATTCGATCATAGAAACACAATATTTATATAATTTTCCTACAAGAATTACTTTCTTAAGTTATACAGTCACATTTCTCATTTTCAATTGCACTTTTATAGGATTTTAATGTAAATTTCGCTCATTGTACGAAAAAGAAATATTAAATTTCATTTTCCTTTAGCCGATTTTCCTCGTGAGATCCTACTTCATTTTTCTTTCTCTTTATGACTATAACCAGAAAGCTTTGCATATGTGCTTGTACGACGTCCACACAAGTCACCACAATCATCAAAACTTAGTTTGCTTTTTCATTTTAACAATACATAAAACATATTTATATATACATTATTTTATATTTATATAGTTTTTATTATTTAATTATAATTAATAATATCTAATTTTTTTATATATTTACACTTTAATTTTATCGTTTATTCAAAGACATGAGTATATGTAAAAAGAAGTATGTGTGCAACATTCATTTTTCATATAACTATATGTACGAGTCTCTATCTTTCTTGTTTTTATTCTCTTACAGTTTTCAATAAATGGCAAACTTAATCCCACTTGCTACAGAAAAAATACTATATGACCCAATTTGTACAGCAAAAATTATAGAAATGATTATGTTATTCATCTAATTAAAATATATCTAATTTTATTTAATTTATTTATAAAATTATTTTATATATTGTGAAAATACTATAATCACATTTAATATAATTTAACATATAATACATATTCTGATGAATATAAAATATTTTCCTTATAAAAATGTGTTTTACTCAAGATTTCTATGCATAAAAATTTCATAAGAGAAACATGAGCCAGTGGAAGTGAGAAAAAAATAGGAGAGAAAAGTGAATAGTTATGATAAAATATTTTAAAATTTGTGAGGTATTTTATTTATGTAAAAACATAATGGAAAAAATAATCTGCAGTAGCATCAATATAGACCTGTGAACCCTTTTAATTTTAATAGAATAATTAAAATTTGTAGTGTTGCTATATCATATAGCATATCCATATTATTTTTAATTAGGAAAACAAAAGACTATAAATTAAATCAACAGATAATTCCATTTTATAAAATAATCCATAGTTTAGTCTAATATTTTTTAATTTATCAACATCATAATTGTCAACAATATTTTTCTTTTTTATTATTAATAAAAAAAGTCTAATATGTTTAATATTTGTTTATTAATTCAATTTCCTTTTTAAATTTTTTTAATTTGAGCACATTTTCGTATAATTTATTTATTCAGTTTATAATATCTCCCTAGCACTCTTGTAACGCACCTAGATCTAGCTACCACAACACAATCGTCATTATACCACAGTCACTAGATCCAGGCGTGTCACAGTCTCAAAACCTTATTTTTAAATTTAGATTTATAAGATAATTAGAGATATTTTCATTATGCATAAATAGAAAATACGAGCCACGATATGAAATATAATTATATTGTCTCGCAACACAAAATACAACATTAGCTTAATACAGAGTACACATCCATCATCCTTACATAAATTAATGTACAACAATATAAAATATAGGTTTTACATAGCATAACATAACTACCATATAAAAGTTCGACCTTCCCCGAAGTCTAACACATGTAAGGAGTGGTCCTGCACCTGATTTTCTTCAGTGTTTTCGATAAGGAATACTCGCCCTTGCGACACTTCCAGATGGATGAGAGCACAAACATGCGTTATAACCGAAACCTCTCTAGGGAAGAGGCGACGGTTATCCCACATCTCCCCAATGGGTATAGGGAACTCCACACGTATAGGAACATAAGATATGTTTGTACCAGCTCCAGGTTCATTATCGCACTGAACTAGGGTCACATCCCCAATGTAAGTAACACGCTCCGCTTCACGGTCAAAATGTCAGGCTTCCAAGCCACTATGAAATTGTATCCACGTGTGAAACAAAGGAGGTTATGCAGATGTCATCACAAGGAAACCGAAGTTGATCCTTAAAACCTAACTAATCGAACTCGATTCGCGCTCTTCACTGTCTTTATCCAATACGACATAAAACAGAATAATACAGTAAAGAGGTGAGACACTCAACTTTCATTACTATTATAGTAATAAGAAGACAACACGGCGCAGAGCGCCCACATAGCAACACAGTCATATATTCATTAACAGTAACAGTAAAATTTATAGCAAAACAGTACAATTATAAGTAAATAGTAATAATCAATAACACAGACAGGTCACAATAATATCCCAAGCAATCTGCACAATATCTAGATAATTATTATAAAAATAAAACAGATATTTTCACAGTCACAAGTGTTCATGCTCAACAAATTATGAGACCGACAATGAACAGTGTACAATGCATTATGGTACCACAAATCTTACTCCATGGAGTTGGACATCAATCTTTCGGAGAGAATGATCAAGGAGTAATGTCAGTATATCGTTAGCCTTAACAATAGTGTGCTTTATCTCATAAAAATATTTTGCGCATCAATGGTTTATACATGGCACCTCAACAGTTGATCGCGATGTAGGACAACGTCTTAGTCCGGATCATTAGTGTGTTTGCATCGGTCTACCCCACGGCACAGAGGAGCTCATAACTGTTCATGTGAAGCACCCGCACCCCGACGCCCCCAAGGCCAACCACTATGACCCTACGCTTAGTCTATTCGCACCCGCACATAGGTGTTATTCAACTCCTAGGCATACACCGCCTTTACAACAATGTCCAACGGATAACACATATGCATGACAACACAATGTCCAATCATATATGTCTATCAATGATGCATTCATCATGAGCATACCACAATGGTGTGTATATATATATATATATATATATATATATATATATATATATATATATATATATATATATATATATATATATATATATGTATTCATTCTCAATGTTAATAAATCATGATCTCTTTGAGAAATTCATCCACAAATACTTAGCCCCATATAGGGTCTTACAACAATATAGAACCAAATTCTCAACATCAATATATATTCGTGGTTCATCAATTATCACAACTTCATATTATGAAATCTAACATTTCCAATGTCTTATGTCTTGATCAATTATGAAAATTCTTAGGTTAAATAACCCTTAAAATCCGTAATTCTCGTAAGAGTTACTACTCAATTAATTCCTTCCATCTCATTATGGATCACATACTTTTCTAAGTCCTCAATTACCAAAGATGCACCAAGGCATCCTTTGTACACAAATTTTACTCTAAAAATCGTAGCCTCTCAAAGCCTTCAAGGTTCTAATTTCCTTCCATTTTATGCATTAATCATTTAGTAACAAATTACACAAATCTCATTTCACACAAAATTAATCCAATCTTTTAAAACCCAAGGCCAAAATCGTGGCCTCTTATTAGTGTGGTGAACTCCCAAATTTTTTCTTTCATTACATCTAACATTATCATTCAATACTTAACCATTTAAGCTTCACTTAATTTCTTATTCCAAATCAAATTTACATCCCTAAGTTCTTATCAAAACCATGACCTCCATAGGTGTTAGGAAAAACCTAAATCTTTCATAATCAATTCCATTATGATCATCAATTCCTTAATGTCCCATTTATATAAATTTTATTACTCACTAATTTAATCCAAAATCTTATTATTTTGGGTCAAAACCGTGGCCCCTCAAGAAGGTAAAAGACTCTCCAAATTTTATTTCATGCTTAACTCATTCCATTTTACCTTAAAGCTTGAAGCTTTGTCTTGGATGACAATGGAGGTGAAGATAGGTTTTTGAAGAAACTTTCAAAAGAAAAAGTGTAGAGGAGGTGGAGTGAGTGTGAAAATGGTGTTGATGGAGAGAAAAGATGAAGAGTGATGGTCACAAAGGGGGTTGCAAATTTCGGATTTGAGAGGAAGAAGAAGAGAGAAGGTGGAGAGAAATGAAGAAGAAGGAGTTAGAGAGAGAAAGGGTTTGTAAAAGTGAAGATATTTTTTGGTGTGTTAGGTTAAGTGGGGAGGCAAAATTTTTGCCTCCCAAGGGCAAGAGTGCCGCGGCAAAGGAGAGAGAGAAGAAGGGGGAGAGACTTCTCCAACAAGTCAAGGGCAAAGTGGTCATTTAGTAGTCAAAGTTTCTCAAAGAAACTTTGAAGAAAGTACACTAATTTGAATTAAAGTAGATTTAATTTGACATAAAGTGGATTGCATTAGGATAAGGTGATAGGATTTCTAATACATGCTATTATCCAATGGACAATTGTTACAGTTGACAGAAGTAAGTATTAATTGTCTAGCGGATGAAATTTTACATAATGATTTTTCATCCTGTCAGATGAAATTTTTTGAAAAACGTAAAACTTCGTAAGCCGTGTCCAGCCTCGGGTTTAGTAAGATCCCCCATCGACGTTTTCACAGATCATGATTCTCGAGAAAAAATATCTTATTTTTCTGGACTCGCTCAGTTTGCACGCAAAATAAAGAATAATATTAAAATATTTCACGTTCTTAGAAAATTTTAGAAAAAATTTCAAAAATTATAAATATTATAAAATAACTATTTATCATGAAATTATTAATTTTCGGGATGTTACAACTCTAACCTAATTTGAATTCTGGACTAATAGTAATGCTCAAAATGTGTTTCTCACACGCCTAATTATATCTTTATCTATATATTTTCAATTCACACAATTCACACTTCATTTGTCTTGTTTACTTAGCTCTAAATATATGATCATTAATTACTATCTTGAAACTTCTTAGCATCTTGGACTTCTTGCTTATTATATTTATTGTTAGATCCAACGAATATATTTAATAAGCCTTATAAGGTTTTCTATTGTCATTCACTTGTAATTACCTTGTTTTTCAACCACATATGGTTTGATAGTATCACTATGGTGTTTATTTAAAATAATAATAATAATAATAATCATTATGTTGTTTAACCCGAATTATATTATTAATCTTTGTACCTATAAAGGTTGACCTAATTGGTAAATAAGCTTCATAGTTGATGGATTTTTACAATGCTATGGGTTTGAGAGCATTTGTGAGGAGGACAACCTCAATACTTCAAATAAGGATTAATCACGTACACAAAGGCAGTGGGAAACTTCCTAACAACAAAAAGCTTATTAATCTCTCTAGTTGAAGAAATTACATTTATCTTTTTCCATTTAGGGCAGGGACGGATCTAGAAATTATTAATTGAAGGGATCGAAAATTATGAATTATATTATTAAATATAAAAAAGTTTAAAGTTAACAAATAAAAATATATTTACTATTAAATTATTTAGTAAGTTAAAGATCAAAATTTACTATTTTAAATTAAGGGAAAATATACTTTTATTTATTCATTTTAGAAGAATTTTTTTTCTTCATTATATAGGAAAATTTATGAATAAAGTGAAAAAAATAAAAAAATATTTATATTAGATATTAAATATATCATAATAGTAGTTGTCATTTACATCATGATTTATAAGTAAAATAAAGTTTTTATATATATAGATTTTAAAAAAGAGAAGAAAGTAAAGCTAAAAGTGAAAGGAGTTAGTAGGTTTATTATATAAAGATTAAAAATTAATAAAAAGAAGAGTTAAAATTATAATATCAATGTATATAAAATAATCATGAATCACATGTCAAATATATATTAAGTATAAACTCTTTTAACTTCATCATTTTTATTTTTGGTATAATTATATTGACTTTCCCTAAGGTTAGTACTTATAATATTGACAACCTTTTTATTTGAGAAATAACTCATACTTCTCTTTCTTTATATTTTCAATGAAATTTTATGTACTATTTGTAGATAAAGTATGAAAAATATATATAATTTTGTAAATAAAGAAGGATGTTGGAGTATAATAATAATAAATAAAATTAAGAATGTGAATATAATTTTTAAATAAGAGTATCAATATAATAAATATTAACTTTATAAAAAATCAATATAATTATCTTTTTATTTTTTAATAAATTAAATTATTAATACTTTAACAAAATAGTGAGATACGTCCCCGATCTAGGGTATACACGAATAGTGGAGTAGTATTTACTATTTTTCCTTCCATTTAATTCCCCATGATGTGCTAAGTGGTAGGTTGCCCTTGCCCAAACCCAACCTGAAATTGAAGGGCTTATTCCTACAATTAAGATTAGGACGAATTCAGAAAATATTCAGTGAAAGAGTCGAAAATCATGAATCATATTATTAAATATAAAAAATTAAAATTAACAAATAAAAATATATTTACCTTTAAATTATTTAATGAGTTAAAATCAAAATGTACTATTTTAAATTAAGGATAAATATATTCTTATTTTTTTACTTTAGAATAGTATTTTTCTTTCATTATATAAGAAAATTTATGAATAAAGTGAAAAAAGTAAAAAAAAATATTTATATTAAATATTAAATGCATCACAATAGTAATTATCTTATACATCATGATTTATAAGCAAAATTAAGTTTTTATATATAGATTTTAAAAAAGGAAGAGAGTGAAGCTAAAAGTGAGAGGAGTTAGTAGATTTATTATATAAAGATTAAAAATTAATAGACAAATGAGTTGAAATTATAATATCAATGTATATAAAAAAATCATGAATCACATGTCAAATACATATCAAGTATAAATTCTTTTAACTTCATCATTTTTATCTTTGGTAAAATTATACCGACCTCTCTTGATATTAGTCTTATAATATTGATACTATTTTTGTTTGAAAAATTACTCATACTTTTTTATTTTGCATTTTTAATGAAACTTTATGTAATATTTGTATATAAAATAAGAGAGAGATATATAATTTTGTAAACAAAAAAAGATGTTACATGTAATAATAATATATAAAATTAGATATATGTATATAATTTGTAAATAAAAATGTTAATATAATAAATATTGATTTTATAAAAAATTAATATAATTATTTTTTGGTTTTTTAATAAATTTAATTAAATTATTAATGCTTAAAAAAATTAATGAGAAAAAGAGGGGTAAAGCCATGCTCACCCCCTTGATCCGTCCATGGTTAGGACATAGTGGCTGGGTTTGTGCAATAGGACTAAGCGTGACCATAAATATTGTAAGTTAATACCTTGAAGGGCCCAAGTTCCAGTGGGTAGGAAAGTTAAAGTGCAGCAAAACTGACCAACAGAATAGTTGGGCTCTAGCCTAAGGAAAAATTTAAAATACTCCTAAATATTTTTTGAGCATTGATGCTCTAAGAGTGAGAATCATTGATTTGGATGAGATTTAAATCTATGGCTGAGAATACTTCTGATGAATATTTATTAAAAGTACTTTTATTATTTATTTTTTGACCCTTTCTCATTCCCATTTTTTGTAATTGCCCAAAATCTCTCTCTATCTCTCTCTTCAATACTTTTTTTAGATCTTTCCTTTTGTATCTCCAATCTACATGTCCTTAGTTTTCTAAAAAGTTAAACATCTTTTTGAGATTCTTATTCAGACTATTCCCATTCTTTTCAACTCCACTTCAAATAATCAAAACACAGTGAGAATTCTATGATTCATTTCTATGATCTCTTTGTCTTTGTGTCGATTGTTGGGATCTTCTTCTATATTTATCTCTTCAGGTACCATCCAATTAGCTAAAGCTCATCAACCCAATTGAAGAACCATTTCAAAGTTTGCATCTTTGAATCATTTCAAGGACAAGAAGCTCAAAATCTCAAAAGGGTGGTAAATCAGACAAAGAACAAAAACATAGAAGCAGAGCATAAGAGAGAACCATGCTGTGGTTGTGCAAGGGGAAGAGAAATACAAATCGGAGCTTTTTCGTCATAACAAAGATGGTATTTGGCGGCCATTTATGAAGTCATTATCGAGATCCATTGTTGTTCTCGTCTTCTCTGTCCTCCTCATCATCGGTATGTTGGTTTACACGCGCTTGCTCGACGCACTTGGACGGCACCGGAGACAGTGAGATTCACCAGTGCTGGAAACAAAAATATTGTCCAAAGCACACTACACAGTCACCGACTAACCACACCAAAGGAAGCAGCACCGATCTCGATGCCGTGAAACCTGCACCGCACCATTGCAGATCTCAACGAACTAGGGCCAACCGCGTCTCTGCCCTCACTGCGCCAACATTGTCTTGTCTTGGGAGTGAAAGACAATCAATAACGGTGGAAGACACAAATCGAAGGTGTTGATAAGTGGCCGTTGGAGCAATGAGGGTATGATGGTTTGTTGCGGTGGAGAATGCCATATGTGGATGGCAGGAGGAAGACACAGAGAAGAAAGAGAAAGAACAGAGAGAATAAAAGATGAATTAAAATGTAAATAATAAGAATTAAGGGACCAATTATGTAAATTAAGAAATTAATAACATTACCTGTCATACAAGTAGTAAGTAATAAATCTCTACCATTAATTTCCTTTTACTCAATCAACGGTGATGAAAGGTTGGAGCATCCATACTCAAAATCTTATTTGGAGCATTATAAACGTTCCCCTAGTCTAATCACTATTCTAGTATTCCAGTTGAGAAACATAGAAAGCCAAAAAATAATTTTGAGATTCACAACTATGAGGCCCAAGTACGTTTCAGTAGGGTTGTCAATTTGAACCGATCCACTGTGAGCCAATACAATTTTAAGTTAGGTTAGGCCGGGTCAATTTTGTTACAAGTTAATAAATTGTTAGCCTAACCCAACCCTCAATGGGTCACGGGTCAAGTGGGCTAGCCCATTAGCTCATTTTTTTTTTAATTTCAAACTTTTTTTTTCTATTACATTGTTGTTACAGTGTTATTGATTTCACGTCAATCTTTTTTTTTTTAAAGTTGAATGCAAGACTTCAACTTCAAGTTAGGTAGTTCACGTCTTTAGTCTTCACGAATCACAAATCACTAGCCTTTTTTTTTTGTCCAACAAATCACAAGGGTTTGGACAGCCTTTTGATGGATCATGGATTGAATTTTGACCTTGCCCAACAATTATAGAAAAAAGAAAAATGTAAAAGCATCTTTTAAAAAAAAAAATTGGACTTGCTGACTAGCATGGCCCATTGTGAGCCAGCCCACATCGGGCTAGCTTATTTTTTAGCAGGGTTGGGCCAAGCCAAAAACAGTTCAGGCTTGGGTTTCCTTAGCCCAACTCTCATTTTTTGTTGGGTTAATCGGGTTTGACACTCCTACATTTCAGGCTGCAGAATACAATCTCTAGTTATGTAGCTTAGTCTAGTTCAAACAAAACAGTGGATAAAATATTTCTTAAATCAAACAATTTCCAAAACACTTGGTGCCACGTGAGATATAACTCTTGAGTAAGAAAAATAATTTTTTAAAGTGAGTTTGTCTATAAAGTGATCAAGTAAAAGTGTATATACTTTTAAATTATTTAATAAATTAAGATATTTATACACTTTATCAAATTAAATGTATACATCTTTACTTATTCATTTTAAAAATAACTCACTTTAAAATTAAATGAGTCTTATCCCTTGAGTAAAGACTATATACCTTATTATCACAAAGAGAAAACAAGAATAGTTATTGAATTTTCTTTGGATATATATATATATATATACTTGAAACCAAAAAAAGAAAAATAAAAAGAAAAAAGAAAGAAGCAGCAGCTTATTTGGGTATCCAATAATGAATAATCAACACCTAACCTGGCAGTAGAGGATAGAAACTACCGTGTATATTTTTATGTTGTATTTCTATTCAATCATTTCCACCATTTTGAATTGTATATTAACATTATATATTTGGTTTCTGATGCATTTGTATTGCTTTTAGGTTTGATTTCGTAAGATTTTCTTCAAGGGATTATGGGAATCTCCTTATTGCCCAAATGATCCCTCGTTAAAACCTATCTCCAGAAAATTTTCATGAAAGTAATTATGCCCTGAAAATATATCTTAGATTAAACATTAATTAGCTATCGTTAACATGGGGAAAAATACCTAATGTAATTTTCTAGAATTTTTGTTGGTCTACGTTGAGTTACTTTCCATTTTGAATGGGATTAGGAAACTGTATACTTTACCCCTTTTTTTATTTCCACCTCTCCTTTCCGAAAGGTGCATCAAAACGTGGGCATCCAAAGGAGCCTCCAATATTGAAAATCATAATTATGTTCAATAGTGGGAATTGAGAACTATTTAAGTATGCACACACTCATAGTTTAAGCAACATACATTTTTTTTTTTTTGGGTACAGTGGGGAATTCGTATTAATCCACATTGTGTTTAACTTCAAATCTTACCATGGCTATGGCAATAAAGGGTGGCGTATAACCTACTCTCTAAGGACCTGTTTGGTATAAATGATAAGATAAGACTTTATAATATTAAACTTGATAGTATAATGTCTGATAGTATAAGACCTGATTGTATAAGACTTAATACGTAAGGGTTAAAAATATTAAAATGTTTCAAATTATGATGAAAAAGTCTTTATAGAAGTTTATATATCAAAATTCAATCAGACTTAATCTTACTTTTAAGGCTTGATTAAGTTATCTATCATTTTAATGTATAAGAAGAATTCAATAAATAACTTTATACAATACAATATTTACACCAAACAACTGATAAAGTTATAATGTATTATATTAATTTATCTTGTCAGACTTAATATGTCACACCAAACAGGTCCTAAATGTTTTGGAGCATCCACACTTCATGAAATTTACTAGTTATTACATGTAAGTCTGGTTGACTAAAAAATGTGAAGTTAATTAAGGCTGCATATTCTTCCTCCTCTGGGGTGACTTCCCCCTCCACCCTCTCTGGCACCACTAGATGTATAATTAAAGCTACAGATATTTAGAGAAAGAAAGTTGCAGCAGGTAGTTTTAATAGTAGATCTAGGTGCCAAAAAGCAGCCAGATCGAGGGAGCGAGTGGCGACGACAATGCGAGGGTGTGACCGGCGTCTGGCGGCAATGTGAGCGACATGTGAGCAACAGCGATGCAAGTGACAGTGACCTAAGGATGGCGACACAAGCGACGAGGCAAGTGATGACGACACGAGAGGCAACGACACGAGGGATGATGGTGCAAGCAATGGCGACTATCATTGAGTCGAACAACGACATCTCTCTGTACAGGATGTCTCGATGGCGGAGGATGGCAGCAATTTTGCCAGCATTGTTCTTGAGCAAGCTTAAACCCAAAATCCTAAAGCCTAAACTTACCTGTTATGCAGTTTTCAAGTTTTATTTCTAGTCGTTGATCATTTTGGATCTATCATCAATAGTATATACTTGATGGAGCATGGATGTTCCAAAAGATTTAGGGAGCATGTAAAACGGAACCTCAATAAAAATTCATTATCTTTTCTAGGAGAGAGTGATTATTCTAATTATATTAGCAAAAAAAGGTAAAGAGACAGTGAAGAAAAATTCAGATGGAATAGTATATGCATTTAGGGTGTGAGAAAGAAGTCGAGCAATAGAAAGGGGAGTATACATAAATTTTCAGGTACTAGTTATGTACTGATCCCCCAAAAAAGTCATTAATTAGTCATTACATTCATCAGCAAATCGGAGTCCTTCTTTTAAATTCCATTTCAGTTGTTTCCAACTAATCTTTAGTATTGAACAAGGAGACAAATCAACTGGAGTACATAATTCCAGAGGAGTCGTCATTGGAGCAGCAGCTACAGGTTACTATATGTTCATCGATTTTGTCAGATACTTTCATAGCATCAACCCCAAAAGACGTTCTACTGCAATACAGGCACTAAAGCATCCTTGGCTTTCCTATGTCTACGAGTCCAAGTAGCATTCTTTCTCTGGAGGAAGGCTCAGTAATTTTTATGAGAGTTGTGATAGAATCACAATTTTCCTTCATTCGAATCAAGAGAGAAAACTCTACAATGAAACAAGTTCATCCGAAGATACAATTCTCTAATGAGTCCCTTTGGCCATACAAGACTTATATAAATATAATAACTAACTAACTCACAAACAATGTAACTAACTTATCTAAAGTACACTAGTTACAATTACAATCATATCAAGTTATGTCAGTCATGAAGCATCTCTTGAGCTAAGTTGCCCCATGTATAGCGAAGCTTGCAATCACATTTTTTGGTTTGTTTATAAGCAACAAGAAGTAAATTCACTGTCGCTGATTAACATTATGTTCTTTTGTACGTAAGTATTGCCCATTATTTTTGCCTTCCATGGATTGGGAGGTTTTAGGCTTTTAGCATTGCTACAATAACATTTTGTGTGTAACCGTTTTGGTTCTATAACGTATTTTACACAATATCGGGGGTTCCTTGAATTCATTGCATTTGGTGAAGTAGACTTTAATTTGGCAACATTACAATAACTATGTTTTGAAGTTCAAAGTGACTGATGCATATACAACAACACCGGTAATGGTGTTTCTTCAAAGTGTTAAGAGTTTTATATCGTCTCTCTCAATATTTTAAGTGCAGTTTATATATCTGTTAAGTCACTCTACTTAGTGTCAATTGATTTTAGATTAAAATTTCACATAGTATCAGAATCAAGATTCTATTATCGTCATCTACTACACTAGACTTTTCCCACCTACTTCGATAAGTTCATCTGTTCCATTCAGGCATATATAAAAGAGAAGCAATTGGTTTTAGGTTGAAATATAACACAAAGTAGTAATTGATCATACCCATCATGGAAGTGCAAAATTAAGGATCGTCCATGACCATGAAGGTGGTGGCTTACTGGCTTACGTGATTTGCCAGCACCAGCTATGTTGGAAGTTGGAACTGTCAAATGTGGTAGCTGGATAAAGGCCTAATTAACAGGCCTTGAGCCCAGTTTTGGTAAATGAATTTGGCTTCGGAAATGTAAGCGCAGAAGGAGATGAAGAAGAAAGTGAAAAAAAAAGAAACCATACTTAGATGAAAGTTTGGAATTTTAACCAAATCTTAAAGTGGCATATCTACGTCTCAAAGTAATTACATTTGCAATTGCAAATATAATTATGAAAAATTATTACATACTCTTGAAACATAATAAATGTATACATGCTTTAAGATAAATTTTTATTATTAATTTTAAATAAAGGAGGATCAACTTACACCAGTGTAAGTTAATTTTCTCTTACACTTATTTTCAGCTGTTAGATCTACTTTCATCTAATGGTTACCTTTAATGAAATAATCTCAACCATTAGATGAAAGTTGAACTAACGGTTGAAAATTGGTGTAAGAAAAAAAAGACTTACACTGGTATAAATAGATCTCCCCTCATTTTAAATTATTAATTTAAAATTTATGTAAATCTATTTAAAATTAATGGTGGAGATTCTTCTTAAAGTATACATTCCTTGCCTTGTGCTGTAAGAGCGTATCATAAGTTCTCCGTGTTCTACCTGTTGACCTCAATATTGAGGTTGTGGTGAGCATCTCGGAACTTTGCTTTAAATGAATGATTTTGGATGTAAGTAAATCTAACGATTAAAAAATTAATATACACCATTAAATTGTAAATTATAAAGCTTCAAGTGTAACTCTGCCTAATTTTGATTGAAATTAAACTGCAAAAAAAAAAAACTTTAATTGAATCAATATTTAAATCAATACGTTTGATTTTTTTATTTTTGTTTTTAAAACGACCTATTCAGTTGGTTATTACTTTAGCTAAACCAATTGTTCGGTATTAGGCCCAGGCCTAAGATAAGGAGGCGATTACCTCAGTCTCATTAGGTAACTGAAAGATTATCCTTTGGACAAGTAGACACTCACTGTATAAATGATAAACAAGGCAAAACCTTAAGTATGATTATCTAATATACTTGCATAGTGGTGAGCACCAGCACTATTAGCGTCTCAGTTAGGACCAGGTATGTCTCAACAACACTAATTTTAATGAAATCCAAATGGATTTTAGTTTAAGAACAGGCATAACCCAACCTAGAAGCCAATGTTAATATTAGTATAATAGTTATACACACATAGTAACACTTGGTATGTGTTTATATTAGAGTTAATAAATTTAAATTTAATTCAAAGTGTGTTTATAAATTTAATTTTAGTTAAAAATAAATTTATAGTAAAATAATTTATGTTTAAAAATTTTTATTTTAAAAGTAAGTTTAATAAAATAAATAATAAAGATCAAATTATAACCCAAAACTCATAAGAAAGAATTTCTTACTTTTATTTCAACTTCAATTAGAAACAAAATTTATGTTAAAATAGTACAAATCAAATTTTATTATTTTTTATCCAAACAAACTTTTTCCTCCCACGTATGCAAATGAGCTCATGTTTGAAGTGTCAAATAGGTTTCAAACAAACTCTTAGTTTCAACTGTTCTTTGATTTTGATTCTTTTCTTGTTTTTGATATAGTCGTTCTGTCTTTTTTATTTGTGTTTTTTTTAAAAAATATTTTAATTTAATTTATTTATTATTTAAGAATTTTAAAAATATATTAATTAATGTTTTTAATTTTACTTTATCATTTATTATTTTTATTAAATTTAAATTAATATTGATATATATTTATAATTTTAGAGTGATTGCTAGAAAATGGCCATAAAAATATGATATGCTTTTTATAGTATTTGAACAACCCATTTTCTTTGTCTCAGAATATTCTGAAAAAGGCAACTAACTACACATAAAGGCACAGCTCCTCCTCCTCCTCCTTCTGGCAGCGCGTGGGATAACTTCTCCTCCGCGCTCTCTCTCTCTAGACCTGGTCGAAAATCACATACACATACACAAACAAACAGAGACAGTGAACACACGTTAATATCATAGGCACAAACATAATCAGCAATTTAATGCTATAACCAATTGAGATTTGGGTGATTCAAATCAAATTGTGTTGATGAAATGGGCGAGTTGACTTTGACCGAGTTGTACTCGAACTCGCGCAAGACTCAGCAAGTATGGAGGGCAGTGTTGAGCTGGTTAGGGTTCTTCTTTCAGATCTTTTCTCAGATCATTGGAGCCTTCGCCCACTACCCTTTACTCTCTTTCTCTTCTTCTTCTCATTCCTTCGACCCTCTACCCACGTTTGATTCGCCGCCCCCCTCCGCCCTTCAAATCACCTCCGCCGCCGTTCACCGCCCTCTCCAAAAGCTCACGGTATGATAATCCCCCTCCGCTTCAATAGTTCTTGTTTTGTTTCCGTCGTTTTTTATTGTGCATGCCGCAAAATAAGTTTTTTTTTATTTTTAAAATTAAGTTTTTTGAAAAGTTTTAGTGCATGTTTGGTTTTGATTAATTCATAGGAAAAAAATAGTTAAGATTTTGATTATAAGCTGTTTTGAACCTAAAATAAGTTAATCCAATTACGTAGTAGTTTTGTATTCAATCATAGTCACAGATGAGTTATGAGAAATATTTGGAAATTTTGATGGGTTTGTGATATACTTTAATCGTGGCTTAGCAGGAGAATAAGGTTTGTAGCTCAGTGGTGTTGATGCATGCTAGAGGGGGTGAAAAAGAAAATACGTTTGAAAGTTAATTAGTTCCTATGATGGTGTAAAAACTAGAAATAGAGCAGCATGACAAGTTTCTATTGAGGTATATGTGAAAGTATTTGGAATTCAATATGCAAGGAGCATGGATTTGGCTCTGATCTCATTAGTGCCAGAAAAGATGTTGAAAATTTGCATATTATAGGGAACACCATTGCCAACAACTGTTGGCACAACTGGTAAGGTTAGACCGCGTCAACTAAGTCGGCCGGGGTTCAATTCTTGCCAGAGTCTATTGTTGGTGAGTTATTTGCCTGTTTAAGTGCTTGTTGAGCCTGAGGCCTACCCTGACCCTAGATAGGGCAGCCACTTGACCCTAATTTTTTTTGTACCAAAAAGAGAAAGGGAACACGGTTGAGGAAAAGTTGGCAGTTAAAAGTTCATAATACTAGGCTAGCCAAGGCAGCTCCTTTTGGTTTGGTACTGTTGCAGTTCCAGAGTGCATAGAAATTTATTGCAGTAGATAAAGATCACTAAGCATGTTACGTGAGTGAATCTGGGAATAAAGTACAACAGAAAAATTGTTGTTGATTGGATGATCTTGTTAAGTTGTTCAATTTGGAAAGTTTTCAATTGCCATCTTCTTAAGGGGCTTTGGAAGTATTGAAAAAATAAAAAAAGACAAGATATTAGCGGTAGCTTTGAAATGCTTTGTCTTGTTTGGTGTGATGTGAAACACAATTGCAGAAGCTAGTCCTGTATGTTTGGCTGCATGTACCATTTTCTGTTGCTTAAACTCACAGAATTGAGTGGATCCTGCCACAATCACAATATATGCATTCTACCATTAAGCTGGAAATCTATTATGTTTTGGCTTCTTTTAATGGAGATAATTCTGATATTTTTGTTTTGTTCTTACATTGCAGTATCCTGTGCTGATTCCTTAATTTGCTTGTAGCAGATCATTATGTTTTCTTATGACTTCTTATTGATATTATTGCATAGCTTCTCTCATTGCATTGTCAAATATATTTCACTTCTCTATTACTAATGTCTTTACTCCTAGAATTAAATTACAAATAGTCGAATTTAGTATACAACATAGCTATTAGATAGAATTCAATGTGGTTGAAGTCAGAGAGTGCAATACTGCAATGTCAAATTATGTTATGTTGTATCCTTATTGATGTTTCAGTACAAAATATGAAGTGCACAGTGTTTTGACTTTCAATATTTGAGTGAACAAACTTTCTGAAGTGAATTTGTGAATAGAAGGCTTTCATGCTAGCCTCAAATATTATTTGAGGCAGAAGTCAAGAAAGAAAAGCTGTTATAAGGTGTATTATGTTGTCCTTACTGATCAGCTGTTATAAAATTATTTGGTTTCAATCTTTATGTTGTTTTCTTTTTTTCCTTCATCCCCAACCCTAGATGTTCTGTTTCAATTTAATCACAAATTTCCTGTTGTTAATGTAGATTCTGATATCACACATGCACTTGTAGGTAGTGCTTGACCTGGATGAAACACTGGTATGTGCATATGAGACGTCAAGTTTGCAAGTTGCTTTATGTGCTCAAGCAAATAAAGCTGGTTTGAATTGGTTTGAGCTGGAATGTGTATCTTCTGGCAAGGTGTGTTACTTGATTATCTGATTGCTTGTCTAGTGCTAGAATATTATATCTTCGCATGGGAATGTTCGGTTTTCAAGGAAGTAGAAGGAAAACCAAAAATCAATTACATTACAGTCTTTGAACGCCCTGGGTTGAAAGAATTCTTAAGGCAACTTAGTGAATTTGCTGACTTGGTGCTGTTTACTGCTGGTCTTGAAGGTTTGCTCCGAAATACTAAGCTCCTCTTATGCATCTTTGTTTTATGGGAATTCTTTGCCATGTTTCTGAATGATATCTATCTATAAATTCTCACAGGTTATGCTAGACCCCTTGTTGACAGAATAGACACAGAAAATCGGTTTTGTCGGCGACTTTATCGGCCCTCAACAATTGGCACGTAAGTTCTTCTTCAGTTCTTATCCAATAATCCATATTTATGTAATTAATCTTTCTTTCTGGTCCTTTGTTACTTGTTTCCCTGGTACTAACTTAAATCTTTGTATTCTATTCCTGTCTTCTCGTTAACTTGAATTGGAGATCATTGAATATTGGCAACACAAATAGAAACAGACTCCGATACTTGGTGAATATTTGTTGTATTCATGTAATATCACTTGACTCTATTGCACTCTATGGCAAGGGAATGCCTATGTGTGTTTTTGTTGATCATTTATGTTATGATTTATTTCTTTTTAACACAACTTTAAGTTAACATGGCATCTCTATAATATTGTTTAAAAATATATGATTGGGCCAGGCTCCCCTTTGTTCAACCCCCAAAAAAAAAAATTGAATTGTCTAAGTCCTTTCTAGAATTTTGAAGTTAATTTATGCTCTATGCTTTTAAGCTTTTAGAGTGGAGTCTTGTGGAAGGCTTTGGAGAAGAAAGGAGTTTGTGTCGCCTATTTCGAGCAATCAAAGATATGTATGATGGGGTTAAAACTAGTGTGATAACACATGGTGCAGTTATAGAAGATTTCCCTATAATTATAGGACTACACCAATGGTCAACTTTGAGTCCCTATCTTTTTACCTTGGTCTTAGATGTGCTTACTGAGCATATCCAAGAGTCGGTGCCACAATGCATGCTTTTTGTAGATGATATAGTCCTAGATGGAGAGTTGAGGAAGGAAATAAATAGGAAGTTAGAGCTGTGGAGACAAGCTTTGGAAGAACATGATTTCCATTTAAGCAGAAGTAAAACAAAGTATATGAAATGTAAGTTCAGCAAGAATTGCGCTAATACTAGCTTAGAGTTGAAAATTGAAGATTATACCATATCACAAGTCACACGGTTTAAGTATCTTAGATTTATCATACAAAATGACAGAGAAATAGAGGGATATGTAAACCATAGATTCAAGTGGAATTGATGAAATGGAGGAGTGTTTCGGGTGTTATTTGTGATAGAAAAGTGTCTCTCAAGCTTAAAGGAAAATTTTACACAAAGTGCAAATTTATAAGACCTGCGATACTATAAGTATTGAATGTTGGGTGGTAAAAAACCAATAAGAGCATAAGCTCAGTGTTGCAGAGACGAGGATGTTGCGTTGGATGAGTGGATATACAAAACAAAATAGGATCAAGAATGAATGCATTAGAGAGAAAGTAAGGGTTGCACCTATTGTGGAACAGATGGTAGAATTTTGCCTTGGGTGATTTGGCCATGTGAGAAGACCATTAGAAGCCCTAGTAAGAAGAGTAGATCAGGTGGAGGATAGCCTAATAGTTAGAGGTAGAGGGAAACTAAGAAAAACTGTAGGTGAAACCATTAAAATGGACTTAGATTTAAATGACATTTTTAAAGACATGGTTTATGATAGAACACAATGTCATTGTTTGATCATATAGCCCACCTCATCTAGTGGGAAAAGGCTTTGTTGTTGTTGAAGTTTAGAGTGGAGTCTTCTGGATGAATGATGAATGTGCTCTAATTTATAGTTGAATGTTGTTGTTGTTGTTGTTGAAGTTTACTTGTTGTTATACTTTTATTATTAATGTGATAATATTATTATATTTCAAAAACAATTTTGGTCAAATACTAGTTTTCCTTGAAACTTGCATTAGTTTTGCACGTTGAGTATTAGTTTCTATCCACCAAGTTTCCATCCTTTTAACCGTTGAACTTTGCTTTGGTTGTTTCTATCAAAAGTTACACGTTGGAGTATGGTGGTTTTTTCCTTTCTTTTAGGGATGAAGTTGCAGAACGTTGCAACATTTTCTCATTATTTTATCTAACTGTTTTACTGGTTAGTGTCTTTTCCAACGGGCATTTTCTAAGGCTTGGGTTTTTACAATAGATACACTGAAAAATCATTACTTCTAATTATTTTTTTACTTTAAATTCTTGTGAGCAATTCTACGAGTTGTTCTTGTGTCCTTGTTATTTCAAGTGCAGAGCTAGCAAGAAGTAGTTATTGTATCTTGGGGAGTACTAGCTATGAGACTATCTGCATTGAGTTATTAACTTGTGGTGGCGAAATACTCTTAAGCCCAGTGCATTTGCACGCCTCAGTCAATATCTGATAAATTATTTATTTATACTGTTTTAATTTTAGTTATCTATATGTCTTATTTTTTAGTATTTTTACAACAATCTTAAGAGTATTTCCGTGATTAATACTATTGTTATGCTTCCGGTTACTAACGTTTTGTTTCTTACCTGCATACAATGAATATCTGTATCTGGGACGACGGCTGGGTATAAGAAACGAAAATGGGGCTAAACAGAAACAGGGGAGATGGCAATATATAGGCTGTAAGGCCGGTGGCAACCTCGGACGGTGACGTGATGGTGCACGACGGAGACTAGGTTTGGGCAGAGGTCATGTGGTGGTGTCGGTTCTGGACGGTGTTGACGGTGCGACTGGGTCTGGTTTGTGCGACGCGGTTCATGAGTTGCGGGCTGCTGGATCACGATGGCATTCGCAGGGAATGTTGCTGCACGGGTCACAGTTGGGGTGGGTGGACGATCGGAATGTGTTGCGCGAGGTGGATCTGGGTTTGCGATGGTGCGCGTGCAGCGCGAGTCTCACGGTAGCTGAGCAACTCAGGAGAGATGCAATGGTGGTGTAGCGGCACGGTGAGACAGACGACGGCGTTGGGCTTGCGTGACGGGGTGGTAGTGGCCGGTGTGGGCGGCGCGGCTACTCAGAGATCCGGGGACAACGAGCTTGTGTCGGAGCTCGCAACTGGGGCACGACGATTGGCAACTCTAACAATGTGGGTGGACGGGTCACGATTGCTGCGACCAAAGGTGCTGTGACTACTGCAGCTTTAGCAGTGATCTCTGGTTCGGTGACTTGAAGATGGATCTTTAGCAACAAAGCAATCGTCATCGATGGTGTAGATGTACTGCTTCTTTGAGACCATGTAGTCGAAGCAACGGCAAGCAGAGTCCTTGAAGGAGATATAGGAGGCCTTGGGGCCCAAGATCTGGTTGATGTTGTTTCGATTGAAGAGTTCGTAGTCGAACACTTCAGGAACCTTGATGGTCTTGGAAGGGTCACTGTCCTGCACGATGATGAGGTGGTATGGCTGGAAGAATGGCCTCCACATCTCCCAGAAATCGAGGTTGCGAATCGTTGGGATTACGATGTCCGGCTCGTCCTTCAACAGGGGCACCGATTCTGTCATTGGAGAGGTAGAGAAAGAGAGAAAGCAGAAGTAGAAGTAGAAGCAGAAGCAAGAGTAGAAGAAGGTGAAAGATGATGGAGACTCTATTCAACGCGGAAAGTGTGTTGGAGCATCATAATCAGGTATGTTTAGCCAAAGGCCATGAGAAACAGCAGTTGGGACACCCACACGAAGACTAAAAGGGTATCCACGGACGAAATCAGCACCTTCTCTATAAGGATCATAAAGAGTATTGAATTGTATGAAGATGAAGGTAAACAAAGCTTGTTGCTTTCATTTTTCTCTCACATGAGTTGTTACCATATCCGGGTGAGTTATAAACCATTATTTATTTTACTTTAAATGGTTTCAAATTTATTATGTTGGAGTTTTTTTGGTTGAACATGGATTGATCTTTCGGGCTTTTATGTCTCTAGTTGTTCTGATAAGGTGCTACTATAATAGCAAAACAGTTTTTTTTTTTTTTTTTATGAAGCTCATTTATGTGATTGGGTTTTATCTAGTGTTTATATTTGTCTTAAGTAAAGCAAGTGTTTTTTTTAAGAAAGTTTTACTCTCTAAATGTGGGGGTTTTAATAAGGAAATGATATTATAATAGTAGTTTGATTGTGTTAATTTATGACTTGGTATAAATATCTTAAAGTGTGGGGGTGTCTAACTAAAATTCTTTTACATGAACTAAGGAAGAGACAATGTGGTGCTTCTAATTGTGTGAAATAATTTTTAGAAAGATTTTTTCTGCTGTTAGACACGGAGTGTATAACAAGCAAGAATATTTTGAAGCTCAACCTCAAATATGTAGAGTTTGAAAATTAAAATAGTGCATTGAGTGCTTCATATAATGTCTTACATTGTATCTCATATACCCTTGTTGTCTTTGAGTTACTATTAACTTGGTTATGTGACATGCATAGTTAATTATATATGTATAGAGTGTGATAACCATGATCCAGATGTACATGATCAAGTATTTGATGATGCTTGTATGAATGAATTCCATGTCCCTATTGCACTATGAGATTAGTTGAGATTGATAAGACTATGGACCAAGAGCTGTGGTGTTGAATTTGAGATGTGGACATGATGATCATAATGCTAAATAAATCATTGATTCAAATGAGATTAAATCCACAAGTGAGTTTATTTTAGCCTCAATGGAGGTGATGTCGCTTGAAAGTCATCCAAGCAGACCTGTATAGCCAGATCTACAATAGAGGCCGAGTTTATTAACTTAGTAGGATTTGAGGCTGAGTGGCTAAGAAATCTCTTAGCAAATATTCCTTTATGGAAGAAACCTGAAGACAGAGATTTTTCAGAGTCTGTTATTGCCAAAATGGCAAATAGTAAGAGCAAACAAAATGTGTATAATGAAAAATAGTGACATATATGTATACGTCACAATTTTGTGAAGCATATGCTAAGAATTAAATTCATTAATTATGTGAAGTCATAAGGAAATTTAGCCAATCCTCTGACTAAGCCTTTGGGAAGGAACTTAATAAATACCACATCTAGAGGAATGAGACTTAAGCCAATTTGAAATTAACAATGATGGTAACCCAACCTTTGTGATTGGAGATCCCATGAAAAAGATTCATATGGGTAATAACAAGTCACTTGTTAGTACTGCTAGCACTTTGTTTGTCCCTTCCTATGGTGTGAGAAGCATGAGAAGTGCTAGACTGCATTGAATGAGATGACAAGTTGAAAGCTTTTAATGCATTTCATATCCCTTATGGGTGGTGTATTAAATGCAGTATACGCTTGATGAAATCACCTATATGAGTGTGGAGTGGGGCTGCTCCTATGAGATGGTGGCATATCTCTAGAGCATTTATGAACTACCAGGCACGCGCATGACCTATTAGCGCAAAATTGCGATGAACAACTTTGGATGAGAAGTCGGTGTTTGTAATAAGATCACTGATTCACAAGTGGAATAAGGTTCATAGAGGTACTAATATCACCGACATTCGTGTGAGTCATATCTTATTTACTCTATGTGCTAGTTCACAGTCCAAAAGGACACTAGTGCTTATGCATTGAATTGTTAAGCTCACAGGAACTTTCTTGCTTGACTTTGACATATGTGGGGGATTGTTATACTTTTATTATTAATGTGATAATATTATTATATTTCAAAGTCAATTTTGGTCAAATACTAGTTTTCCTTGAAACTTGGAGTAGTTTTACACGTTGAGTATTAGTTTCTATCCACCAAGTTTCCATCCTTTTAACAGTTGAACTTTGCTTTGGTTGTTTCTATCAAAAGTCGCACGTTGGAGTCTGGTGGTTTTTTCCTTTCTTTTAGGGATGTAAGTTGCAGAACGTTGCAACATTTTCTCATTATTTTATCTAACTGTTTTACTGGTTAGTGTCTTTTCCAACGGGCATTTTCATACAACCTTTATAAATACTAAGGCTTGGGTTTTTGCAATAGATACACTGAAAAATCATTACTTCTTCTATTTATTTTTTTTCTTTAAATTCCTGTGAGCAATCTTATGAGTTGTTCTTGTGTCCTTGCTATTTTAAGTGCAAAACTAGCAAGAAGTGGCTGTTGTATCCTGGGGAGTACTAGCTATGAGACCAT
The DNA here is from genome assembly GCA_029884605.1 of Ormosia emarginata. Lineage (NCBI taxonomy): Eukaryota > Viridiplantae > Streptophyta > Magnoliopsida > Fabales > Fabaceae > Ormosia > Ormosia emarginata. Next base: position 2,140,016 of record JAQQTP010000032.1, on the reverse strand, counting down.
TTACATCAAGTTATTAACTTGTGGTGGCGAAATACTCTTAAGCCCAGTGTATTTGCACGCCTTAGCCAATATTTGATAAGTTATTTATTTATACTGTTTTAATTTTAGTTATCTATCTATCTTATTTTTTAGTATTTTTACAACACTTGGTTCCCTGGTACTAGGTTACAACTTTGTATTCTATGCTAAAACTCCTGAATCAATTAATCCCAAATTTATGACATACCTAAAAATATATAATGAGTTATAGGGTTAACTTGAAAATGTATCGATGAGGTTACCATGATTGAAACCTTTAAAAGCGATCTCTGTGAGGGAGATATAATATTCTTATCTCACAGTAGTCATTCACGCGTCAGTATCAATGGGGTAATTGTACGCACTAGAGTGACTAGGAATAGGGATCTCTCCTTGTATATATAGAATAACTAAATTGGACTAAACCTGCTCATTATGATAAGCCCATATATAAGATTCATAAACAAAACTCATATATGAGCAGGGTTTTAATAACAAGCCCAATAACAATATTGATCAGAATTTGGGCTAAACGAAATGCTCTAATAATTTTGACATCTAATTAATTTGGGTTTTATAAAATTATAATATAATAAGAAATGCTAGTAACACACTCTTTTGGACATTCCTTTTAACACTTACTCTACTATTGGTTTAAAAGTAAGTGTTGCTAGTATCTCTCCTAATAATCCTTTCAAGTGTAAGAGATGAACCAATAGTAAAGCTAGTGTTGAAAAAAATATCCAAAAGAGTGTGTTGCTAGCATTCCTCTAATATGAGTTATGCTAGTCCATAAAAAAAAAAAATTCTAACATTCTATTCCCGTCTTCTCTATAACTTGAATTGGAGATCATTGACTATTGGCAACACAAATAGAAACAGACTCCGATACTTGGTGCATATTTGTTGATTATTTATGTTATGATTTATTTCTGTTTAACACAATTTTCAGTTATCATGGCGTTTCTTTAATATTATTTGAATATATATTATTAGGCCGGGGGGCCCTTTGTTCAACCAAAAAAAAAATATATTTGTTGAATAATCTGAGTCCTTTCTGGAATCTTGAAGTTATTTTATGCTCTATGTTTTTAAGCTTTAAGTTCAGAGTGGAGTCTTCTGGATGAATGATGAATGTGTTACTAGTATTGTTATTGTGGGATTTTATTCCTTTTTTAGGAATGTAAATATATCATATCAATCTGTAGTTATGATTGTAAATCTGTATTTAGGACTGTAATTAGGGTAAATCCCTCAAAGGGATTCTAGCCTAAAATAGGCTGATTGACTTCCTAATTTAGTGCTTAGTATCATGTATATATATCATACTACTGTCTCAATGAAAGTAAGAAAAATCAGTCAGAATATTCATTCTGTTTTTCCACATGGTACTTTTGGTTTTTGATCCAGGAGAAAAGTCTCCATATTTGGCCGCCTTCATTGCGGCTGCTATTTCCTCAAGGCTGCCTTCATTGCGCCTTACTTTCGATTGCTTTCATTGCAGTCTGCCGCCCACCGACCACCGCTGCCGACCGCCGACCAATGCCTTCGTTGACCGCCATTGACCATTGCCGGTTTCAGAATTGCAGATTTTCTGCTTTGTTGGGAGGGTTCAGAATCATCAACAATGGCAGATAAGGAGGAAAAACAGGCTGTAGATGTTCAGGGAGATGCTCAACAGCAAGGAGAATTGCAGAACATCCATTCTGCATACAGATTGAATGGAAAAAATTATCTGAAATGGTCCCAGCTTGTTATTACAATATTGAAAGGAAAGGGGAAGATAAGTCATCTGACTGGTGCTGGACCTAGCAAGGACAGCCCTAAGTTTGTAGCGTGGGATGAAGAGGACTCTATGATCATGGCTTGGCTATGGAACACAATGATTCCAGAGATCAGTGACACTTGTATGTTCCTCAATACTGCCAAGGAGATATGGGATACAGTGGAACAAACTTATTCCAAAGCCAAGGATGCAGCTCAGGTTTATGAAGTAAAGGTGAAGATAGTAGCCGCGAAGCACGGGAACAAATCAGTCACCGAATATGGAAATCACTTGAAGTCTCTATGGATGGAATTGGATCATTATAGAGTGATCAAAACCAATTGCCCCGTTGATGCAGCTATTCTGAAGAAGTTCATTGAGCAGGACAGGGTCTATGATTTATTGGTTGGTCTGAACCCTGAATATGATCAAGTCAGAATTCAGATTTTAGGGAAATCAGATCTCCTATGTCTCAATGAAGTGGTGGCTATGGTTCGAGGTGAAGAAAGCAGGAGGAGTTTGATGTTGGATACCCCAGCCATTGAAAGTTCAACATTGGTGGCTGAACATTCTAAACGCATTCTAGCATATGTAGTAGAGAAGAAGAAGGATGCATTGTGGTGCACCTATTGCAACAAGCCACGCCACACCTGGGAGAAGTGTTGGAGACTACATGGGAAGCCTACTGCTCGTGAATGGAGCAAAAGAGGGGAACCTGCACTGAAGGGTGGACATGCTCAGGTTGCTATTGCTGAAAAAGGTGAAGGAAGCAAGACCGAATCTACCATTCTCAATCAGGAGGAGATAGACAGGGCGAGAGCCTTCCTTATGAGTCTGGAAAAACCACCAGGTACTTGTACTTTGGCATACTCCGGTAAGCTTCCATTTTCCTTTGGATTAAATGTCTCAGAAGCCCCCTTCCAAAATTTTTGGATACTAGATTCAGGTGCAACAGATCACATGACACCCTCCTCCAAACACTTTTCCACATACTCACCTTGTCCTAGCAATAAGAAAATTGCCACAGCCGATGGAACCCTTGTAACCGTAGCTGGCCTAGGAGACATCCACATTAATCCTTCAATAACCCTGAACAATGTGCTCCATGTCCCGAAATTATCCGCCAATCTTGTCTCTATACAAAAGCTTACAAAAGACTTGTCATGTAATGTAATTTTTTACAGCAATCATTGAGTATTTTAGGACAAGGTTTTGGGGACGATGATTAGACGTGCTAGGGAATGGAATGACCTTTACTACCTGGAGGAGACAGATGGAATTGCCGAGGACTGCCTGCATCAGTCATTCATGACAGACTCCCTGCTATCCAACAAGGAGAAAGTTTTTCTTTATCATTATCGTCTAGGACATCCCGCTTTTAGAACCCTTAGGATTCTATTTCCTTCTTTATTTATCAATTTGGATGTTAAGAGTTTTCATTGTGAGGTGTGTGAAATGGCTAAGCATAAGCGTGTACCCTTTCCTATTAGTAATGAAAAGAGCACAATTCCCTTTTATCTTATTCATTCTGATGTATGGGGTCCCTCTGTCATTCCCACTGTGTCTGGTGCTCGATAGTTTGTCACCTTTATAGATGATTGTACACGGGTTACTTGGGTTTTCTTACTTAAACAGAAGTCTGAAATATGCATTGTTTTTCAAAATTTTGTCTCTCTGGTAAAAAATCAGTTTGGGGTGACTATCAAGAAACTTAGGTCTGATAATGCCAAAGATTACTTTAACCAGAACCTTACTTCTTTTTGTCAAAGAGAAGGTATCATTCATGAGTCTTCTTGTGTCAAAACACCACAACAGAATGAGGTTGCAGAGAGGAAAAATGGGCACCTTCTAACACAAACCCGGGCACTATTTTATCAAAAAAATGTCACAAAAACCTTATGGGGGGAAGCCACTCTTACCGCAACATACCTAATTAACAGACTACCCTCTAGAGTCTTAGGGTTCAAAAGTCCTATGGAAGTTTTGTCCTCCTTTTATCCAAATATTTCAACTATCAATAATCTGAAACCTAGGATATTTGGGTGTGTGTTCTTTGTTCATATCCATGGCCAAGATAGGAGGAAACTTGATCCTAGGACTCTAAAATGTGTCTTTGTTGGGTATTCTTCCACTCAAAAAGGGTATAAGTGCTATCATCCTCCATCAAAAAGGTTCTCTGTGTCACGGGATGTTACTTTCAATGAACAAGAAGCTTTTTTCTCTCATATTTATTTTCCAGGGGAGAATTTTAGGGAAGATAAGGAAAATTTTGAAAATTTTGAGTTCCCTAGCCTTACTGAACAGGAAGATAAACTAGCTGAATCAGATTCAACTCCACTCCAACCAGCAGCTGCATCCGAATCTGAGGAGGCTAACCAACTTGATATGAGAATTGGAAAAGTTTTGGTGTATACTAGAAGATCTAAGGCCATTCTAGAACCTACATGGCTCTAAGAGTCTCCTTTGAATGAGGTAATTATTTTTGATTCTCCAACTTTACATGATGAGATTGAAAATAATGACTTGGACCCCAATTTCCCTTGGGAAAGGAACCAGAAAATGCACCAAACAACCATTATACCCACTCTCAAATTACCTATCATTTAAAAATTTCTCTCCAGCCCATAAAACTTTCCTTGTGAACCTAAATAGTACCTCTATACCCACTTCCCTATCTGAGGCTTTATTTAATGAAAAATGGAAGCAAGCTATGAGTGAAGAAATGGAGGCATTGGAGAAGAATAGGACCTGGGAGTTAGTTACTCTACCAACAGGAAAAAGGCCGGTAGGGTGCAAATGGGTGTATACAACAAAATACAAGGCTGATGGGTCAATTGAGAGATACAAAGCTAGACTGGTTGCCAAAGGGTTTACACAAACCTATGGGATTGATTATTCGGAGACCTTTGCCCCGGTTGCAAGGATGAATACAGTTTAGGTAATTTTGTCTCTTGCTGCCAATTATGGTTGGGAGTTACAACAATTGGATGTGAAAAATGCCTTCTTGCATGGAGACCTTGAAGAGGAAGTTTACTTGGAATTACCTCCAGGATATGACAAGAATGTAGCTGTCAACACAGTATGCAGGTTAAAAAAGGCCTTGTATGGGCTGAAACAATCACCTAGAGCTTGGTTTGGAAGGTTTACTAGAGTTATGACAACCTTGGGGTATAAACAGAGTCAAGGGGACCATACATTGTTCCTTAAACATTCTGTTTCAGGGGGAGTAACAGTGGTATTAGTGTATGTGGATATGACATTATATTGACTAGAGATGATGAGAAGGAACAACAAACTGTACGTAAGTGTTTGGCCAAGGAGTTTGAGATAAAAACCTTGGGAAAACTCAAATATTTCCTAGGGATTGAAGTCGCACGTTCCAGACAAGGAATTTTTATTTCACAGCAGAAATATATCACTGATTTGCTCAAAGAAACAAGTAAAACAGCATGTAAGCCTGTGAGTACTCCTGTAGACCCAAGCATAAAACTCGGTAGTACGGAAGAAGATGCTGCAGTAGACAAGGAGATGTATCAACATTTGGTTCGTAGGCTTATTTATTTGTCTTACACTAGACCCGATATTGCTTATGGAGTAAGTCTAATTAGCCAATTCATGTACAATCCAAAACAAGTTCACTTACAGGCTGCACATATGATTTTACAGTACCTTAAAGGTACTCCAGGTAGGGGAATTTTGTTCAAGAGAAATGGGAATATAAATCTTGAAGTATATACTGATGTTGACTATGCAGGGTCAATTGTTGATAGGAGGTCTACTACCGGATATTGCACTTTCCTTGGTGGTAATTGTTAAGAGAGAAAACAGAAGCATAGGGATTGAGAAACTGCGTGTCTCAACTACACGACGGAGAGCTGTTTATATAGATCTATGATAATAAATACAAAGATTAGGGTTATGATTTGATTAGCTTATATAAGGAAACTACATAAATAAAAAAGATATTTGCACGTTTTCAACACTCCCCCTCAAGCTGGAGCATATAAGTCATATGTACCAAGCTCATTACAAATATAGTTTATTCGAGGACCTTTCAAAGACTTAGTGAAAACATCTACCAGTTGATCATTTGAATTGACGAAGCTGGTGGTCTTGTCTCCAGACAAGATCTTTTCTCTAATAAAGTGACGGTCTATCTCAATGTGTTTGGTTTCTCATGAAATACTGGATTGGAAGCGATATGCAAAGCAACTTGATTATCACAAATAAGAGTCATTTGCATAACGTTTCCAAACTTAAGCTCTTTAAGAAGCTGTTTTAACCAAATGAGCTCGCAAGTAGCTGAGGCCATGACTCGATATTCTGCTTCGGCACTTGACCTTGCAACCACATTTTGTTTCTTGCTTTTCCAGGAAATCAGATTACCCCCAATGGATACACAATAACCAAAAGTGGATCTCCTATCAGTAGGAGAACCTGCCCAATCAGCATCTGAATACCCTACAATCTGAGTGTGTCCTTTGACTTCATAGACAAGGCTTTTTCCTGGAGCTCCCTTAATATATCTGAGAATACGAATCACTGCATCCCAATGCCCTTCACAAGGTGAGTTTAGAAATTGGCTTACTACACTCACCGCAAAGGAGATATCTGGACGGGTAACAGTAAGATAGTTAAGTTTTCCAACCAATCGTCTATATCTTCCTTGGTCTGAAAGTGGCTCCCCTGATCCGGTAAAAGTCTAACATTGGGATCCATAAGGGTGTCAACCGGCTTTGCATTCAATAGTCCTGTTTCCTCAAGAATGTCCATAACATACTTCCTTTGTGAGATTACTATGTCATCCTTGGATTGTGCCACTTCAATTCCCAAGAAATAACGAAGTTTGCCAAGATCTTTGGTCTGAAAGTGATGACAGAGGTGTTGTTTTATCTGAGTTATACCTTGGTGATCACTGGCGGTGATAACAATGTCATCCACATACACAATCAAATAGATACAGCCTCGGACTGTATGGCGATAGAAGACAGAGTGGTCAGCCTCACTGCGAGTCATACCAAACTGCTGCACAACAGTACTAAATCGACCAAACCAAGTTCGGGGAGATTGTTTGAGACCATACAAGGACTTGTGTAGACGACAAACGAGGTCAGAAGACTCCCCCTGAGCAACAAACCCTGGAGGTTGCTCCATGTTGACTTCTTCTTCCTGATCACCATGAAGAAAAGCATTCTTGATATCCAGCTGATGAAGGGACCAATGGCGAATAGCGGCCATAGACAGAAAAAGCTGAACAGAAGCCATCTTCGCCACTGGTGAGAAAGTGTCGCTATAATCCAAACCAAATATCTGGATATACCCCTTTTCCACCAAACGAGCCTTTAGGCGATCAAGAGTGCCATCAGGGCCAACCTTGACCGTATAAATCCACCGGCAACCGACAACAGACTTCCCAGGAGGAAGAGGAACAAGTTCCCAAGTACCACTGCTCTGAAGTGCACACATTTCATCAATTATTGCTTGTCACCACCCAGGATGGGATAAAACTTCACCTAGAGATTTAGGAATAGACACAGAAGACAAGGTGGAAAGGCAAGCATAATGCAATAAAGAGAGGCGATGGTAACTGAGAGTAACATAGTGAGGAGAAGGGTTACGAGTGGATCGAATACTTTTTCGAAGAGCAATGGGAAGGTCTGATATAGGAGGCAGTGTCGGAGCTGGTAAAGGAGGTGGTGCCGGATGAGAGTCCAAAGGGGCCTCAATAATCTCTACAACCTCTGATGGTGGTGGTGGCAGTGGTGGTAGCTGTGGCCGACGATGATAAACCTGGAGAGGGCCAGTAGTAGGGACCGGGACACCAACAGGGGAAGGTGGTGATGGAGCAAGGTCAACAAGGACAAGAGGAGGAAAAATAGAGAGGACCTCAGTGATGGGTGGAAGAGGCAGGTCAGGAAACTCAAAGAAAGGAACAGACTCGAAGAATGTGACATCGGCAAAGACTAGATAACGCTTTAGAGCAGGTGAAAAACACCGATAACCCTTTTGAGACCAATGGTAACCAAGAAAAACACATTTGATGGAACAAGCAGACAGTTTGTCAAGACCGAGAGTGACATTATGGACAAAACATGTCGACCCGAAGACACGAGGCGGAAGAGAGTGGAGGGGTTGGTGAGGGAACAAAACAGAATGGGGTTCCCGGTTATTAAGAACAGAAGAGGGCATACGATTAATCAAATAGCAAGCAGTGAGAACCGCATCGCCCCAAAAACGAAAGGGAACACAACCATGATACAAAAGGGTTCGAGTTGTTTCAATAAGATGTCTATTTTTGCGCTCAGCAACCCCATTTTGTTGAGGGGTATAGGCACAAGATGTTTGGTGAAGAACGCCATGAGATGCCATAAAAGTTTGAAAATTGTGAGACAAAAATTCACGGGCATTGTCACTACGCAAAATACGAATCGAAACACCAAACTGAGTTTTGATTTCATTATAAAAGGTTTTAAAAATTGAAAACAACTCTGATCTATTTTTCATTAAAAATAACCAAGTATACCGAGAATAATCATCAATGAAAGTAACAAAGTATTTTGACCCAAAAGTAGACTCAACACGACTAGGACCCCAAATATCAGAATGCACTAAAGCAAAATGAGACGCAGCTCGACGACACACTATCGGGAAACAGACTACGGGTGTGTTTCCCAAGTTGACACGACTCACAAGGTAAAGTAGATAACTTAGAAAAGGTTGGCACCATTTGTTGTAGCTTGGCAAGGCTAGAATGACCCAACTGAGCATGGATGGTGAGAGGGGAATCTGTAACAGAGCACACACGAGAGGTGGCAGAGAGCTGGAAAAGGCCATTAGACTCACATTCGGCACCAATCATCCGTCCCGAACTCCGGTCCTGCAAAATGACAGAGTCTTTAGTGAAACTAATGCGACAATCTAAAGAACGTGTCAAACGACTAATAGATAGTAAAGTAAAAGGACAACCAGGGACATAAAGAACAGAATCAACAGATAGAAAAGGGAGAGGATGGACAGTGCCAATCCCTTCGAGCTGTGTTTGGGAACCATTTGCTAAAGTAATTATAGGTAAATAGCCAGAGTTAGAGAATTTGGAGAAAAGACGTTTATTACCAGAGATATGGTCAGATGCACCAGAGTCAAGTACCCAAGGACCTAAGGGTGGCGATTAAGAGAGACAAGCAAATGCATTACCAGTGTGCTCAACAGATGCAGTAGAGTTAGAAGCCTGTTGTTACGCAAACCATTTCAGAAAATCGGCATAGGCTGCCGGAGATGAGGTCGGTGGAGCAAAAGGCTCAGGTAAATCAGGTACAGCGGCCTGGGCAATATTGGCAGCCCGTGGAGGACGGTCATGTTTGGTCCAACAGCGATCCTCAGTATGACCCAACCTGTTACAGAATGTACACTTCAAACGGGACCTACCCGAGGTGCCAGGACGAGAACGACCACGATTGGCACTTTGGGAGATGAGGGCAAAAGTATCAACTGGAGCCAGGGCTAGGACAGAACCAAAGGGTTGCTTCGCTGGGACTCGAAGCAAAGTAGACCAAGCTGAGGACAGAGTGGGGATAGTAGGCGAACCCAAAATCTGATCACGATTGGCAGAATATTCTGGAGGCAAACCATACAAGGTCATGAGCATGAAGAAGGTGCTGCGTTGCTCGAGTTCTTGTGTTGGGGTAGCAACAGGGGGTAGCAACTCATTGAAATCATGGAAAGCACCATGAACCTTACCCAAGTAAGCAGACATAGGTCCATCAAACTGACGAGGAGTAATAATACTCATGAGGTTATGACAAACTCCATATAGCCGCTGAGTGTCATTAGTGTAAAGAACCTTGACTTGCTCCCAAATAGAAGTACACGTGGTATGAGCACGGAAGATCTGCTTGAGAGAGGAGTGAATGGTGGACTTGATGACAACGCACAACTGTTTCTCAATCTTCTTCCACCTGGATTGTTCTTCCGCAGACACAGAGGTAAGGTCTGTGGTGAGATGGTCTTCATAGCCTTGACTTTTAAGCCACAACTTAATGTCTGAAGCCCCAAGTATCATAGTTGCTGCCATGTAACTTATCAGCAGAGAGAGGTATGGAGGTAACTTGTGAAAATAGGAGGCTCAGCCTTGGGATGATCTTTAGAGCCATCTGGGGAGGTAGAACTCGCCATAGGTCAGAATATAAAGGGCAAAAATGGAAAACACAAGATACCTGAAAAATCCAACGCAAGAGAACAAGGATCTAAGGGTAGATCGGCGTAGAGGAGGCCGAGACGAGTCAGGCGAGAGAACTGGCGGCCGGAGGGGCTGCCGGACGTGCCGGAAAACGAGCCGCGTGGTGGCTGTTTGGCTGTAGTGTAGGGCGGCGCGTGGGGGCGAATCCTGGCGGCGTTGGGGCTGGGCTTCTGGGGTCTAGCCAGTCAACGGGAGACGGTTCGGATGGTGGGGTCGGTGGCCGGAAAGGAGGCGGCGGACGGTGGTAACAGCGACGGAGGAGGGAGGAAAAAGGCCGGAAAGACGTCACGGCAAGGGAGAAAGACCGACAAACCTGAATGAAAACACGGTTGGCTGGAAAAAAATTTCACCGAAGGGCAGTGGACCCACCGGGTATGCGCGGTTCTAGGATTGCCTCTATTTAGGCTCTAGATACCATGTTAAGAGAGAAAACAAAAGCATAGGGATTAAGAAACCGCGTGTCTCAACTACATGACGAAGAGCTGTTTATATAGATCTATGATAATAAATATAAAGATTAGGGTTATGATTTGATTAGCCTATACAAGGAAACTACATAAATACAAAAGATATTTACACATTTTCAACAGTAATCTTGTGACGTGGAGAAGTAAAAAACAGAGTGTGGTGGCACGTTCTAGTGCTGAGGTAGAATATCGTGCTATGGCACAAGGCATATGTGAGCTCCTTTGGCTTAAAATTATTTTAGAAGATCTGAAGATTAAGTGGGAAGAACCTATGAGGCTTTATTGTGACAATAAATCAGCAATCAGCATAACACACAATCCAGTTCAACATGATTGAACTAAGCATATTGAAATAGACAGACATTTCATCAAGGAGAAGCTGGATAGTGGCCTAATATGTACTCCATATGTACCTACACAAGGGCAACTTGCAGATATTCTCATTAAAGGATTAGGCTGTACAGCATTTGAAGGATTTGTATCCAAGCTGGGAATGGCAAATACCTATTCACCAGCTTGAGGGGGAGTGTGGGATTTTATTTCTTTTTTAGGAATGTAAATATATCATAACAATCTGTAGTTATGATTGTAAATCTGTATTTATGACTGTAATTAGGGTAAATCCCTCAAAGGGATTCTAGCCTAGAATAGGCTGATTGACTTCCTAATTTGGTGCTTAGTATCCTGTATATATATCATACTACTGTCTCAATGAAAGTAAGAAAAATCAGTCAGAATATTCATTCTGTTTTTCCACAGTTATAAATGCTGGATGCTTACAGGGAATATCGGGAACATGTGAAAGATCTTACCTGCATATCAAAGGATCTATGCCGCACTGTTATTGTAGACAACAACCCCTGCAGCTTTTTATTGCAACCAGACTATGGAATTCCATGCATCCCATTTTCTGCTGGGCAACCACATGACACACAGGTGCACAAATTTGCTCTATTGTAAATTCAAATCGCCCATCTGATTTTTTATGATTTACTCACCATTTTTTTGTCTTTATTTTGCATGTTTTCAGCTCCTAGATGTCATTCTTCCACTTCTCAAGCACCTCTCTGACCAGAAAGATGTTAGACATGTGCTCTATGAGAAGTTCCACATGCCTGAATGGTTCCAAAAGCAAGGGATTCCAGCTTCCAGTTGACATTGCAGGATTAAAATTGTTTGCAATTAAACTCTTGCTTCTTTTATTTTTGGTAAAATTCTTAGTTATATTTTTGGAAGGGCGGCTGCTCATTTGACAACTTGGATTTTTTTTGTATATCTTCATTTTGTTTCTGGAGTATCCATAGGTTTCAAATGCTACTTCTTGAAGTCAAATCAGCTCGCCATTTATGTATGTAGATCAATAGAATTCTGATTCTTGTTTATAGGCTTGCAATCTGTTGGAAAGTATCTCGTAGTCTCGTGTACAATTATTTATTAATAATTATTAGCAGTTCAAGCATTCATTACATTGTATAGTTTGTTGCAGCCAGTGTTAAGAGAAACATGGAAATATTTTGTGTAGTTCAAACTAAATGATTTGCTGTCTCACCAATTTTGTGTTGTTAGGGACAAATACTTGAGTTTTAGACTTTGAAATTAAAGAAAGCTCGATGGGCTCAAAGATAGAGGTTGTTAATATTGATAAAATTTCAAAGCTGCTACCCTTGGATGGTTTGTACTTTGTAGTCTCTGTCATTAGCATAATTATATAATTGACCAGAAACATTACCCCTGGAAGTGGAGCTACAGTCCTTAGCTACTGAGTTTTCATGACTTGCTAATATAATGGTGCTCTCAATAGTTTACTGCTGCAAGAGTGGATGATAATTTTGGTGTTAGGTATCGTTGATAGTCCTCCTTGAGAAAGAAAAGTCTATTTCCTTAGCCTCTCTTTAACATACTAAACTCGAACATGGACTCGACCTTAATGCTACGAAGTAGGTGGCTTTCAGTTTTCACTATATCAATTATCAAATCAAATTCCACCTTGTGACTCAGTTTAGTCAGTTATATTAAATTGCCTTCGACCGTATAAGAGTTACTATACGTGTTGAGCACAATGACAAATGACAATGTACTTAGTCTTCCTTTGAATGGATGTAATACCTAAAAAGAACAGTTTGAAAGTAGATTTTTGAATATTTGTATTTCAACTTGAGAGTTCGTGTTCAAATTTGATTAGAATGCAGAGAGGTGATGCTTTTAAGTAGAAACACCTAAAACATAAATAAATCCATTTACAACAGTTGTATAAGAGTGGTGTTATTTCAGTTTTTTTATCAAATTGCTGTAAAATTATTTATTAAATTGTCATACTTTTAAAATTATATATTAAATTGTTACACTTTTGGTCAATGTGATTTTTTTTTATTTAACAATTATGCCAACACGTCTGGTGTTATTACGTGAAAAACGCCAGACCGTTAGGCGTTATCTACGTAATAATGCCAGAGGTGTTGACGTTTTCCAAGTAATAATGTCACGTATTTTGACGTTATCCACGTATTAATGTCTCACGTGTTAGCGTTACCAGTGAAGCTCTCATCTCTCTCTTACAGAGGACGTTGATGATATTTATGTGTAACTGTGTGCACGAGCATATATACTTAGATTGATTGGAGGTTTGTTATTTCCTAATCATTCAGGTAAATATGTGCACATGATGTTCCTTCCCATGTTAGAAGACTTTACCATTGTTGGGCATACAGTTGGGAATCTGCGATTTTAGCATACTTGTATAGGGAGTTTTGTAAAGCCATAGATTACAACGAGTACGAGATTAGATGTGCTTGCATCTTATTGTAGTATTTCAGTAAGTTTCCTGTACAGTATTGTAATATTTTAGCTGCTTATGCTGTTAATCGTGGTCACTTACGTCTATTGGGATTTCAGTAAGTTTCTCAATATAAATAACTGTTACAATGACAAAATTTCTATGCTGTAAAAAATAAAATTTTCAATAAAACACTTGAATTCAGTAAAACAATAAAAGAATAATTCTATTTGTATTTACACTTTTTTAAAAAATAGTGGTGTACGTAATAGCACTAATGCGTGAGGCGTAATTACGTGAATAACACTAATACGTGTGACGTTATTACGTAGAAAACATTAGAAGCGATGACGCTATTACGTGAATAACGCTTAGTGATCTGACATTTTTACGTAAGTAGCGCCAGCCGATTAGGTATAATTGTAAATAATAAAAAAATCTACATTGGCCAAAGTGTACCAGTTTAGTATATAACTTCAAAAGTTTGGCAATTTGATAAATAATTTTGTCATTAATAATAGTTTGGTAAAAGAGTGTGTTATTTCAACCTACACAACTATGGAACCAAAAAGCTGAAGCTTATAAATTTAATGCAGACATGTATTTAAGGAGCAAACAATGGCAGCCGTTGTGGGATACTGGGATCCATTGGCATAGTAACTGAAGCATAATTTCAGTTCGAGAGTTAAGACTTGGGTGAAATAGTATTGTTCCTATTGCAAATACAAGAATTATTATGTAGATTACATTACTTGTTTTGGAGATAGCTCTATAGAGAATCAAACCTGGCTGATTTACTGGCCTAAACAGCTAACTTAAAGAAAGTTTCAAGGTCTTTTTTGGAGGCTACTGAATGTATTAGGAGAGCACTTTTTCAGAATAACTCCGAGGAAGCCCTTTTGAATAATTTCAAAATGAGATCACTTATAATGCTTCTTATGCTTCTTTTCTGTTTGTATTCAAATGGTATGGAATCATTCTTGTATTATGGTCTTAGAAACTTGCTTGGTTTGTGAACTTTATTATAGCTCCCTTGATATATAGTGTAGCCGGGTGGCCTAGCATAACTTCTATTTCCTTCTTTTTTCTATAGTCCAGAAAAAAAACAAAATTCTCAATAATGAAAGTCCAAGAGCAATAAGAGTAATACCTCACATTATATACAGGATGACTGAGTCTCCTGCACAAATCCAAAGTCGGGGGGGGGGGGGGGGGGCGGAGAGCAAGGGGTCCAACAAGGCGTCCTTTCCTTTTTATGGCATGAACTTGTAATTAAACAGTTTCCTAGACATGGCCTGAGTTCTCTTGTGAATATGCTATTTTTTTAGTCAATTAAATAAACAAGATCTATAATAATCTCAATTCATGAGTATACCAATCTATAAATTAAGATTAGTGACTGAAACTCATATCTGACATCAATTGTGGGCTGAACTTAAAATGTTCCTGCAAAACATCAAAATTATACGGTGAAAGTGTATAGCAGAGAAACTACACTTTGTAAAAGGCATTTTGACGTTGTGATTATAATAGGATAATCAAAACTCCTAATCAGGGTGGGGATTGGAAGTTCATGTTTTCGAGCTTTGGGCAACTCTACCCAGTATGGACAACCTAGTTTCAAGGTCCATATGTAATTATAATAACAAACGTAAAAAGATGCTCTAAAATATTTTAGATTTTATTAATTGGAGTATTAATTTGGGAGGCCTAACTTATACTAGTCAATATCAATTTAAATTCTAACATTTATTAGTTGGTACTTGTTTGTCATAAAGCCTGTAGCAATGTGATCGGTGGCTAGACAACCTAAGTGACTTAGAGTGTGTACATATGCCTTAAGCTGTTTGAGAATGGATTTTGTTGGAGAACTTATTAATGAAGTAGAAATAGAAAGTTTTAAATGAAAATAAGATTTAATTTATTGAAATTTGAAAAAAAACATTATCTTATTTTTATTTTAAAAAATATTTTATTTTTTTTATAAGTACCTTTAACAACACTTTTTAAGAATTAACTATTAATTTTTTTAATAAATAGTTTAAATATGTGAAATCGTACAAATTTTAATTAATAAGTGTTGTTTTACAAATACATATAAAGAAAAAAGAATAAAGGTACGATTTAATTCTAGATCGTTACATTCACTTGCAAAGTACTTTACTAACTGTAATTGATACCTTCAATAATTAACCATTAGTTAATGCTTGGTTAGCAGCCCAACTTCATGTTAGGTGTTTACGTTGTTAAAAAGAATAAATAAAAATGAAAAGAAATTTTTTTTCAGCTTGGTGTAACATCCCAACTTTTGAATGAATGATCGTTGTGTCTCTGTTTTACTGTTTCTTGTTTTTCTGTATGAAATACAGAAAAATAATACTGTTTATTATTTTATTTGGTCGTTTTACATAATTTGTTTCGATACAGTAAAATAAAAATTTTATCAAATTACTGTTTTAAATTTTTCTGTGTAATATACAACTATATATATCTTTGGATATTTTATTTGAACGTTTTGGATGATTAGCTACATTGTGGGAAAAAATAAGAAAATGACCATTACGTCCCGAATGTGCTGTTTTTAATTGTTTTCTACTTGATACAGTGCTTAATATTACTGTCTGTGATTTTATTTGGACCTTTTGTGTGATTTGCTCCGGGGTAGGAAAATAATATTTTTTCGGACCGGGAAAATCTGTTTTAATTATTCGAAAGGGGGGATCTTACTAAACCCAATTGAATGAGCCTAAAATTAATCTTTTAATTTTTAGGATTTAATCAAATAAAATAATTTTATATTATTATAATATTATTTTATTAGTCAAGACAAATAAGTGACAATGACCGGAAATATTTTGCGGGAACCACGTTTAGTCATCAAGTGTGGTACACGTGGACCAATGAGGAGTGGTCAAAATTGATGGCTATGACTCATCGCAACGGGCCAATAGGACGATGACACGTGGCGTGACACCTCAAAGATCATGACTCAAGCCAGCTTTCTAGAAGGTTCCGAAGTGGTGACTCACCTGTGACTCACCATGATGACTCGCCAGATTCAGAAACTTCTCCGATGACTCAAGATGCTCTTTGACTCGCCATATCTTGACACGACCAATGATGCGATCAATGACTTCGGTGATGACTCGCCATGCTGACTCATCTGCTCTATAAAATATCTACGCTGACTCGCCATGTTGACTCACCCGTTCTAGAAAATTCCACGATGACTCATCATACTGACTCATCGTAGTGAGTCACATATTCTAGAAATTTCTCTGTGATGACTCGCTTTATGACTCATCAAAGGTAATCAGTAGAAAAAAATGATTAATAATAATTGCTACTATGTTAGTCTAAAATAAAAATCTATGTATATTTTATTATCCATTAGACAATAAACACTGACTTTATAAACAGTAATTATTGTTCATTGGTTAAAGTATGTTAGAAAATATACAATGTGCACCAATAAGAATTGGTCAACAAAAATAGCAACCAATAAGAATCAAGTTAGTAAATATTTAACCAATAGAACTTGGTCAAGATTAATGGCTTGAATTTTTAAGAACCAATAGAAAACAAGCTATCAAATAAATTTGGTCTTCTTGAAGTTTGGTGTTCTACGGTGGAGGAAGAGAGCAATTTGCTCTAATAGCCAAATTCACCAAAGTGAATTCACGTAGAAGGCTTTAGGAAATTCATTTAGAAAGCCAAATTGAACAAATGAAGAATAGTCAATATTGATGGCTTTTCTTGGTTGAAGTCTACGGCAATGCAAAGCTTTTGTGAAGCAAATATTATCATTCAATCTTTACTATCTCTCAATTAAATTAACCAAGTAAGACCAAGTCAATTTTGGTGGCTTCTCTTCACATGTATCTACGGCAATTGCATGCTTTAGGAAAGCAATTATTGCATTTCAATTCATTCTTCCTCTCAATGATTTACGGCCATGCAATTGTTTTGGTGGTTCTCCTTTTGGCTTCCACGGCAAGTCATGTTTAGTGGAAGGAAAATATCCTATAATTAACTATCTCACTTTGTCTTCATTTTTCCTATCTTCTAAACCATCTCACGGCCAAAAAGGAGACTTGTCTTCATTTGTCAAAGTCTTCATCTTTTCTCCAAAGCTATCAAACAATCAAATCTCTCAAATATTTCTTCTCTTTTCTTCTCTAAACTCACGGCCTCCTCATCCTTTTCCATTATTCATTCTTCTATAATTCTAAACCACCTTATTTCTTGCTTCTTTACTTCATTTCAAGACCCTTTGTAATTGAAACCTAAGCCTAAATCTTCCATTTTCTACCTTGTTCTTCAAAGCTTAAGTTTGAAGCCTTGAAGGTAGGATTCTTTGATCTTCATGTTTCTATCCATTTCAAAGTTTTAATCATGATTTTAATCCATGATTATTCTAGTTCAGAGCCTTAGGTATTAATATTGTATGTTTTCTTTGTTTTCAAGGAGCTCTTGGTGGAGGAAGCTTGCTTGAAGGAGACATACAATGGACTTGGAGGTTTCTACAAGAGGTAAGAGGGAGATTACCCTCATCAACCATGTGTTGGTGGTGAGGAATGTTTGTGTTTGTGGTGACGAATCCATAAGGATTCATTCACTTGATTGTTTATAGTTTTTCCTAATTGTGATTGATTATGTGAGTAAGCATGTTTATAGCTTTAATAATTTTTGGTATGTGTTTATGATTGCTTTGATATATTACATGTGTTAATATATTGCATGTGTTTATAGAAGTATAGTAATTATTCTAGAATGTAAATAGCATGTGAAAAATTGTATGAGTGTTCCAAAGAACACAACACCAAGGCTTACGGCCTTAAAATAAAAGGGGGACCAAAATGTTCTCATCAATTTTCTAAAAGTGTGATTTAATTAACCTAAGAAAATTGACAAGTTACAAATTGATTTAAAGTAAGAAAAATGAATTTATGGATCCAAGAATGAAATTAGGAATTTCGACCAACATGCCTAAGTTAAATGTTTTGATTTCTAAAACCATTTTCTAAAACAATGATTTAATGAATACAATGAATTTGACATTGATTTAAAAGATGAAAAATAATTTAAAGATCAAATGCAAGGACTTTGTTAAATTTGGCCAGCATGCCACATACTTTTAATCCAAATTTATTTTCTAATTATGGACTAGATAATTTAATAAAAATAAATTAGATCAAGAATTTTATAAGAGATTAAATGTATGGAAATAATTAGGAATGAATTATAAAGCATAGAATGATTTTCGGCCAAAATGCCAAATTTAAATCTTTTTGATTTATAGAATTGTTTTCAACTAAGTTTAAGTAATAAATGCCAAAAGGATTTTATTACAATGAGTTTTGAAGAAATAAATTGATTAGAATTAAGTTTAAGAAGTTTAAGCTAATGATTTTTACTATTAGAAGAAATACAGTAGCTTTGTAAAATTTCTAACGTATAGCTCACCTTGTGTTTGGAAGCACGTTAGTAATTTTCAAAAGTGTAATCTATTGGTTGTAATAAAAATAAAAAGGATTTTTGACAGTAAACCTAGAAAATCATTATTATAATTTTTCTAAACATAATACTGTCAATTTATATTAAAAATGGACAAATAAGATAGAAAAAATGTCCAAAAGACAGTATACGGTATGAAAAATATTCTACGTAGTTTAAATATATTAAATATTATTTCTGTTTGTTTTAAACAGTGTTTTTAAGGAATTCGGACAAGAAAATGATTTAAAAATCTTACGCGATTGAGAAAACGTATTAAAAACTCTACGCGATTTTAAAAACAGTAAAATAAATTTACGCGATTTAAAAACGTTTATAAAAACGACGAGATTGTGAAAACGCGATAAAATTTCTACGCGATTGACCGAAACAGTATTTTTCTGGATTCCTGTATTTTCTGCTGTCGGGCTATGAGGTGAACCCGTATAGGCTTTGAGACAGTATTTGTCCGGTGGGACTTACTGTATATTTTTGCCATTGAGGGCAAGCCATGAGGGCATATTTTTATACCATGAGGGTATTTTGGTAATTTGCTAATTTTTTGTGAATTTTGGTTGACGAGGTGAATCACATCGTGTTGTCGATGCAATAAACGTAGTGTGGTTCATTGTTCTAATGAACTTGGAGACTTTAGTGTACGGGATTCCATATATGGACAATCGGTCGCTCCATTTGCCGTGGTAACCGATAAAGACACTAATGGACTCGACATGCACTATATTTAATCGAGATTTGTAAAGTCTAGTAGTACATTTGCCGTAGTGTCACGACGTGAGACAGTGAACTACCCCACGCCTTGATGGTAAATTCCCAGTGATGTGGAGCTATAGGCACGCAACGTATGACCGCGGAATAGTTGGTTGGGCGTAAATGGTACTAATAGATTTTTGCGAGTCATTCCCTCTGATATCTGTGATGTCTGTATGTTTTTAGCTCCATGGAGTAGGATTGTGTCATATTGCATATGTTTATATGCTGTATATTATTATCTTTTATCTGTGATCTTTTATCTGTAATCTTTTATCTATGATCTTTTATCTATGATCTTTTATCTATGATATTTTATACGTGATCTTATGATTATATGTTGTTATTATCTTTGTGCCTATGATGTTATATGTTGTTATTTATTATTTTTATTTTTATTTTTATCTATGATCTTATATATGTGGTTATTTCTTATATTTTTATCCATGATATTATATGTCGTTATTTAGTATATATTCATCTCTGATGTTATATGTTGTTATTGTTATTCATTTTATTATGATATATGCTTATTTGATTTTATTTACAAATTGATAACATGATGATATTTGTATTATCTGTGTGTATGGAATGACTTTGTCATTCGTATTATTCTTTGCTACCGTACTGGTATTGGTGAAAGGGGATCTCACCTCTTTGCTGTATTGTTTGTTGTGTTTGTATTGTTAAATTCGTATAGTAGACGAAGGAAGTTTCTTAGACCTACTGGAGGCTATGTTCTGAAGATGGTGACGGCGTCAAGATGAAATCTTTCGAGTTTCAACCGGATGCAGCTTGGTGGAGAAATGGAACATGTAGGTTGGGTTTTTCTCGTTAGTGTTATTACCGTGCTATTAGTAGTAACCTTTATTGGGTTTTTTACTGTTTTTCTGAGTCTGTAAATGTTATGTTTTAAATTGTTGTTGAATATTTTCGTAGCATATATATAATATGTGTATTAATCAATTCAATTTAATTTTGATTTTTTTATAATTTTTAGTAAGTTTATATTTCCGCGCAATGAAATTTTAAAATTTATATTTTAAAAACTCAAAGATTTTATAAAATGATTTCAGTTGGTTTTATGTTTTATTTAAAATGTGATGCCCTACGGAGGGTGTTACACTTGGCCTGTCTCTAAAGCTCTATCCAATATCCCTCAATACTTGACAAAAAGGGGCTAGAATTACAGGAATCCCTTTACATTGTGAGGGTGACACTTCCTCTAGTTCTCTCTTTTCTTCAGCTAGTCTATTCTACACCCTTTATTTATGCTTTGTTTGGATGAAGAGAGAAAATGAGAAGAGAAAAAATAGCAAGAGAGAAAATGAGAAGAGAGAAAATGGCAAGAGAATGGATAGAAAAGTAGAGAGACTTTTAGTTGTTTGGATGAAGAGAAAATGAAGAGAAAGAAAACAAAAAAAAATATTAAAAAAGAAATGTTTATAAAAAACAAAAATCAAAATAAAAAAAAAAACCCCACCCCACCCCGATCCCCCCACCCCTTCCCCCCGCTACGTCCTTCACCCCCTCACCCCCACCCCAACCCCTCCTCCTCCTGCTACGTCCCTCACCCCCACCCCCTATCGCATCCCCACCCCACCCTTTGCCGCCGCGTCCCCCACCCCCACCCCCACCCCCCAGTTGCGTCCCCACCCCACCCCCCAGTCGCGACCCTCTCGCGTCCCACCTCTCGATCCAGATCCAAGTCGCCAAGCCGCCGTCGCACCGCTCATCGAACCGTGAGTTACGCCACCCAACGACTAGATCCGCAAGCCCAACATCACCGTGCACAGACGAATCCGCCATTATCTGCGAACCAGAACCAGCGCCGTCGTTCGCCGTTCGAGCGATCAGCCACACCACCATCTTCTTCTTTCCTCTGGGTTTTCTCTTCGCGGATCTGGTTTTCTGGTCGCGGATCTGGTTTCCTTTGAATTTCACTGTTGACAGACATAGCCATTTTCTCGCCCATTTTCTCCTCTGTTGGGGAGAGAAAAAATTTTGATGGGCCCCACACACAAATTTTTCTCTCCTCTCAGTTTTCTCTTCACAACCAAACGAGAAAAAATAGAATATTCTCTTCATTTTCTCTCCTTCCCTTTTCTTTCCTCTCATTTTCTCGCGTTCCAAACGCAGTGTTAGTCTTTGACACTCATTCAGTTGCGTTGTCAAAAATGTCTCTTTTTGATTCAAAAGCTGCATTCAACGTTAATTATCCTACTCTTGAGGTTGGTATATGAATATCATATTCAGTGATTTGTGATACCAGGACTTTGATTTCATTTTTGTTCCAAAAATCGTTTTTTTTTTTTACAATTGAAATGGACACTTAAATACAATATTTTAATAAGTAATGAATGATTTTAAGATAAATAATAATTTTTATATAAGATATGATAAATTTTAATTAAATTAAGTTAATAAGAATAAAAAACGTTACTATATAAGTAACAAAAAGTATCACTTATGATCTTATTAATCATTACATCATTGATTTATATTAAAAAATGTCTCAATAAATAATAAATACATTTAAGATAAATAATAATTTTTATGTAATATTTGATAAATTTTAATTTTAATTCATTATATATAATAAAAAAGGTCATCATCAAATCATTTCTTACCATCTCATTGATTACCACATCCTTTAAGTATCTCATCCAATTATAAAAAAGAAAATAATGATTTCATATTTTTTTTTCACATCATTTTTTAATGATTATGATTAAGTGAAATAAAATATTGATATATGAATATTGATCTTAATAATATAAGAAATAATGTAAAAAGCATGGTGAGAAAATCAATTATAAAAATAACGGGACTATTTTTGCTCTGTAGATTATAATTATTTGATAAATGGAATTCTAGTGTAATCTACACCTCTTGGTTAGCAAAATGAGTCAACAAAATCCCTCAACTTCAAGTATGATAAAATATTGATTGCAACTTAAATAGCTGCTTTTATCTTAAGAAAATGATTAGATTGTTCTTTTCTTAATCGAAGCCATTCATTTTTTTTTCTTTTCATCTTTTAGGGAAAGGAAAGAAATGTGATAGAAAAGAAAAGAAAGGAAAGGAAAGGAAAGGAAGGGAGAGAAGTATCTTTCCCTTTATTTGATTTCATCAAATAAAAAAAAGGATATTTTTTTCATTTATTTGATTTCATTAATGAAAAGAATATATATATATATATATATATATATATATATATATATATATATATATATATATATATATATATATATATAAAAAAGAAGTGTATCAAAAGAGAGGAGTGAATATTGATAATTGAATCTTATATGAATAGTCAAGATTAGAACATAAATGTATGTGACTTAAGTGGTTACATGATCTTTAAATAACTTTTAATCTTGACCATCCATGGTTGTATGAGTGATATTTATTTACTTTTTTCTATGATAATAAAAACCACTTCTCTCACTAGATATGTCCTCATATAGGAAGTGTATCAGGTGAGAGGAGTGTTTATTGTGAGAGGATAAGAAGAGTGAATATTGATCATTGGATCTTATATGAATGGTCAAGATTAGAATATAAATGCATGTGGCTTTTTTAAGTGGTCACATAAAATTATATATTAAAACTATATATATATATATATATATATATATATATATATATATATATATATATATATATATATATATATATATATATATATATATATATATTAAAACTCATAACATCATGAAATTATTATAAAACCACAACAATTAATATAAAGAAACAAATTTTCACTTTTTTAGTTATTATTATTTTTTGGTTACACTTTTTAATTATTTCTTATTTTTTATTAGATAAAAATAAAATAAATAAATAAATATCAATTCAATTTATTAATTTTTGTGATATATATACTTAATAATTCAAAATTTGAAGTTGCAATTTTTTTCTTCAAAGATTATCTTTATTAAAAGTAAAATCGTACACTATACATCAGTAAGTATGTGTATAAAAAATAATGGAAACATAATTAGTAAAATAAATAAGAATATCATGACTTTTATCATTTTGTATTTTTTTTTTAATGAAACAATAAATGGTTGAATGACATATTTTCAAATCCTCATAAATTGGTTCAAAGTTGCAAAAGATGGTTTGATGCAGGACACGGTGTATCTGCGTTCTTTGCTCTGACGTGAAAGACATAAAATGGGTAGAATGGGAAAAGAAGTTTGGTAAGCCAAAATATTTCATTCTTTCCCTCCGAATCTGCCCAAGTGGGGGATGAAAAAAGTGTGGGCCCCACAGAAACACTATCCGCCCAAATCACCTCCTCTCTATTCATAAATAAAGTAATAACAAACAAGGGAGGGAAGCTATGAACACACATACACAATATATAGATAGAGAGACATACTAAATTTAAAAAAATTATAAAAAATATATATATATATAATTATTAAATTTAAGAAAAAAAATTTAATTTATTAATATTATTTTTATAAATTTAGAAATTTATAATATTTTAATATATATTATATGTATTAATATTTATTATTTAGTAAATTTATTTTAAAAAATATATGAAGTATAATTTCTATTGACATATTTTTAAAAATCTCAAATCAATTTATCATAATAAAACTAACCATGTATAAATATATGTGTATAAAATAAATTTAACTAGAGAGAATATTAGTGTGAGGCAAGCTT
This sequence comes from Ormosia emarginata, assembly GCA_029884605.1. Classification (NCBI taxonomy): domain Eukaryota; kingdom Viridiplantae; phylum Streptophyta; class Magnoliopsida; order Fabales; family Fabaceae; genus Ormosia; species Ormosia emarginata. The sequence continues at coordinate 2,115,807 of JAQQTP010000032.1, read as the reverse complement.
CAGTAACGACGAAGTAGATTACTTGGTACGAGTAAAAATAGAATGAGCAAATGAAATTAGTAATATGTGAAAAGATAAAATTTAAAAGTCTAATAGTGATGTGTGAAAAGATAAAACTTAAAATACAGGTATGTAAAAGACGTCATTTATGTGATTGGACTTGAGTGAGTTACGGACTTACTAATTGAACGTTAGTGATATAATTTTTTAAAAAAAAAATTATTAATGAGTCGTGTCTAAGCTGTGTCTTAGACCTGTCTGAACATATTCGAGCGTGTCCGAGATGTGTCTAAACTAAAAAATAAATAATCTTTTTAATCAGATACATTTGGACAAACAGAACACGTGTGTCGTACGAGTGCCGACATGTATCCAACATGAATACGTATCTGACACGCAGACACACTTCACAATCGACATGTCTATGCTTCATAAGAGGGAAGTAATCTGTTACCTTTTTCCTTTCTTTTCTACTCCCCTTAGGCATTCTAAACAAAGCATCAATGTAGTACATCAGGTTTTAATTATCGTGTTAAGAGTTTTATATAGTTTGTGTTAATTTTTTAAATATGATTTATATATTTATTAGATTATTTTACTTAATATTAATTAGTTTTAAGTTAAAATCTCTTATGGTATTAGAAGGAGATCTCATTTTTTTCGCATATTCGAGTAGGCTTTTTCTTTGCTTATTCTATTAGGCCTGCTTCTTTTGTCCAGACATATATGAATAAAAAATATTAAGAGTTTCAAATCATTTATCTTAATCTTCTAAATATAATTTATATATCTATTAAATTACTCTATTTAATATTATTAAATTTTAGGTTGAAATATCATATCTAGTAATAATACACGAAAAAATGAATAGAAAATAAGTAGTAGTATAAAAACCATCGAGCCCACGTGGTCTGTGCAGCGATTGGAAGACATGATTTACCTAGAAGAATAAACAAATGCAAATATACATAATAATTATGAGATAAATTACTATATCTGATTACAATGAAGATTTGATAGTAAAGTATGCCAGGTATGTTTGTCTTCCTGTAGTATTTAACAATTTATATAGAAGCTCTTTCGATTGTCAAGAGCACATGGCTTATATTTAATTTGTATTGCCATTGTACTAAGCTTTTGCAGCAGCTATGATTATATTTACAACATAATGTCCCGTAGCTTCCAGCATTTTTTTACCTCTTTGTCCGTTTACAAACAATGCTGATTCTGAATGATAGTTCATGCAAGTTTTACTGTGTCTTTGAGATAATTATTAAAATTTGATTATTTTAATAATTAATTATTGTATAATTTTTTTTATAATCAATTATAATAGAATTAATTTTATGTTTAAATATATTAGTTAAAAAATAATTTTTAGTTAATTTATTTCATTTAGATAATATAAAAATATCACTTTTATGCATTAAATTATCAAAATAAATATAAAATAATTAAAAAATTATTTAATTAAGAACAAAATTATATTTACATCTCAAAGTATAAGTAATAATTTAAAATTTAAAATTATAAGCTAAAATTTTAGCATTAATGCATTAAATTTTGTACAAAAACAAAAATTAATTTTGTCTAACATAATTAAATATTATTACAACTATCTTTTATGAAAAAAAACTATTTAATTAAAATATAACACCAACCAAACATGCTCTTAATTATCCACTATTAATATATAAGAAATATTTTATTCTCTTACTAATCATTCTAATTATTAAATAAAAAATATTAAATATTTTTTATATTCTCAAGACATTAAATATATTTATTTTTTTATTTTAAACTTTCTTCATTTAATATTAAAAAAAAAACTTATAAGAGAATATAGTATTATTCTTAATATATAAATTTCTCTTTGTCTTCCTTATTCTCTCCAATGCCGACAATCCTACCGCAAAACAGTAAAACACCTCTTTTAACACCACTTGCCACATCAGCTCTTTTTTTTTAAAAAAAAAATCTTACGTTTTTTAGATCATTTCCCGTGTTTCCCTCTCCCTCTCAAATTTCTCCCTCTTCTTCCTTATTTCCCCCCTCTGTTCCCTAACCGCTCCTTGTTTCCCCCACTTCTCATCCCTAACTGCTCCTTCTCCCTCTCACTCACGAAAACAAAAGCTTTGAGAAGTTTATCTGTGGGAGGGCTTTGTGGCATTGTGGAGAGGCAAACGAAAGAAGCGTCCAAAAATTTCTCAGGTTCGATTTTTCCCACCTATTCTTTAATTTTATTTTTCTCTAATTTTCTCTAAATCTATTTTTCTCCAATTTTGTTCAATTTTTCCTAAGTTCCATTGTGATGTGAGCTTCGATTGAGAGACAAGAAAGAGTTCTTTGAACTCAGTAATGAATATTTTTCACTTTTAGTAGGGTTGAGGAGCGATGACTTTTGATTATAGAATGATAGAGTTTTTGATTGATAATAATATTATTGAGGGTTATGACATAAATATATGTTTAGTTAGCGAAGCAGGGATTGTGATTTTATTTTTATGTAAGAGAGTAAAGCTGGGTTCGGTCATGAGGTTGGAACAGAGAAAACGAATCAGGGGTAATCTCATTTTTTATTCTCTGTTCTTCCTTTCTGTTTTCATGCTTACACAATGGGTTGAATGAATTATAAGTTGTGATTCAGATTACATAATGGGTTAGAAATTTTTTGGATAGTTAGATGTATTCTCTGATGCACACTACCTGCTTGATGAAAGGTTTGTGTGATAATTCTAGGTTGAGTTTTTTGTAGATCATTGTTCGTTGGAAATAGAATCAAGTGGTATATATATTATAATGTGTATAGGTATACAACTGAAATGTTGAAAATGTCATCTCTGTTGATGATTTTAAGTTAGTTGGCCCTATCCATATTCAGGCTTCCACTATATATGTAGGAGATATCTTTACTCTACCTCAATGTGAATATATTTTTTTAGTGTCCTCATATTGTTTGATTGCCTTCTTCACACAACAAAACTTAGTTGGAACTTATCTCAGCTCAGTCCGGCATTCAGAAGCTTAAGCTAGTGATCCATAGAGATAGTTGCTTTGCAAAACTGAGTCAACTTTTTAATATGAAAATGTCCAAGTAACTAGCATTGGTGGACTTCCCTACAAATTGTTTGATAAGGCTGCCTATGACATTTATTTTTTTGGAGCAAGCCTATAACATGTTTTAATTATGTCTATCTCGTAGATTAGATAATTAGAACTTTGAAGAATGTTAAGTTGATATTATTTTTAGCTTATCAATTTGTTATATAAATAAATTAATTGATTACCCGAGAATCTGCAGTATGCATCCTTTTGATTGCCTTTTTTGTTTTTCTAGTGATTGGGTGTGTTATGCTTGACAGGTGTATGCTGCACAATTTTGCGGGAAACATTGATATGTATGGGATATTAGATACAATAGCATCTAGCCCAATTGAAGCACGTACAAGTGTCAACTCAACAATGGTAAGTTATCCATTTTCATTGGTGATTCAATTTTATATTAAATAACCTCTCAGCAATTTTTGGCCCTATTATATCTATCAAACAACCAAATAGGTTCAATTGATTACCAGTTGTTCTTGTTATATATTGTAGTATAGAACAACCTTAATGATATGTTATTTTCATACAATCTCACCTATTTGAAATGTTATTTTCCCATTTTCTCCCTTAATTAGTACTCACATATTAAAGATATGTTATCCTAATTGAAAATAAACTTATTACAATCTTTAGAATAAAATAATTATTTCCATAATATTTTGGCTATTAATTATTCATTTTGAAGTTTTATAAGAACTGTATGTACCCAACCAACTTTCTACGTATTTTAATAATATTGAAAATACTTAAAGTTGATAATTATTTTACTTTAGCTCTTCTCAAATGTTCACTTTAGTTTTACTTCTTGAGCATAAAAATTGATGAGATATTGACGAGAAAATAAATATATTATGAGATTTTCTTCTTCACTAATTTATAAGTAATGTAACAAGGAAAAATAATTAAACCAAAATTCAAGTGATTAATAGAGGAATAAAAAGAGACTTGTTTAATTGTACCCAAAAAAAAGGACTTGTACCCAAGCTTTTGTTAATATAGGAACCCTCTTTCCTCCGCAAACCAGTTGTTTCAGTTTTAGAACTTTCAGACCCTCTAAGATCAATTAAGTGCTAGAAAAGGAGGAAAAAAAAGTAAAGCTTCTAGAAGTGGTAATAAACAAAACACTAGAGGCATTTACTGGAGCAATAGTCCTAGTTGAGTGTTACCAAGTGGGACAATGTCACATCATCTTCCCCTATATTTTCCCCTCGTGGACTACTTTCAATAGTTTGGTAGAAATAATGTACTAATCAGTAAAGCAGGATAAGCCAGATAAAGAAATCGAAACAACAATAAAGTGCCACTCCGAGAAGTTATGCTTGGTTAAAACAGCAAGGACAAGATTGATCGAGCATTTCGACACAATTTGGTAAGCATGGTTGATCGCAGTCATACTGCTGCTCGAAATGATGATGAGAGATGTTTGATTAACGTTAGAATTGCGTGGTTATTACGTAGTTTTTATCCTTTGTTTGAATTATCATATGCTTTTTATAGTAACCTTTAGTTGAGATTATAGAGAACTTCATGTGCTTTTCTTATATATGCTATTGTGACTACAAGCTTTAAGATTAAAATGGTACATTTACCATATATTTGTTTTGGGGGAATATTTAAAAATCGACATTCCTTTTCAGGTGAATCATTGGTAAGCCTAACTCAAGAGAATGATGCAGGTAATTGTGCTAACATCTTTTCCACGGCCTCAATTGTCTTATATATACATAATTGTTTAACATCTAATATGAGGTCAGTTGTTACACAAATGGAAATAATTTTTGGGTTGAAGCTAATGTTGAGGTGGTTACCACCGATAAGCCACCATCGAACATTGCCATCCGAGCAAAACGCTAACCAAGGAAGCGTGTGGAAAGTGCGTCCACTCGAACACCATTTGTATATCAGCTAAGGAAGAAGAAGAACACCCAGAAGTAACAGATTGACTAATGGTTAATAGATATTAGAATGTGAACTTTGTAATGTGATTATAGGTTGATCCCATATATTTTTGTGTGTAGAATGTTTGATTTTTTGCATGGAAGTGGCTCATTTGAGAAGTTGACAATGTTGAATTTAGTTTTTTTTTTAAAGAAATTTAGGAGTCATCTTCAGTAATCACGTATTTTTACAGGTTATGTATGAAGCACAATTATATTTTGCTATACATGTTATGTGAATGTATTTTTTTGGTTATTTTTGTTTGATTGACTTTACTTAAAGTTTATTTTTAAACGAATATTACTCATTATGGGATCAGTTCAATGTCAATTACACACGCGATCAATATCGAGGACAAGTATATAAAGAGTTGGCTTTGTCATGAGCTCATTACCCACTCATTTTTGAAGGCTAAATTAGTTTTTCATGTTTTCATAAGAAATAATTATTTTCTCACTTCTCCTATGCTTGTGAAAAACGTTAGTTAACGAAGAACAAAAAAGTGGTTAATGACATACATAAGTTAATTAACGGGATAAAGGCTAGAAGGGTTGCATATTTGTACATGCTCATTAACCAACTTCTATAGGTCATTAACTACCTTTTTATTCTTTATTAACCAACTTTGTTTCAACATTTGTGAAAAACGTTGGTTAACGGAGAACAAAAAAGTGGTTAATGACAAACAGAAGTTGGTTAACGAGGTAAAGGCTGGAAGGGTTGCATATTTATACATGTTCATTAACCAACTTTTATAGGTCATTAACCACCTTTTTGTTCTTCATTAACCAACTTTGTTTCAATGCTTGTGAAAAACGTTGGTTAACAGAGAACAGAAAAGTGGTTAATGACATACAGAAGTTGGTTAACGGATAAAGGCTGGAAGGGAAGGGTTGCATATTATTTGTACATGCTCATTAACCAATTTCTATAGGTCATTAACCACCTTTTTGTTCTTTATTAACTAACTTTGTTTCAACGCTTGTGAAAAACGTTAGTTAACAGAGAACAAAAAAATGATTAATAACATATAGAAGTTGGTTAATGGGAAAAAGGCTGGAAAGGAAGGGTTGCATATTTGTACATGGTCATTAACTAACTTCTATAGGTCATTAACCACTTTTTTGTTCTTCATTAACTAACTTTGTTTCAACGCTTGTGAAAAATGTTGGTTAACAGAAAACAAAAAAGTAGTTAATGACATACAGAAGTTGATTAACGGGGTAAAGGGTAGAAGGATTGCGTATTATTTGTACATGCTCATTAACCAACTTCTATAGGTCATTAACTACCTTTTTGTTCTTAATTAACTAACTTTGTTTCAACGCTTGTGAAAAATGTTGGTTAACGAAGAACAAAAAAGTGGTTAATGACATACAGAAGTTGGTTAATAGGATAACGACTGGAAGGGTTGCATATTTTTACATGCTTATTAACCAACTTCCATACATAATTAAACACTTTTTTGTTATTCACTAACCAACTTTGTTTCCACGCTTGTAAAAAAAATTAGTTAATGAAGAACAAAAATGTGGGTAATGACCTATATAAGTTAGTTAATGGATATATACAAATAATATGCAACTCTTTCAGTCTTTATCCTGTTAATCAACTTCTGTATGTCATTAATCACTTTCATGTTATTCGTTAACCAATGTTTTTCACAAGCGTAGGAGAAGTGAGAAAATAATTATTTTCCTTTGAAAACATGAAAAATTGATTTAGCATGGGTAATGGGCTCATAAGAAAGCCAAATTGGCATTACAAATCAAACAAAAATAACCAAATAGATACATTCACATAACATGTACCACAACATATAATTGTGATTTATACATAACTTGTACAATTTTCACTGTCACCCTTATAAATCATGTACCAAAAAAATAATTCTACCTGACCATTTACATAACCTTATATAATTTTGTATACATTACAAGTACTATGTCATTCACTAAACTATACAAACAACCTATTCCAAAAAAATACCTATTAGGTTGCTTCAAGTATAACAAAATAAATGTTTCAAATAATAAATAGCTATAACATATTGCTATGTCATTACAGTTGACACATTGCCACCACAACATGATATCAACAAAAGTTGCCAAAAAAATATTGATTAACCAAGCACTAATCTTTGAACCAATTACAAGTAAATTAATAGTTGCCCTATCAACCTGCAACACCAAATTTATCTAACACCCCACCATCATTGATAGTATTTTCATTCTCCATATAAGCAACCATTTCCATTTCCATTTCCATTAACCTGCACATGCAAAACTCATGTAACAATCCAAACATTCAGTTAGTGGAAAGCATTTTAGATATTGTAACACCTACCGTAGGGTGCCACATTTATGTTACTTAATTACCCAAATACCCTCAAGATCATAAAAAGTGATGTTATGATAAAAATACGAATTGTAAAATTTTTTCTTTCTTCTTTGATGACAATAAAATAAACTTAGCGAAAATTAAAAATATTATACATCATCACACATAATTTACATCATTATACATTACACACGTACTGTCAGGATTATTTATATTACAGACCATGTTCTCAAAGTAATTAAACATAATTTAAGACTCACATATTGCCCAAGTCTGACTAAACAGCAGAACCCTCAGATGGGTCCTCCTCAGACTCCTCAGCAGATAGGAATCCGTTATTACGTGAAGCTCTACGGACAGGTGTCCGCGCAGACGACACGATACTTATCGCACTAGGAGTACGGTAGTAAGCTCCCCAGTACTGCCTAATGGATAGTGGAAACTCTAACTGTACATAAATATTGACACTAAAGTAAGGGTTCCCTTGATAAAGCCTACTGTAAGTAATGTTCAGGTACCCTATATAAAATATACACTGTCGATCCAAATGGACATGCCACGCCTCCGAACCTCCATGAAACTGTAACGTCACGTATCCTAGAAAGCTGGGCATCTCCATCTTCTCAAAATTCTGCGTTCCCAGACGTGAGAAGTAGTTCTTCTTCTCCTTCTTGTACTGTTTCTTTCTCAACGTCTTCAGCCAATTATAAATACAATATACAAATATACATACAAAGAGGTGAGATCACCTACGCCAATACCAACACAGAAGCATATAGATAACATAACAGGATGCCATTTAAACACATCATTTTACAAATATGGCATCAACATATTATCAATCAAAATTAACATTTAATAATTACAGGAAAATGCCATCTACCCTAAGCAGATATTTTAAAAAGTATAATTGTCATAATCAATATTTTGTAACTATTATATCTCACAGATGTAAGCATTTATGTTAATACATGAATACATAGACTCGATTTCCTACTCCATGGAGCTAAACTCAGGTCGGAGAAATTGATCGAAAAGATCTGCTGGTACCACGTGCCTCAGACCAAGTGCTATAATTATATCTTGCATATCTAGCACATACACGACAGTCTTTATCAGATCTCGATTAAGAATAGTGTCTCGGTCACGATCATCGGTGTGTTGCATCGGTCTAACCCACGGTACAGAAGAGCTACTAACTGCCCATTGTGAGCAACCCGCACCTCGATGCCCCTAAGGTTAACGAGTGACCTACACTACGCGTATCGCACCCACTCAAGAGGTGTACGTTTCTCCTAGGCAATTAGTCCTATACAGTCCATCGGACCATTTTCAATGCATATGTAATGCACCAATTACCAACCAAAGGTAAACCACATAATTTTTCATACCAGGTTCAAATATTGTTTTACATTCGTATATTAATGCCAATTACAGGTAAACTTCTCAATTTCTTGTACAATATTCATATACTGATTTTTAACTATAAAGTTTACTGTATATTAACAGCGAAATCACATTACCATGTTTTTCTCATTCGCAAAATATTTTTGTCACGTTTTCACAGTCACGTAATATTTTATTACGTAAACAATAATTTGTAACCTTTTCTGTTACGTTTAAAAAAAATCGCATAACCATTTTCTACTGTATTCTAAATTGCGTAAAAATATTCTTTTGTTTTTAAATCGCATAGCAATTTTTCTTCAACATTTCGATCGTGTAAAATATTTAAACGCTTTAAAAATCGCGTAGAAATATTTTAACGTTTTTCAAGTTGCGTAACTTAAAAAATACGTTTTTGAGTTACGTAAATTATTTTTCACCATTTTTACCCTTCGTAAAGTATTTCTTAACTTTAAAAAAAATATTATTTTGGACTTCTCTTACAATAATATAATTTCATACTTTATTCCCTTCCTATTCTTAGTCAAAAATCTTTTTCCGTAATATATTTTCTCAAAATCACTTTTTATTGATTTAATCTTACAAAATCACATTTAGTTGATTTAATTACTGTTTCTAACTTTAAATTTCCTAACGTATTCCAAAACCCAATGAATAAATTCTACGTTAGTAAAAATTAAGTTACAACATTTTCTTTTATATTTCTAAATCACTTCTAAAAATTAATTCTCTTTAAAATAATTTGAAATTCAACACTTTCAATCTCCTTTTTCTTTTATTTATAAAAATTCCACTTTAATTCCCTTTCCAAAATCCTTATTTGAAAATTCTTGTATTTTATAACATCAAAACATTTTTCTAAATTATCAAAACCTTATATATGGCCTTTGTAACCATCAAATATTTTTCTTGTAAATCATCTAAGTTCCATTCGCGTTTCTACACAAAATAAATTAATAAAAATATAACTCAAAAACCATGTGCATTATTTTTGTAAAACAAACCCTTTTGTTTATTTTCCTTACTTCTTAAATCATTCAATTTTATCATTCATGAAAATATAATTTTGTGAACACCAAATCGGTTGGTGTCTTGGCCGAAAATTTGCTTAAGTTTTAAGGACTAAAAATTAACTTCATTGTTCTTGAAAAATTTCAATAAAAACTCTAGTTTTGGAAACCCAAAACCGTGACCTTCTCTATGGCCTTTAGAGCCAAAATTTCTTATTTCAACATGCATCCATCATAATATATTTAACATATCTTCATCATGCATATCATAAGCATACCATATAAGCAAATAAAAATCATACTAAGCATGCATACACAAATAAATCATGCAAAATATATCAAGTATAGGCAAAAAGAATCAAAGCACATAACACACACAAATTATTACATGACCATGGATATGAATCCTCACATGGATTCACCATCCATCAAATATAAAACCATCTCTCACCACCATGCTTGGTTAGTGAGATGGATTTCCCTCTTACCTCTTGAAGAACCACAAAAGCTCCTTGCTTTGGATTTAGAACAAGATCTCCACCAACAAAAGTCTCTTGAACATAAAACAAACACAAATAAATTAGTATATTAAGCTTGATTAAGAGGAACCATGGATCAAACATGGTTTAGAACATGAAAAAGAAAAGAATAAATGAAGTTTCCTTACACTTCACCAACAAAACTCTATAACTTGATCTTAGTAAAAGTCCTTCAAGATGGAAGATTTAGAGAAAGTCTTCAACATGAAAATTACTTAGAATAAAGTAAGGATTCAAGAAACTAGGTTGTATGAAATTAAAAAGTGATGGAGGAGAGATTTAGGGTGCTTGGCCGAATGGTCTTCTTAGGGAGAGAAAATGGAGTTTTCTTTGGTTGGTTTCTTGAAACTTAAGTGAAAATGTAAAGATGTGATAATGTGAAGTGTAGAAATGAATTATTTGGTCTTCAAAACTATGCATGGCCGTAGCTTGCATTGGAGAAAGGTGGAAAGTGAAGTTTGAAAAACTATTGCCTTTTGGAATGATCATTAATGATCAATAGGAAAATAATTGATGGTCTTGACACTTGACTATTGCCTTCATTTTTTTCTTTGGCCTAAAAAGCCTATTCAAAGTTGTCTCCCCTCTCCCTTGCATCTCCAAACCGTCCCCCCCTTCCATGCTTCATAAAAATATGACAAATTTCATAACTATCATTCTAAGCCATCCTAACCCTTGATTAAAAGAATGGTTTGGATTAAAATAGCTATTAGGTTTAGGTTATAGATGGAAGACTTTATTTGAGCCATTGGATCATTTTTGACTTGCAATCCTAACCATTGAATGTGTCTCCAAAATGAAGGGTCAAGATTACACCTTCAAACTTTACATCCAAGGGTCCAAAATGGTTGTAGTCATTTTTTGATGACCAATTCTCCACCATTGATCTAAAACCAAATCCAATGGTCATTAATGATCCATCTCCACCATTGATTAATTCTACATCCAAGGGTTGATAATGGTCATAGCCATTTATAAGACTAAATCTCCACCCTTGATTTAATTTCCATCTAACGGTTATAATTGATCATATTCACTTTTAAGATCAAATCTCCACCGTTGATTAAATCAAGATTAAATCTCCAACGGTGATTAAATCGATGGTGGATATCCAAACCACCAATGTTAACTTAACAGTATAGAATTTTATTTTTATCTGTTATAACCCCACGAAAGAATATATTTACTGTATTTTTATCGTCCGATAATTAAATACAGTATAAAACACTGTAAATGAAATTTTTTAAAACTGTTTCCGAATTTAGGTTTAGTAAGATCCCCTGTTTCTGTCTAAACAGTACAAATTTTTCATTTTGTGAGACCCACCTGGGCCCACATACACCCCCCTGGGGCCCACAAACAGTAAAAATTTCATAATCATCCACAAAATCATAAAAATTAGAAAACTAACAAATATCAAATCAGATTATGTAAAATAATTAAGACTTTTCAGTAATAATTAAATTACGTAAAATTTTTCCGGCTCGAAAATTATTATTTTCCGGACACGGAGCAAATCACTCAAAACGATCAAATATATGGATGGAATATTCAAAATAATTTTATAGTACACAGAAATCACTAAACAGTATAATTCTGTTAACTGTCAAAATTATTATTTAATAAATAGAAAGTTTGGGGTGTTACAGATATCAATGGTCAACAGAATTTTCAGAGTGACTGTACGACATGTTCTTTCATATTATGTATGAGTTGGAGTTATAGTAAAGAGAAAGGAGTAGAAGTGTTAAGGCTTGGATTAGAAAAAAGGACAAAATATCATTATTGTTTTATAACATTTTTTGCTCTTGGTTAACGATGTAGAAATTTGTGGTTAATAACGTGTATATGTTGGTTAATGGGTAGATTCGTGGTCAATGGTTAAGTCGTTAACCATCCAATACACGTCATTAACCATAAATTTATACCTCATTAACCAAGAGTTAAAAATGGTGTAAAAAAAATGACATGATTAGCAACAGAGTCAACAAACATAATCAATCAACAAACAATAGAGAAGTAGTGTGTCAATCAACATGCAAGCACTTTAACACTATTTTGGCCTTATATGTTGCTTTTCTAGCAAGACATGATGCACACCAAGTGAGTAAGCAACCAGAAATCATGTGCCAAATTCTGAAGTTTCTAGTAAAGAAATAATGAGTAGTAAAAACGGGAAAAAATAATAGAGAGTGGTGTGCCAAATTCATGCATTCATGCATAATAACTACAAATCATGTGCCAAATTTTAAAGTTTCTAGTAAAGAAATGGCTACTCAATCATGCACTTAAGGCCATCTAATGTTCTAAAACAAGTTATACAACTTTAATGTTGTCAAGTGGTGTTCTCCATTTTCACCACCACTGGTGTTCCTTTCTGTGCATCCTTAGTCCACCAATTAGAAAAATCCAATCTTGGAGCCATTTCCACTATGGTGGATTGGATACAGATTCACACTTCACACACACAATAACACAAGTATATCAATATATACAAATAAATATACACAAAGCAAGGACTCAAAACACCAACTTCATCAAACTTTTCTAGTACACATACACATCATGATGAAAGAAAATAAAAATAAAAAACACAGTCCCAAAGTCCTAGTTGTTCCTATAAAAACCAGAAGAACCCTCTTGAAGGCTCAACATTTAACAATATGCAGCACATAAAAGTAGAGATGGCAAAATGAGCTAACCCGCCCTGCCCGACCCGCCCCGCATTCAACCAGTCAAAATACGGGACGGGGCGGGTTAGCCCGTTTTGAAAAAAGGGTTGAAAGAGCTAACCCACCCCGTTTTAGTATGGGTTGGCGGGTTGACCCGTATAAAGAAAAAAAATAAAAAAAAAAAATAAATGAGTTGATCCTAAAAAACAAAACAAAATGTATAAAAAATAAAAAAATTTAAAAATAGAAAAATTATAATTTATAAAGATTAAAAAAACAAACAAATAAAATAAATTTAGTATCATACCTATAAAAATATCACAAACACAAATAATAAGACTAATTTGTAATACTTTTTTAAAAAAACTCAACCCAACAAGCCAACCCGCACCCACCCTGCTTAACCCATAGGTTAAGCGGGGCGGGTTATGCAGGTTAGAAATTAAAAGTGAGTTGAAATCTTGAACCCAACTCGTAAAAAAATAACGGGTTGGCGGGGCAATCCAACGGGTTGAACCTGTTTTGCCACCTCTACATAAAAGCCAAGAACGTGAATTGAGTGAGGCTTTTTTGCACTATCAAGGAACTCTAGAAGGCACCTAACATGGGAAAGCCACATTATGAGGGAAGGTATCTACAGCTGTAAGAGTGAGGCTCTAACTTCCAAGTGGGTTTCCCCCTAATAAATCCACATTAGCCATATTTCCCATTTGACTCCCAAGAAAAAGAAAATATAAAAAACTAAAAGTATGCTCATAGAATCTGCCAATGAAATCAAAATGAATCAAAGATTTAACTAGGAATATGCTTACACGTAAGGCAGCTACAAGGCTCACGAGTCACGACCATGCCGAAATAAAGCCTCCTTTTGAACTGTTGGATTTACAAAAGCTTAACATCCATGTTCACATTCTAATGCTTCAGTTCCTTATCTGTCATAAACTAGATTCATGAGCCCAAAAATCATTTGGATCCGGAAAAAATAGAGAAAAATCTTGGATAGAAAAAGGATGATAGGCAAATCAAAATGAATAAAAGACTTAACTAGGAACTACATCTGATGGAAATAGTTTCGATTGGTTGACTTCTAGCGACGGTGGAGGTGGCTCGTCAGACTGCGTGGCAGAAATGAGAGGGAAAGATGAGAGGATTGCAAGAAGGAGAAATGAAAGGGAAAGATGGAGAGAAATGAGAGGGAGAGAGGGAATACGGGAAAAGAAATGAAAATGGAAAGATTTTTTTTAAAAAAATAAAAATAAAGTTGATGTGGCAAGTGGTGTTAAAATAGATGTGGTACTGTTTGCGGTAAGATGATAATTTTCTTATTATATATTAACAAAAAATCCAAGAAGAGATCATTGATCGTGGCAAGCTAATTTAACCAATTGAGGTTGTTTCAGCCCAAAAAATTATTGTTTTGACACTATTTTGAGTTATTTTTTAATTTTTACCTTATGTTTTACAATTTATTTTGTAATTGCAGCTCTAAGTTAACATTAGTTGCTTTTAAATACCTTTGTTTACAATATTTTGAATATTCCATCTTAAATAATAATTTTCAAAATTTTTATTTAACCATTGGTTATATCTTTCACGTTTAACTTGTGTTATTAACTTTTGGAAAAAGATGATCCCACACCTCTTTTAGAGGTGTGGGTATTGTACACACCTTTTTTAAGAGTGTGTGATTGAGAGAGAGAAAGTGATAAGAAAAAATAAGTATGATGAATGGTATTAAATGAGGTGTGAAAAGAGGTATATACACTATTTGTGGTAAGAATATCAGAGTTGTATATAATAATAGCAATTCTAACTCTCATATCAAAAGTAATGCTCAATTAAAGTTGAATCATCCATCTTAGCTTTTGGTGGTCCATCTACTCCAAATAATATGCAATTACACATTCCACCTCAATTCATGGAAAAAGACTCGACCTTACTAAACTCTTCAAATAACGGGAGAAAAGTCAAAATTGATAAGATATGCTGATGTTGATTATCTTTTTGATCCTCATAAAACTCGATCACAAATAGGTTATGTGTTCACATATAGAAATATTGTTATCTCATGGCAATCTATAAAGGAAACAATCATTATTACCTCATCAAACCATTCACAAATATTGGTCATTCATAAAACAAGTTGTGAGTGTGTTTGATTGAGAATTATGATCCAACACATTAAAAGAGCATGCAGATTATTGATGGAAAATGACAAGCTAACAATATTTCATGAGGATAATGCAACATGTATTGCACAAATAAAATGTAATAGAACTAAACATATTTCACCAAAATTCTTTTATACTTATGAACTCCTAAAGAAATGTGATGTTAATATTTACAAAATTCGCTCAAGTGACAACCCATGGCCAACTGATCTATTCACAAAGGCATTATTAACTTCAATTTTCAAGAAGCACATGCATAATAATTGCATGCGTCAACTTAAGGACCTTTTCTAATCAATTGTATTTTAAGAAAAAATTGCCTATAAATATTGTACTCTTTTTCTTTCGTTAAGTTTTTATCCCACTAAATTTTTCTTAGTAAAGTTTTCACGAGACATATTCATAGTGTATAGTCATCCAAAGAGAAGTATTGTAAAACATGCACATTTTACATGTGGTGGATGACTACCTAAATATGATGTTAAGGGCGCCATTTGTAAATGTTAGTGGTTATAATCTTTAGTGTGCCTAATTACTTTGTAACAATTACACTTACTTTGTAACTTTGCACATAATAGTACATTATATTGAGAAGTATAACTACTACCTCTTTTTTTATATTTGGAATCCTTTTTAAGGACAAGTTTTCCTATGAAAAAATAAGAAAAATGATAAAATACAACTAGTTCTTGAAGAATTAAATTTTAAATTTATATTTTCTTATATTGATCTCTCTATATTTCTCTTCTTTATTTATAATTTCTTATCTTAATCTCTTTATATTTTTTTTCCATTTACAACAAATAATTAATACCACCTCTAGATTATCTAGATCTCCATGAAGAAAACTCAATCAAAATATTACATTAAATTTTCTTTTTTACACAATATAAAAATATAACATAATCATCCCTTTAAGAGCTGACATCTACAGTAATCTCACTGAATTACCAGTATTTGATATAGCACCTTAGACTGTACCTTAATCCAACATATGAATAACCTTTTTCATAGTCCAATTATCAATAAAAAACACCTATTATTACAACTTAATTATCTTATAAAAAAAGCATAAATCAAAAGACTAACCAATTAAAAGAGAAAATTTCATAAATTAAATATCACATTAAATTTTTTTATTTATTTAATGTTACACGCAACACATACTTCCAGTGGCAAGTACTTGTTTTATGATTAGCAGTACGAATCTTCCACACATAAGTTTGCTAAAGTTTTAGAATATTCTCCTCTGTAGAGTTTCAGATTTCCCACATACACATTCATGGCCAAAACCATATGGGCCACGTTATCGTTCCGACCGTATAGGTAAGGTTACTATTCTAGAACCGATCGAATAGGATGTGTTGGAAATTCATTTTGTCCAAAAATGAATACGAATATGCATATGGCTTTTCTAAATAAGTGCTTCCTAAACTTAAAATTTTTTTAGTTACTAATACCTAGATTTTATTTCATCAAATATATAAAAAAAAAATACATTACTTAAAATTTTATCATATGTTATCTAAATTAATTAATAAATATATTAAATTTTTAATATGTGATAAATGTATTATCTAATTTTTTATCATATATCATCTAATGTAATAACTTAAAAAATATTGACATATGTAAAAAAAAATTATTATATATACATCAATATAATCAATTAATAAATAAATATAATCAATTAATAAATATAATTAATAATAATTATAATTAATATATAAAAAAATACATGGCCTAAAATTATGTTATATTTCATCTAAGTCAATTAGTAAATGCATTAAATTTTTGACATGTGATAAATACATTATATAATTTTCTATCATGTGTCATATAGTGTAACAACTTAAAAGAAATATTGACATGTGTAAAAAAATTGCCACATATACATAAAAAGAAATAAAAAATAGAAAATTACAAAGAGAAATAAAGAACATAAATTATAAATAAAATGAATTAAAAAAATCAAAAAACCTAAGAAGTTAAATATCAAACGATTGATATAATTAATGTGTTATTGTATAAACTAAATGTATAGGTTAGAGAGTATTAATGAATTAAAATGTATTGAGTATTATTTAACAATATTGTTATAGATTATTGTAATTTTTAAAAGATATATATTTTTTCAATTATTATTGGAATATCTATTGATTTAAGATTTTTTTATATATAATTTGAAAATATTGGTTAGTTTGATGTAACTTTGATAACGTAAGTGAAAAATTAAGGATTTAATTTGTAATATAATTTTATATAAAAATATTATTAATAGACTTTTATCTAGATATGTAATATTTAAGAGTATTTAATAATAATTATAAAAGAAGATAATTTTTTTGCAATAAGAGTTAATCTGGTATACTTTTTAGAAATAGAGGTGAAAAGTTAAGGGAAGAATTTTAATATAATTTCATTTGTATTTCATTTATGAATCTTTTTATCTGAAGATATACTAAAATGACTATAAATGATAATATAATTTTTAAATTATAGATCATTTTGGTATAACATTAAAAAAAGGAGTTCTGATTGTACTACTTAGAAATATTGATTAAGCAGTATGATTGTATAATGAGATAAATTAATTGTAAAAAAATGGAGGACCAATATGATAAGAGCAAGAATAGTAACACAGAAATATGTTGGTGATAAGATTTATATTTCTAAATTGAATTTAATACCATTAAATTTTAAAAATTATAACAATCAATCTTTCATGAAAAATATGAACCAATACCTTAACGAAGAGAATTTATAGCGATAAAAACTCAACTAAGTAAAAAATATTAGGATTAATACCTTAATAATGTGGACTAAAATCTAAATGAGTAATAATAAAAAAATTCAAATGAGTAAAAATATAGTAAATGATATAAAAAAATATAAAAAATTAGAATCCAAAATTAAAATTAGTTGAAACTAGATAAACAAATTATTTATTTTAATTTTTTTCTTTAATTATCTCATGCGTTGCATAGATACAAAATACTAATTAAGAAAAAAATCTATGTTTCGGGTGAAAAAACTCTACTATTAATTTCTCACAAATTTAAGTTTGTTTTTTTAAACCATTTATGAAAGTTAAAATAATTAACATTTTTTTTCTCATTTTCTTTCAGGCAAATCTATAACCTACGAAAGCAATATGAAACACCTAATATCATTAATTGTTTGAAAACAAAAAAGATATTTAAATATTATAACAGATTTATGGGATGTCTACAATATCATTTGTTTATAACTTGAACACCATATATTGACATATTCTATTTTGGTTACATATATTCACATTCCACCCCCCCCCAAAAAAATAAAGGACCCTTCTATCATATCTATTGAAATGGTTACTGTAAATTATTTCCAAATTCAAACGTATTTATCATTGTATATCAAATAAAAAAAAAAACAACACCACTTATTTTATAAAATATTTAACCTATATTAAAATCCATCCACACGGCGCATGCATAAAATAAACCCAGGTTACTATTATTTTTAAGAGGATTCAAACTAATCCTGTTGAATACTCACAAAAATTAATCTAAGATGCATTCACACATGCAATGCAAAGCTTTATTTTATATATGCATTCCTTTTATTTAAAAATCTTGAAGATTAAAAAAAAAAATCTTGAAGATGAGTAGGACGAGAAGCAATAGGAGTTAAGGATGTTAAAAACTTAAACTTGAAATTAATTAAGATAAGTTCGTGTTTTATAAATTAAATTTAGTGTATTTTTTAGTTAAGTTTAATTTATATTTTAAGTTATCTTAATCTTATCTATAATTTTAAATTATTTTTAAATATATATATATATATATATATTTATAATAAATAATAAATAATAAAACTTCTTATAATAAATTAATAATTTTTGTATAAATAACTCGATTTAAACCTCTTATTATCAAGTTATAATTGAATTAAAAAAAATAAATTAAAATATTAAATCGAATTCAAATAAAAAGAAACTTAGTCAAACCCATCTCATATATACGCCTGACTTAGAATGTTCTCTGTTTCCACCACGACCCTCAGTCTACTGTACTTGTTTGACCCTCATCTTCATCATTATCGAGTCCTCAAACCAAGTTTCAAGTAGCCAATACCCACCTCTCTTTTTCTGTCTCTTTCACGCTTTCTTCTCTGTTTTTTAAATAGAAAAAGATATTCTTATATTTTTATTAGGAGTAAATATTATACATATATATATTTTTTAAGAGTATATAATTAAATGAAAAAAATAATAAAAATAAATAAATATAATAAATAATATTAAATAAAATATAAAATATATATATATATTATTTATGATAAGAATATTAAATATACTTTTAAATTGACAGTCAAACATCCAGAAATTCTTGTCGTCTAATTTGACTATCTCATTCTGGACTGGGTCTGAATCTCACATTTAAATTCAAAGATAACAAAATTATTACCATCTGTTTAAAAAATTAACCTAATTGGATATGATAAACAATGGTAAATTTGTAACAGCTTGAAATAGAAACTTCAGTAAATTATTTAATTCAGTTACCATAAATTTTAATAATTCAAATTGCAAAGGATAAAAAACAAAAAACGAACATTTGCAGCCTTTTACGTTTTAAGATTATGGTCAAACACTCATAATTAAACCCATTTCTTTTGTTATTACCAAAAAAAAAACCATTTTTTTACCAAAAATAAAAAAACCATTTCTCACGTGTACTTCGTTTGGTGAAACTTACGACTTGACTTACGATCCCCTTCCTCGAAAGTCCGTTTGGTCCATTCCTTGTTAGTCCAGAAGGCCCTGTTTGGTTCAAGCATAGTCCAAAACACAATAACTTTAGTTTCATTCACTAATTAAAAAAAAAAAAAGGAGCTTATTTTCGATTATTATAATTAATGAAATAGAACTAATCCTTATTTTATAGTCTGATTTTTTTAATCATTTGTATAAAACTAACTATTAACTATTCGCTTTGTCTACTAGTAATTTTGTTGGTACATGTCTACTTGTAATGTAAGAACTACCTACCTATAATTTCTTTAAAAATATATATATATATAAATTGGTTTCTCTAAGATATATAAATGCAACACTTTTCATAAGAATAGTTTAAGAATATTCAAAATGAATTTGTGAATTTACTAATAAAAAAATTAGATTTTAACAACTCAATTTGTATTTATTTTTTTAAAAAATAAAGCATGTGGCATTCAGCTCCAAGCAAGCTTGTGTTAAATTAATTTATACGTTTATTAATGTAAGATAACGGCATTTTGTTTTCTTGTCAACAACAGACAAAATTCTTTTATACGGTTTCAATATACTTGTAATAATCTTTCTTCAATAGTTGGAGTATCCGTTTCATGAGATACTTTTGTTTAGGTTATGCTGGTTCAGGTATCTTCATGCTCTGTTTGTTTTGTGTAAGAGAAAAATGTTTCAAACTTTTTTCTCAAGATTCTTCTATGAAAAGTTCTTTACTATTTATTACACACAAACATAAATTGCTTTCAGTTTAGGTGTTGAACAAAGAAGGTTCATGTATTAAATTTTTGTTCAATGAATTATCAGTGTAAAAAAAATTACATTATCCAAATAAAAAAAATTATTATCATTTAATAATTTTTTGCTATATTATTTTATAAGTTCAACATCTTATATAATTATTAATATGTTTAAATTCATTAAATGAAATATTAACACAAAATTAAATGATAATGTATAAAAAATTTGTTGATAAATGTCTAAGTTTTATACTGTTTAAATATCAAAATTAAATTTAATTATATTTTAACTCTTAAAAAATATAGCTGTTATCAATTTTGTTTCTTACATATTAATTTGAGGAGGGATCGATTTACATCAGTGTAAATCTTTTTTGACTTACATTCTTTTTTAACCGTTAGATTCACTTTTATCTAATGATTGAAATTATTTCGTTAAAAGTAACCATTAGATGAAAGTGAATCTAACAGCTGAAAATGAGTGTAAATTAAAAAAAACTTACACTGATATAAGTTGATCCTGCCTCTATTAATTTTGTCAATTTAATTTTTCAAAGTTTAAATTCATAATATTTTAATCTTTGCATCCAAATAATAAAAGTAGATGACATGTGAACAAGACTTAATGAAACGACTAATATATTGAGAAACTTTAAAAGATTAAATTGATAAAATTAATATATAAAAAATTAATTTAACAATGAGTATATCTTTCATACTAAAATATAATTTTACTCTATAACTAAGGCACTTGTCCTACTAAAAATTTTTGGCATATAAAAATAAGAGAAATTCTTAAATTAATTTACAATATTTAATTTGATTGAATTAAATTAATCACATTATTAAAATTAAAATAATTAATTAATAATTAACAATTAAATTATTTATCAATTAAAAATATAATGATATAATATATATCTAATTTAAGTGCTTCGAATTTCCCTAAAAGGAAGAACTTTTCAAATGAGTCACAATCAGATATATGAATAATGATTTTTATAAACACGGTCTAAAAAGGCTAAAGTAGTTTCAGAGCTTGAACACAGAAAAGGCATGGCTTTCAAGAGTCCTCAGCTTCAGCTAACTAACACTGAAAATTTCCAACGTACCCTTTTCTGCACCGTGTAATTGTAAACCAACACCTTCACTTCTCTCTCCTCTTTCTCTCTCTAACTCTGCCAATGAAGCAGAAAACACCGCAATCCACCACCACCCCATATACCAAAATCCATTCTTTTAGATGAAGAAACCACCTTCCTCCTCCGTCAACCTCTGTCTCGCCACCGTCACCGTCACCGCCGCAGTTATATTCTCTTTAATACCCTCATCCCTTGCTCTCGGCTCCGGCACCACGCTCGCCGTCATCGACGCCTCCACCACCGTTTGCGGCGTCGTTGCAGGAACAGCAACGCATCGCATTGAGTGTTACAGCCGCGGCCAAATCATCCCCGTGGTTCCCAACGTTTCCTTTTCAACAATTTCCGGTGGCCGGAGCTTCTTCTGCGGCGTCAGGTCCGATAACGACAGTTTGTATCTCTGGAACACTTCCAATGTCACCTTCCAAAGGAAACGGCTTTACAACGATGGCAGTGTTCCATTGGAGAATCTCGCAGTTGGTGATGACCACGTTTGCGCCACAACGGTGGGTGCTGGAACGGTAAAGTGTTGGAGAATCGGTAACACGTTTGAATTGCCATCTGGGTCTGACCAATTTGCTTCAATCTCATCTGGGTTTGACTTCTCTTGTGGAATTCTGAAGAATAATTCTTTGGTTCGGTGTTGGGGTGAAAGAGCCATTGCCAGTTTCATACAAAATGAGTTTGGAAACATGCCTATGTTGAGTCTTGTAGCTGGACGTTCACATGTTTGTGGGTTGAATTCAACTGGGTTTTTGGTGTGCAAAGGACACAACAGTTCTGGACAACTGGTTGTTCCCCAAGGTGAGGCTTTGGAGTATGGTGGGTTGGCACTTGGTGCTGAGCATAGCTGTGCTATTAGAAGATCAAATGGTTCAGTTATTTGTTGGGGTGGTGGAGGGGAATTCTCTGTCAATGTTACACATGGAGTTTCTTTTGAGTTGATTGTTTCTGGTTCCAATTTCACTTGTGGATTGGTAACACGCAATTATTCAGTTTTGTGTTGGGGCCCTGGTTGGTCTAACTCTAATGCTTCTAATTCTAGTTCAATGTTTGTGCTTAACTTGCCTAAGATTCTTCCAGGGCCTTGTGTTCAATCTTCTTGTAGTGAGTGTGGTATATATCCTGATTCTCAATTTCTATGTTCTGGTTCTGGTAACATTTGCAAGCCAAAGCCTTGTTGGTCTCAAACGCCACCACCGCCGTCATTACCGCCGCCGCCGCCGCCGCCGCCGCCGCCACCAGCCCTCTCTCCTCCATCGTCATCTCGATCCAAGACCTTGACTAGGGGTTTATTGGCATTTGCCATTGTTGGATCAGTGGGAGCTTTTGCTGGTATTTGTACAATAATTTATTGCTTGTGGACTGGAGTTTGTTTTGGGAAGAAAAAAGTGCATAATTCTGTGCAACCAACAATCACCAGAGGTGGTAGCAGTTCCAATGGTGGGGGTGTTTCTAATAATAGTCCACCTTCGATATCATCAACCATTAGGCGTCAGAGTTCAAGGATAATGAGGCGCCAGAGGAGTGGACCCTCATCAGCAAAACACCCTGACAAGGCAGAGGAGTTCACCCTGGCTGAGCTTGTAGCAGCCACCAACAATTTCTCACTTGAGAACAAGATTGGTGCTGGAAGCTTTGGTGTTGTGTATAGAGGCAAACTTGCTGATGGTCGCGAGGTGGCGATCAAGAGGGGCGAAACCGGTTCAAAGATGAAGAAGTTTCAAGAGAAAGAGAGTGCTTTTGAGTCTGAATTGGCCTTCTTGTCACGTCTACACCACAAGCACTTGGTTAGGCTAGTTGGATTCTGTGAAGAGAAAGATGAAAGGCTCTTGGTGTATGAGTACATGAAGAATGGGGCACTATATGATCATTTGCATGACAAAAACAATGTGGAAAAGAGCAACAGTGTCTTGAATTCTTGGAAAATGAGGATCAAAATCGCTTTGGATGCATCACGAGGAATAGAGTATCTCCATAATTATGCAGTTCCATCTATAATTCACAGAGATATCAAGTCTTCTAACATCCTTCTTGACGCGAATTGGACTGCAAGAGTGTCTGATTTTGGATTGTCATTGATGAGTCCAGAATCTGACCATGATTTCAGGCCAACGAAGGCAGCAGGAACAGTTGGATACATTGATCCTGAGTATTATGGTCTAAATGTATTGACAGCAAAGAGTGATGTCTATGGACTTGGAGTTGTACTGCTAGAACTTCTAACAGGAAAGAGAGCTATATTCAAGAATGGTGAAGATGGAGGCACCCCATTAAGTGTGGTAGACTTTGCAGTGCCTGCTATTATGGCTGGAGAATTGGTGAAAATTTTGGACCCCAGGGTTGGACCACCTGAGCTGAATGAAACAGAAGCAGTGGAGTTGATGGCCTATACTGCTATGCTTTGTGTGAATTTGGAAGGGAAAGATAGACCATGGATGGCTGACATTGTGGCCAATTTGGAGAGGGCTTTGGTTCTTTGTGATGTTAGCCATGGCAGCATTTCCAGCGGTACAATCTCTATTGTTTCAGAATGATATGTTCAAACCCCGGGAAAGGGAAAAAAAGATTGAACATTTTGTCTAATTCTTTTTTATTCTTTATGATAAATTATATGGGTATATTGATGAGTTGTATAGATTAGGAGTGTCATCTAACATTAAGCTGTAGTGTAAATTGTAGAATTTTGCGAAACATAACAGCCAAGCAGAAAAATGGATCGTTTATACTCTATTTTGGCAATTTAATTTTTCACAAAATAATTTACAACCTGCAATCCTTGTATGCATTTACACATGGCATGACAGATTAAAGTATTATTAATGCCTGGTGCATGTGTAATATTTTTGTCATTTTTTTTCCCTTTTGTCCTTCAAAATTTGGGCTACACGTTTGAGTATTGTACTTGTTATGGCCTTTAAATTAGAATACCTAGGGTTCAATCTGGAAAGAATTAACTATTAAAGCTTTGCTGTGTGAATTGTCGGAGGAGAAGTCACTTTCACAATCTTCCAATTATTTGGTCTCATTCACACAAGGAAGCTACGTAGTTTACTAAGTCTACCCATTTGATGGGCGTGTGGAAAAGTTGCAGAAGAATGTGAACAAAATTTGACGTTTAGAGGCTTATGAAAAGTGAAAATACTATGCAATTGCATTTCTTACATATGTACACAAAAATTTGCATACCAGTTTAACACTAAAGTGTATAGTTTGATTAACATACTAATAATTTCGTTAATCAAACTATACACATTATGAACGAAAAATTTATACATTATTAATTGGTATAAAGATAATATAAGCATCATGATTTGCAAAAATAACATTTGACCTTACTCTTGGTTGCTTTGTGTTAGAGTAGTTGAGCTGTTGACCCCACAGGCAGGATAAATAATCCTTTTCGTCCTGTCCACCTTTCTAACCATGGTCCCCAGCAGAAATAGAGTTGTCTAGTTTTGTTTCTCTTTTGAAAGATCGTTTCTGACTTCCGCAATGGCACAAGTTTGACCGAAGGCAAGGAAATGTCAAACTAAGCAGTGGATTGATTAATGAATATTGATTCTTTATTACACGGCAGGTAAGTTGTAATACCCCCATGTTTTGAATTGACAATTCTGTGCTTTTTGAATGGAAAAAGTTTTTTTTTAACAACTCTAATGCATAATTTTAAGACAATTTAAATAAATAATAAATATTTTTAAGATAAATAGTGATTTTAATTATTTATATAGTAATTTTATTCAGTGAGTTAAAATTAAAATTTATCATATAAGTAATAAAATTCATCACGTATTATTTTATTAATCATCGTAGGATAATTTTTGTATAACATATAGTGAATTTTAATTTTAATTCACTATGTACAATAGAAGAAAATCATCACATATATAATTAAAATTATTATTTATCTTAAAAACATTCATCACTTATCTGAATTATCCTAAAACTGACTATTTTGATTTATACAAATAACATGACTCTCTTTTTGAATTGATATCTCAAGGACCAAGTCTCGGTTTGCTCTTGTTCATGAAAGAAAGAATATCTCGGTCCACAGCACCTCTATCAATTGTCTTTCTTTATGATATCGGCATTTTATTACTTGTTTTTTTAAAAAAGAATATGAGATATCTCGACAACCTGAGTGTAAAATCAATTGTTGCAAGCGCATCATTTTGGCTTTGGTCACCCATATAAAGTTCAGTTTGCCAATTAAGCTACATTTGGTAGTTTGATAATGGCATTTAATATACTAATATACTAGCATCTTTACAGTACTGATGTCATGTCAATCTTCCTTTTTATTTCATTTTGATAATAAAATAAAATTTTAAATACTTATAACTACTTGGTTGTCAATCTTTTATTTATTATTTAAATACAAAAAAGGATAAAAATAATTACGCACTAATTATCCTATGAATTTTAAAACATATATGGTGGACTGATACTAAACACCAAAACTAACATAATTTGATTTAGTTAGATGTTTGTGACCTTGGGTTTACTAACTGTTTTGACGAGGTTTTAGATATTGCAATTTTTTTTGTCTTTAAATTATTTTTTAGTCTGCATAAAATATATACATATATATATTCTAGAAGGCAGAGAGAG
Source organism: Ormosia emarginata (assembly GCA_029884605.1). Classification (NCBI taxonomy): domain Eukaryota; kingdom Viridiplantae; phylum Streptophyta; class Magnoliopsida; order Fabales; family Fabaceae; genus Ormosia; species Ormosia emarginata. The sequence continues at coordinate 2,089,358 of JAQQTP010000032.1, read as the reverse complement.
AAGTCGCAGTCAAATTGGAAAGAAGCATTCAGCCAAAAGTTCAGCTTAATGGTCAATGGAAGAAAAATGTTTGTGGTAGCTTGTAAGGTAACAGGAAGTTTCAAATTAATGCCATGCCAGGTCTTCCAATCTCCAAACCCTTTTTCATGAAGTCAGCCAGTCAAGTTATCCAGAAGCAGTTAGACTTATCTCTTCTGTTCAGCCACTTGTAAAGCCTCTTTTCTTTTTATTTTCTTTGTTCTTTTTAAGAAAACAATAGCAAATCAATTGATGATTCCGTGAATTGTAAAGGTTTTCCATCTTGCCTTCATGCTCAAAATAAATACATGGCATATAAAAGCAAACTTAGTACAGGAACTTTTATGACATGTAATATGGTAAACTTTCATCCAAAAACTACCCCACAAATTATCAATAAATTTGTGTTATTATGACAGCACTATCAGATACACGGATGTTCCAAATTATAGTAATACAATGACTATACCTCTAGTAAGAATACTGGACAAATGCAAATTGATTGAAACCACAAAAAACGCTCATCTGGTAAAACTCTGAACATGTCTAATTGTCTATTGAGGGATTATTTCCTTGTCTATGGAAAAAGAATGTATGGCAAGCATTCAAAGCATATTCGAACTTGATGCACTATATCCTGACGGATGGGGGGGCAAAATAAAGTAACCAGCCTGATAAATAATCATTTGATTTGAGAATATCTTTGTCTTCGTTCATCAACTTCATTCATCCAATCAGAGAGCCGTAAAAGTCCCTTGTAACCATAATATGTAGCAGCAAGAAGAATGACAAAAATAAAGACAAATAGAAGAAGCTGCTTTGTTCTGGAAATAATTGTCTGTTCAATGAAAACAATCATAGATGGTCAGTAAAGAGAGAGGCAGTTGGAACTTGGAAATCACTCTTCTCTTAAGAAAATTAACATACCTGTAGTTTTGTTGTTTCCTTCGATTCTAGTACCCGTTCTCGCCTTTTTCGTCGCTTTGGAACTGGTTTTTCATTGTCTGGCTCTTTTACCTTCAATAATTACAAGAGTATTAGACATGACCACTGCAGAGCTCATTCATACAAGCATGCCTCCCCAATTTAATGAAAACATTGAAAAATAATAAAATACAGAAGTTAATGGCACTTGGGATTGAGAATAAGGTAATCAGTAAAAACTAAGTGGAATTGTACAAAAATTATAAATTTATAACATAATGAACTCATGCCAATAATCAGAACAGTTTACCACCCAAAGCAAGTACAACCATCTGACTCTATCAAATTTTAACTCATCTATAAACTGAGTTCGTAGAAAAGACAAAATAGTTTAACTCTTTCACCTTCCATTTTTTTGTGCTCTGTAAAGAGTAGTCGCTATCAAATTTGTAATTAAGGTGCAGATTATGAATCAACACAGTATCAGAAAATACACTCTACATTTTGCCAGGCATCAGTCTTCAGTCTCCATATATATTTGTGATTTGTTGTACAAAATCTATCTTGGTTCTGAAATCTATCAATAACCTTAAATAACAATGTAGACACAAAGATGCCCTTTCAGGAGCTAAATTTCCCCAAGTGCAACCCAACTTTAATAGTGATGATGAAAACAAAGAACAAAGCAAAGCAGATAACTTTGAATATACGTGTAAAGTTCTGATGGAAACTCAATTACCTCTGCAACTCTAGATTTACGTAATTGTAGTTCTGACTCAATAACCTGCACTTTACTCTTACAATCAGAATTGCAAGGAATAAGTCCAATTCCAAATTGATTTTTTGGTATATCCCTTGGATGGAAACCATCACGATGATATGCTGCTTGAACATCTTGACAAAGCCACTCTTTTTTCAATGTTTGGCATTTGCAACGAACAGTGACCTAGTGAAGAATTGAGTTCAGATTTCAGAAGACAAATTGGATCAATAATAGGTGTACTGGTTAGTTTAGTTTGCAGTAGCTAGAATAGTATAATGCAAAAACTAGAGACCACTTGAACTAATTATATAATCTTCAAATTCAAGTCATGAAGTTATAGCAATTTATTCTCACAGTACCTTTTTACAGCATTTTTCAGGATTTGGGCATTGACCAGGATGACATGTCTCTGGGCATAGATGTGTACAATTTGGCAACTTTCTGCAAAACCAATGAGACCAAGAAGACCCTCATCCAACTTTATTAGTCAATCCAGAGAAGGAGGAAAAGGAGAAGGGAGGAAAGAACAAAAGTTGAACAGATATTTTCAACTTAAAGTTGGTTTCAAATGCTATACTAGATTAAGAAAAAAAAATAGTTAAAATTACTAATCTTTAAATTACCTATGACATGGCCCACCACATGAACGAACAGCCTCTTGATCCTTTGCAGACAAGCTGTTGTAATACATGCACTCAAAAACATGGACCATTGAACCACAGTGACATGACCGTTTAATGAGCACCTTGCATGGAGGGCAGTCTCCAGGATGGCATGGCTGAGGGCAGTGATGTGGACATATAGGCTCTCTTTCCTGATCAATGTATTTTACACATCAAACGACAAATTATCAGTTCTGATTTTGGAAAGTAAAAAGGAGTTTCTCAACTTTACACAGTAAGACAATAAGAAACTTCATTAACTCAGCTTAAATCCGGCGATAATACATAGATAACACATAAAACCCAAGAATGAAGAAGATACCAGTGTAATAGAAAGAATAAAATACAACGGAATTATCGAAGATTCAACACCTTTTGGCAAGGAAGAAAACAATCTTCACAAGGCTCACTTCTATGTAGCTGGTTCATGAAAGACTGGTTCTCCAAGGCATGGCAGGTTTTAGTACAATAATGATTACCACATGGTAGAGGATTTCCACATAAATTTTCACAGGAGAACTGTGATTTATTAGAGCACACCATCTGATCGGAGGTTGGCAAAGAAAAAAGAATCTTTATTAGAAGATGAAAGTAGTTAATGCAAATTGCTTTTGGACAAAATCATTTAAAAGAATCTTGCACGTCAAATGTTCATATACAGCATCAAAGATGAAGCAAAACAAACCATTCTCTCTGTTCCAATGTGTTGCCCGACACATGATCTCCACACAAGTTCTGGGCAAGGAGGACATGGAGTGCCAGGAACACATTCACTTTGTTGTATAATCTTCTTTTTCTTTGGTTTGAGAGTAAACTCTGGATTAGGAGGTGGTTTAGCACCATGACACCTTAACATAGAAAAACAGTGTTAAGGAAAGACATTAACTACAAATTAAATGAATGCTCTCGTGATCCAATCATATGATACTAGACTCTAATGAAACCCATGCACTACTTTGTTAAGTCTCAAGATATGAGTAGAGACAAAGAAATCCCCATTTTTGGACTTTCAAACCTAAATGCTTGAAAGTTTTAAAGTCATAATTATTTAAAGCAATTTCTTCAAAAAGACACCTAGTAACATCTCAATCTTACATATATAAAGAGAAAATTATCTCAAACCTTAATTTGCATGTGTGGCCACATGGGTACTCTTCTGCACAAGGTAGCCGACAAGGAGGGCAGGCTCCATAATGGCATTTGTGTGGCTAGACAAAATTAATATTTGTTAATAATATAAAGAAAAAAAAAAAGATACACTGTTAGCAAGTAAGCATATATTTTTCAAATTAAGGAATAAACAAGTATGATGAATATATCTACGAATAGTTTCTAATCATTAAGATCTAGAGAAACACAAAAAAAAGGCACATTAAAATATACTATGAAAATTTCTTTCATATATTATGAAATTTTATCATCCATTTTCAAATTCTATTGTATCCAGGATTGAAGGAATTCAATTTTAGTATGTAAAGGAATGTTTCAACCTCAAAACTATACACCCACAAAATACCTTTATTTTTTTTGGGATAAAAACCTATGTTAGAATATCTAGAAAATATCTCGTAATATCTTTATTGTATCTTAGAATATTTTACAGTATCTTAGATGATCTCTTAGTGGTTATTTCCTATTCATTATATTTCTTGATTTATTTTCTTATTTAATTTAATTAGGATTAGGCGTTTAGTATTAGTATAAAAAGGATTACTGGGTTAGTATTTTGTATCACATCATATACACAAGCAGATATTATTCAAAGTCTCAATTTTCTTTTCTTCCTCTTCCCTATCTAAACGATACAATTTCAACATGGTATCCAATCAGTACCATTGTCCGTGCATGACCTATCTTGTCACTATTCTGCTGCCGAGTACCCTAAAATTTGGAACTATTTTGTTTGCTATACTCTGTTTCACCCTACCTTAATTTTCAGCAATTGTCAATTGTCATTCGCCTTCCATTGGCCGTGACAATTCTGACCACCCTTTCTCTCTTGTTCACAGCTGTCAATGACAGTACACCTTTGTCAGTGGGCATTTTTGCTCGCCGCCACCACCAACTTCCCAGAATCTATAGATTGGTTCGCCCCCCAAGTTGCACCACCATCAGAGCTCAGACGCGCCTCCACGTGCCACTCCTTTGTCGCAGCTTTGGCCGCCACGCACCGGAAGTGTCAAGCGACGTCTCCAGCCACCGTCTTGCCCGCCTGACTACTTGTCTCCTCTTTCTAGATTTGGTCTCACTTAGTTCAATTGGCCACCATTTCTCTAGTGGCCATCTCTCCTTCAGCGGCTGCTGTCTCAGATTTACATGTTCTGTTTTTCTAGTGTGTGTGGGAGCGTGTGAAGCCCTCTTTCCGGCTACCTCTATCATCGTTTGCCTCACCACACCATCTACGGTCAGGCCCAGCACCCATCACCTCTGTTCACCACCTCCACATGGCTGTTTGGGGCTCCCTTGGGCTGCATTCTACCATATTTGATGCTCAAATCTCATGTGTTCCTCCTAGTTTCATCGGCTTTGAGTTGTTTTTTCAGTTGGCTTGGGCTGTTTCTTGACACTCTTTGTGGTGGTTATCTTTGGTTTGTCAGTAGCTATTGTTTGGCTCAGCTTTGAGGGGGAGAATGGGAATGATGATTTGTCTCAACTTATACTTCAATGCCGGTGTTTGTTATGCCGTTCTTTTCCACAAATGAGTCATACCAATGGTGACTTCTCTCATCGACAAGCATTTCAGTAGTCACTTCTCTCCCACAGATGAATCATACTAGTGGTGACTTCTCTTCTTATTCCAATGGTGACTTATGTTGGTTATAACTCACACCAGCTCATCTCAATCCCACATGAATCAACTTATACTTCAATATCAGTGTTTGTCATGTCGTTCTTTTTCACTAATGAATCATACTAGTGATGACTTCTCCTCCCACCGATGATTATTCCGGTGGTCACTTCTCTCCCATGGATCAATCATACTCGTAGTGACTTCCCTTCTTGTCAATGATCATTCTAATGGTGACTTATGTTGGTTATGACTCACCAGCCAGTCTCAGTCCCACATGAATCAACTTATACTTCAATATCGTTGTTTGTCATGCTGTTCTTTTCCACTAATGGATCATACCACTGGTGACTTCTCCTCCTACCGACGATCATTCTGATGGCCACTTCTCTCCCATGGATGAATCATACTAGTGATGACTTCTCTTCCTGTCGACGATCATTCTGATGGTGACTTATGTTAGTTATGACTCACACCAGCCCATCTTAGTCCTAGAAGTAGTGTAGCCCTGTCTCCATCCGAGGTGCTGCCACTATCGCCCGCCATTGTTTGGCTTTGCTCACACTATTTTTCGCATTATATTTTTTAGATTATTTTCTTTTAGTGTGTTTAATTGTAATAAGCTTAAAGCTTAGTAAGCTTTAGTTTGAGGGGGAGCGTTAGAATATCTAGAAAATATCTCAGAATATCTTTATTGCATCTCATAATATCTTTATTTTCTTTATTTGTAAAAAGACATTAAAGAAAAAGAAAAAAGACTTTTAAGTTACAGCTGGGAACTAGCTTGAAAAAGTCCAAAAGGCCTAAAGCTATCAATTCATGAAGTTCATAATAGCAGTAAGAAAGTATAAGTCATAAATAAGAGAAAATAACAGTAATGAATAGGGATAGCAATTGGTAGCACATCCCATAAATTGTTATAGCCAAACCTAATGAAAGGACTAGAAAACCGAAACCTGCCACAAACTCATTCAAAATATTCTCCAATATCCCAAACATGTCTTGGTACAAAATAATCATACAATAAAAATGAAAAGAATGGATAATATTGCAACTTAAAACGAATTTAATTAATTTGAAAATACAGGGTATAAAATCATAAACTTATGCCTCATATAATAAGCTTCCGTTTACTAAGAGTTTCATCACAGTATTCGAAATTCAGATACAATATTCAGAATTAGACAATAATCTTTTATGATGATGATTAAATATGCTCCTTTAAGTAAAATTTAATTTAAGAGTTACATGTACATTATTTATCTTACAAAGTATCCACTACTTTAAACCTCAAGGAGAATCAAATGTTATTATCCTCTCTCACTTATATTCTAATACATTTGTACTATTTGTACAAAAGATTACTTAGTCATTATTATATTAAGTGCGCAATAAGGCATCAGGAAATCAAGGATTGAATCCCAAACCGTAAAGGGATATTTAAATTAGCTGGTTTCAAATCTCATAATGGTTTGATTCAAAAAAAGATCAGAGTAGGATGGGGATAGAAACCCTACTAAAGACATGATATTACCATTTGTAGAAATTAAGAGACAAAAACTAAAGCTTCTTTTTTCCTTCCTCTATCATATCTTCATCTAAGTACACAACATTCCAATATATCTCTGCTTGGAAATGTAAATGCCTGCAGCAAGACAAGTCGGTAACCAACGGTACCTTGCAGTTTAATGAATGCCGGCATAAAGAAGTAATAGGACATCGTTTAGGACATTTAGGTGGTTTTTGACCCATTTCAGTACCACAAGGAACCTGGTACAAATCCATCACTCAGCACTGATAATTTATGCAAGATTTAGCAAAAATTCATGAAATTCAAGTATATAGCATCAAGATCAAGCAGATAATAGTGGCAGATTGACAAAAAGAAAATAGACAACAAAAAAAAGAAACACACACACACACACACACACAAAGGAAGAAATAAGAGAGAATATGCATTGCCAGTGTATTTGTGTGCTTGTTGACATAAACAATCAGCAAGATCAAGTAAAGGTATCAATTTCTTCAAATTAAAATATAAAAAAGTAACAGCAATAATTTGAGTATCTCCATATTTATCTGATCTCTGAACTTATCTTCTAACATATTTAATGAAAATGCTATGAAGTTGGCAGTTGTCACAGGTAATATACAAATGTGCGTATCACATTGACTACAGTGTACATTACATAAATTAACAATAACAATCCTCCTAGATTTGATATTATCCATTCATCACAATAGTTGCATCATTTAAATTAGTATGCAGTGTAATACAACATGCTCATATTAGACAAAGAAAAATGATATGCTGTTGATCTACACCAAAATCTCTCCCTCTCCCCCCAATCAACTCAAACCAATGACCATTATAACCTCTGCCATTCATCAAAAATAATTTTTTTAGCCTCAAAATGAAGTCAGGATTTCACTGTTGGTGCTGGCTAGGAAATGAGTGACACCCGTACAAGCTAAGCTTTCTTCACTAAACATTCCTGCCTCTCAAACTTATTAATAGATAATGAGCCCGGCATCATATGGGCATCCACTTCTATGAACTATGCAGTTAATGGTGTTGTTTTACATAAGTGTGTTCACACAACATTTTGCATTCAAGAAAGTCAATTTTTAGGAATTAGATTACTAAATTACACAAAAAGAAATACAATTACAAAATGGGATTTTGATGTGTGTATAAAACCCACATATTTTATCTTTGTTTAAACATGGATTTGAGTGCTTTGAGATAAGAATTATGTCATTTATTTATGATATTGAGTGAATTCTGGACCTACTGAATTAAATGTGTTTTTATTGTGTTTTGTAGGAATTTAAGAACTTTTGTGATATTTTGGGTACAACTTTTGCTACAGAACTCGGATTAAGCTAATTTTGGCGTCTATGGAAAGATGAGAAAAATTCCTATAACTTTCATGAAGACATCAAAGCCCAATTCATCCATTAAAAAGGTGAAAAACTGTGTGCAAAGTGGATGACGAAGTTTGACCAAGTCAACTAGCATTCAAAAATTTTAAAGATCAAGTTAGATTCTGATAGAACCCCTGTCACTAAGATGTATTCAAGAAAGAAGAAAATAGGAAAGAGTGGAGCTGCAGGAGTGACACACGTGGGAAGCAAGGATATGATGGTAAATGAAAATGAAATAAACGGGCAGGCCATATTACTAAACCATAACAGAATGCTGAGTTGGCAGAAGTTAGTGGAGCAGAGAGGGAATTCTGTTACGATAGCTGAGAATATAGGGGGGAATGGGGGAGAGCGTGAGGCATGCATGTTTTGAGTGATCTTTGGGAAGGAGGAGCAGACCCCTCGAAGTGTCTGGCTATTTTACGTTCTTTTCTATTTCTTTCTGCTATTTCTGGACTGATATCACACTGATATCAAGTTCAGATTTGTTATCCAGTGTTCTTTTATACAATACTGATCCAGTTTCCTATCAACTGGTATCAGAGCTCCCGATTCTGGGAGCTTTGGATGGTTAACACCAGAATGGAAACTAGATTGGAAGCTCTGGAGAAAAATTTCGGACAGATTAACGAGATCATGAAGGAGATGGAACGGTGGAGATTGGACACTTTAGCCGAGAGGGAAGTTCAGGAAGTTCGGCTGAAACGTAGTGAAGAATTACAAACCCGATTGTTGCAATTTTTGGAAGGGAAAGGTCCGCAGGGGTCACGAAACAAGACACATGGAAGCAGGGAGGACGATGGTGACGAGGGAAACAGTGGGCATGTGTTCGGAACCAATCACGACCATAGTACAAGTGATAGGTGGAAGAAGATGGATGTTCCGGTGTTTAACAGAGAGGATGCATATGGGTGGGTCAATAGGTTGAAAGGTATTTTTGGGTGAATTCGATGGAAGAGGAGAAGTTGCCGGCGATAATGGTAGTGATGGAGGATCGTGCCTTAAATTGGTTCCAATGGTGGGAAAACCGAAATCCCGAGGCGAACTGAGAATCTTTTAGAATGGCAGTGGTTCGACGTTTCCAACCTTCACTTGCCCAGAATCCATACGAGATGCTGCTGAGTTTGCAACAAACGGGTACAGTAGCGAATTATCTTGATCAGTTTGAGAGGATCTATGGCCTTCTCAAACACGCAGATGAAGAAATGAAATGCTGAGAGGAATCTTCATGAATGGATTGCGCGAGGATGTTCGAGCTGAGGTGAAGCTGCATCGGTTGGAGACTCTATCCGATGTGATGGATCAAGCATTACTGGTGGAAGAACAAGATTAGGCCAAGGGAAAAGAAGGATTGGGTCCAGGCGAACGTGGGATGATGAAGACCTTCCAACCCACTAGGACCACATGGGGAGGAAATGGTCTCAGGCAGAATATAACTAACGATGTGGGGAGGAGTGGATTTGCTAATACTACTCAGGTTCCCAGACCTCCAAACCCTGTACGTTTGGTTACAGAACCTCGAGGAGAAGGGTCCAATAACATGAGGAAGGGGAGTGGGTTCAAAAGGTTGTCTGATGCTGAATGGCAGGATAAGGTGAGAAAGGGACTATGTTTTCGGTGTGATGAGAAATTCAGCCCAGACCACGTCTGCAAACACCAGCAACTACATCTGATGTTAGTGGACTCTGAAGAGGAAGTAGAGGAATTTCAAGAGGAGAAGAGTCAAGGGGAAGAACAAGAACTAGAAGAGGGGTGCAAGGTGTTGAAATAGAGAAAGGAAGAGAGACATATGATGAAACCGCGTGTTTCAACTACACAACGGAGGCTGAATATATACTCAATAAGTAATAACTAATTACACAATTTACATGATGTGGGACTAACAGTTGTACTACTAATTACACCTAATTACATATGTTTCCAACACTCCCCCTCAAGCTGGAGCATATAAGTCATATGTACCAAGCTTGTTACAAATATAGTTTATTCGAGGTCCTCTCAAAGACTTAGTGAAAACATCTGCCAATTGATCATTTGAATTGACGAAGCTAGTGGTGATGTCTCCAGACAAGATCTTTTCTTTGATAAAGTGACAGTCTATCTCAATGTGTTTGGTCCTCTCATGAAATACTGGATTGGAAGCGATATGCAAAGCAGCTTGATTATCACAAATAAGAGTCATTTGCATAACGTTTCCAAACTGAAGCTCTTTAAGAAGCTGTTTTAACCAAATGAGCTCGCAAGTAGCTGAGGCCATGGCTCGATATTCTGCTTTGGCACTTGATCTTGCAACCACATTTTGTTTCTTACTTTTCCAGGAAAACAAATTACCCCCAATGGATACACAATAACCAGAAGTAGACCTCCTATCAATAGGAGAACCTACCCAATCAGCATCTGAGTATCCTACAATCTGAGTGTGTTCTTTGTCTTCATAGACAAGGCCTTTTCCTGGAGCTCCCTTAATATATCTGAGAATACGAATCACTGCATCCCAATGCCCTTCACAAGGTGAGTTTAGAAATTAGCTCACTACACTCACTGCAAAGGAGATATCTGGACGGGTAACAATAAGATAGTTAAGTTTTCCAACCAATCATCTATATCTTCCTTGATCTGAAAGTGGCTCCCCCTGATCCGGTAAAAGTCTAACATTAGGATCCATAGGGGTGTCAACCGGCTTTGCATTCAATAGTCCTGTTTCCTCAAGAATGTCCATAGCATACTTCCTTTGTGAGATTACTATGCCATCCTTGGATTGTGCCATTTCAATTCCCAAGAAATTGCCAAGATCTTTGGTCTGAAAGTGATGACAGAGATGCTATTTTATCTGAGTTATGCCTTGTTGATCACTGCCGGTGATAACAATGTCGTATACATATACAATCAAATAGATACAACCTTGGACTGTATGGCGATAGAAGACAGAGTGGTCAGCCTCACTACGAGTCATACCAAACTATCCGCACAACTGCAGATCTTGAATCGACCAAACCAAGCCCTGGGAGATTGTTTGAGACCATACAATGACTTGTGTAGACGACACACAAGGCCAGAAGACTCCCCCTGAGCAACAAACCCTGGTGGTTGCTCCATGTAGACTTCTTCTTCCAGATCACCATGAAGAAAGACATTCTTGATATCCAGCTGATGAAGGGACCAATGGCGAATAGCGGCCATAGACAGAAAAAGGCGAACAGAAGCCATCTTTGCCACTGGGGAGAAAGTGTCGCCATAATCCAAACCAAATATCTGGGTATACCCCTTTGCCACCAAACGAGCCTTTAGGCGATCAAGAGTGCCATCAGGGACAACCTTGACCATATAAATCCACCGGCAACCAACAACAGACTTCCCAGGAGGAAGAGTAACAAGTTCCCAAGTACCACTGCTCTGAAGTGCACACATTTCATCAATCATTGCTTGTCGCCACCCAGGATGAGATAAAGCTTCACCTAGAGATTTAGGAATAGACACAGAAGACAAGGTGGAAAGACAAGCATAATGCAATAAAGAAAGGCGATGGTAACTGAGATTAACATAGTGAGGAGAAGGGTTACGGGTGGATCTAATACCTTTTCGAAGAGCAATGGGAAGGTCTGACGCAGGAGGCAGTGCCAGAGCTGGTAAAGGAGGTGGTGCCGGATGAGAGTCCAAAGGAGCTTCAGTAATTTCTACAACCTCTGATGATGGTGGTGGTAGTGGTGGTGGTTGTGGCCGACGACGATAAACCTGGAGAGGGCCAGTAGTAGGGACAGGGGCACCAATAGGAGAAGGTGGTGATAGAGCAGGGGCAACAGGGACAAGAGGAGGAATGGTAGGGAGGACCTCAGTGATGGGTAGAAGAGGCAGGTCAGGAGACTCAAAGAAAGGAACAGACTCGAAGAATGTGACATCAGCAGAGACTAGATAACGCTTAAGAGTGGGTGAAAAACACCGATAACTCTTTTGAGACCGATGGTAACCAAGAAAAACACATTTGATAGAGCGAGCAGACAGTTTGTCAAGACCGGGAGTGATATCATGGACAAAACATGTCGACCCGAAGACACGAGGTGGAAGATGGCAGCGGACGGCGGTGGCAGCGGCAAACAGGGAGAAAACGGCGCCGGAAAGACGTCACGGCAAGGGAAAAAGGTCGGCAAACCGGAAGGGAAACACGGTTGGCCGGAAAAATTTTCACCGGAGGGCAGTGGACCCAACGGGTATACGCGGTTCTAGGGTTGCCTCTCTTTAGGCTCTAGATACTATGTTGAAATAGAGAAAGGAAGAGAGACATATAATGAAACCGCGTGTTTCAACTACACAACAGAGGCTGAATATATACCCAATAAGTAATAACTAATTACACAATTTACATGATGTGGGACTAACAGTTGTACTACTAATTACACCTAATTACATATGTTTCCAACAGTTTCCAACACAAGGCAACTATCTCTCTACAGTATAATGGGGATAACTTCTAAGGGGTCCCTGAAATTATGGGGAGAAGTACAAAATAGAAAAGTGGTGATACTCATTGACTGTGGAGCTTCCAACAATTTCATAGCTAAGAGATTGGCGGAAGAATTGCAGCTTCCTGTTTCAGAGACTCCAAAATACTATGTGGAGGTGGGGGATGGACACAAAATAAAATGTAGTGGAGTTTGCAGAGGAATGAAGATGCTGGTTCAAGGGGTTAGCATAATCCATGACTTTTACTTACTTGAGCTGGGAGGGGCAGATATGGTTTTGGGGTTGGAATGGCTAGAAGGCTTGGGGGAAATAAAAGCAAATTTTAAAGAACTGACATTGAAGGTGCATATAGAAGGCAAGACAGTAACACTCAGGGGGGAACCATCTCTGTCAAGAACCTTAGCTTCTCTAAAAACAGTGTGTAAAGCTTTAAAAGATGTGGGAGAAGGGTTCTTGGTGCAATATCAAGCAATGACAGCAGAAGATCAATTCTCCAGCTCTCATTGGCAGGAGTTGGATACATTATTGGCTGATTTCGAAGGCTTATTTCAAGAACCACAAAGCCTGCCACCAAAAAGAAAACAAGATCATGCCATTATCCTAAAGGAAGGAGCACAAACTCCTAACATTCGACCTTATAGATACCCTCACTACCAGAAGAATGAAATAGAAAAACTTGTAGGAGACATGCTCAAAGCTGGAATTATTCAACCTAGTACCAGCCCATTTTCAAGCCCAGTTATATTAGTCAGAAAGAAGGATGGTGGATGGCGTATATGTGTGGATTATAGAGCATTGAATAAGGTAATCATGCCTGATAAATTCCCTATTCCTGCCATAGATGAATTGCTGGATGAATTGGCAGGAGCAACAATCTTTTCTAAACTGGACCTGAAGTCAGGGTATCACCAAATACGAGTAAGGGAGGAAGACATACCAAAGACAGCTTTTAGGACTCACGAGGGTCATTATGAATACCTTGTGATGCCCTTCGGACTGTCCAACGCTCCATCAACTTTCTAATCCTTGATGAATGAGGTATTCAAGCCATTTTTTAGGAAATTTGTACTTGTTTTCTTTGATGACATTCTAGTCTACAGTAGGGACAAGAAGTCACATTTGGGACATCTAAGGAGAGTTTTACATGCTTTGGAAAAGAATTATCTCCTTGTAAACAAAAAAAAAATGCAGTTTCGGTCAATCCCAATTAGAATATTTGGGACATATTATTTCCAGCCAAGGGGTGACAGCAGATCCAAAGAAAATTGATGCAATGATGTCTTGGCCTACACCTACAAATGTCAAAAGTCTAAGAGGATTCCTTGGGCTCACAGGCTACTACAAGAGATTTGTGAAGGATTATGGGAGAATTGCAAGACCCTTAACACAGCTGCTTAAAAAAGAAGGATTTGTGTGGGGAGTGGAGGCTCAACAAGCATTTGATTTACTCAAATCAGCAATGACCTCTATGCCAGTGCTTGCTGTCCCAGATTTTAAACAGCCATTCATAGTGGAAACAGATGCCTCGGGCAAGGGAATAGGAGCTGTTTTGATGCAACAAGGCAGACCTATAGCTTATCTCAGTCAAGGGTTATCAGATAGGGCTCAAGCAAAGTCAATTTATGAGAAGGAGCTGCTAGCTATTGTTCTCGCAGTTCAAAAATGGAGGCATTACTTGATGGGCTTTCAATTCATCATCAAAACTGACCAACGTAGTCTCAAATACTTGACTGAACAAAGGTTGATGGGAGAGGAGCAGCAAAAATGGATGTCTAAGCTGATGGGTTTTGATTTTGAGATTCAATATAAATCGGGAAGTGAGAATAGAGCTGCAGACGCATTATCTAGAAGGATGGAATTTGCTGCACTATCTACTGTTTTCCTGGCTGAAATAGATTCACTTGTTGAAGAGGTACAATCAGATCCAAGATTGAAAAACATCCTTTTAGACTTAATGTCAAACAAGGATTCTCACCCGAGTTATGAAAGAAAAGGAGGACAATTGATGTATAAAGGAAGATTGGTTTTACCTAGAGGTTCGGTACGAATACCTACCTTGCTCAAGGAATTCCATTCTTCCCCTATGGGGGGGCATTCAGGTTTCTTTAGAACCTATAAAAGAGTATCTGGTGTTCTATTTTGGGAAGGTATGAAGAAAGATATCAAGGATTTTGTTTCTGCATGTGACATATGCCAAAGAAACAAGTATCAAGCACTTGCTCCTGCTGGGTTGCTGCAACCATTGCCCATCCCTACCCAAGTGTGGCAAGACATATCCATGGATTTTATCGGTGGACTACCTAAAGCAAAAGGGGTAGATACTATTATGGTGGTAGTTGATCGTCTCACCAAGTATGCCCACTTCCTACCCTTGAGCCATCCTTTTACAGCAAAGGAGGTAGCTAAACTATTCATCACTAAGATAGTACGACTCCATGGATTTCCTTCCTCAATTGTGTCAGACAGAGATCGGGTTTTTATCAGTCAATTCTGGTCAGAATTGTTCAAAAGATCAGGCACGCATCTCAAGCTAAGTTCAGCCTATCATCCCCAATCGGATGGTCAAACCGAAGTGGTAAATCGCTGTTTGGAAACCTATTTGCGGTGTTTTACAGGGTCCAAACCGCGACACTGGACTAAGTGGCTTGGGTGGGCAGAGTATTGGTTCAATACCAATTATAATAGCTCAACTAAGATGTCACCATTTAGGGCTTTGTATGGGAGAGAACCACCAATCCTACTTCGATGTTCTGGAGATCTATCCACGATAGAAGAAGTAAATCAGTTGCTAGTTGAGAGAAATACAATGTTAGATGAACTCAAAGATAACTTGGTGAAGGCACAAAACAAAATGAAAGTCCAAGCTGACAAAAGAAGGAGGGAAGTGGTTTATCAACCAGGAGATTTTGTTTATTTGAAAATTCAGCCTTACAGACTTAGGTCTTTGGCTAAAAAAATCAATGAAAAACTGAGCCCGAGATATTATGGACCTTTTGAGGTATTGGAGAAGGTGGGTACTGTAGCATACAAGCTACAACTCCCTGATTACAGCCGAGTGCATCCAGTCTTTCATGTCTCTTTGCTCAAGAAGTTTGTAATAGGAGATGTCCACAGCTAGCCATTACCTGCCTAACTATCAGAGGATTTGGAGCTAAAGATGAGCTCGTCTGAAGTAGTACAGGTGAGAACAACTGCCAATGGAGCTAGGGAAGTACTCATCAAATGGGAAGATCTTCCAGAATTTGAAAGCTCTTGGGAATCATTTGGCACAATCCAGCAACATTTTCCCAATTTTCACCTTGAGAACAAGGTGAAACTCTTGGGGGGAAGTATTGATAGACCCCCTGTCACTAAGATGTATTCAAGAAAGAAGAAAATAGGAAAGAGTGGAGCTGCAGGAGTGACACACATGGGAAGCAAGGATATGATGGTAAATGAAAATGAAATAAACGGGCAGGCCATATTACTAAACCATAATAGAATGCTGAGCTGGCAGAAGTTAGTGGAGCAGAGAGGGAATTCTGTTACGATAGATGAGAATATAGGGGGGAATGGGGGAGAGAGTGAGGATGCATGTTTTGAGTGATCTTTGGGAAGGAGGAGCAGACCCCTCGAAGTGTCTGGCTATTTTACGTTCTTTTCTATTTCTTTCTGCTATTTCTGGACTGATATCACACTGATATCAAGTTCAGATTTGTTATCTAGTGTTCTTTTATACAATACTGATCCAGTTTCCTATCAGATTCCTAATTGGAGTGCAAGTAATCTCTACTTGGTGACCAAGTATTTCTATGTTTAATGCAAGGATCTCAAAGAGTTTCCTGATTTGAATGGGATATTTGTTTCCTAATTTATATAGATTCAATAAGAAGAAAATAGGAAACATGAGATTTGGTCAAAGATTAATTAAGTAAAGTATCGCTGTCAAACTTGTCTCAGTAAATTAGACATAACTTTCTCTATAAATCTACAAATCTCATGTTGACAACTTTCCTTAATTAAGCTGTTATTAATGCGAGATTTGCGTCCTAAGTAGCAGCAAACCAAGGCTTGACCTATTTTATCCTAGATTTTTTGAATTTATTATAAAATAGAGGGTAAGGCTAAGGATTTGGGCAGTAGCAACAGCGGCAGCGAAGGCAAAGAATTCACTTTGGAGACTTAGAGGAGTTCACCATTGAAGACTTCCAAGATCTTTCTCTTCTAAGATTTTCTTCATGATGCCTTTTCTACCCATTTATTTGTTTTGTGCTTCTTTTGTCATGACTGGCTAAACTTTTCTCTTGCTAGGGTGAAGATGTAACTTGATTCAATCGACATGTATTAAGATTGGATTTTTAATTAATTTCTTTTCTATTCAATTTGAGTGCTTATTATAGTTCTTAATGCTTTTATGAATTAGGCGCCCTTCATAATTGATCTAGTGAGATGTATGTAGAATCGGAAGGTTTGCATATGTCTTAGACCATAAATAAATAAGTGTCACGGTTTATAATCATCCAGGAATGGAGATTATAGGTTGTGAAGAGAATTGTGATATTTTTCATGAGAATCCATATAGTGAAAGTTATGCCTTTAAGAGTTGAGGTTTAGATCAAGGAATTGACTAGGCTTTGATAATTAAAAGAGAATTAACCTGCCAAGGAATTGAATTTTAATTAACTAAGGGATTCTCCCCATCAATTGAATGACTAGTACCTAATTAGAATTAAGGTCCAAAAACTACTCTATTGTCTATGATAGATTGTTGAATTAAGTGAAATCGGATTCCTAGCATCTTTACCATAACTTGTTTATACCTTAATTTGTTAACGTGCTCTCTTATTGTTTTTAATTTATATGTTTTTACCTTGTTTTGCTTTTCCTTCAATTACTTGTTTTCCTTTGAATTCTTTTTGAATCAAATCTTTTCCTAGATAGCTCTGAAGCATGGGTACTCCTCCCAAGGAAGAGTACCGGTACCGGGTACGTACCCAATTTTTTTAAAAAAATTTAGAGCTTAGGTACGACTCTAGTGCTGCTAGGTACGGCTCCGGTGCAACTTGGGTACGCCACCGCTTGCCATTCTGCGCGGCGTCTCTCGTTTTCCAGTCGTTCCCTACGCAGAGCCCTCTGACTAGGCTTTTCCGATGACACCCAGCCGTCACCACCTCCATTCGTCTGCTCCTAGCCACTGTTTGGCTTTATAGCTGTCACTTCCATAGCTGCGTTTTCCGATCGTTCCCTGCGCAGAGCCCTCTAACGAGGCTTTTCCAATGACACCCAGCCGTCACCACCTCCATTCGTCTGCTCCTAGCCACTGTTTGGCTCTGTAGCCATCACTGCCATGGCTGCCAGTAGATGAAGTGTCATATAGAAATAAGGGAGAGGTAGAGGAAAACGAAAAGGGAGAGAAAGAGGAAAACAAAAAGGCAGAGGCAGAGGAAAACAAAAAGGGAAAGGGAGAGAGAGAGAATAGGAAATGACATTTGGTTTAAAAGAAAAAGAAAAATAAAAATTTAAGAGTTGTTGCCCACTAATTAAACCATAGTTGTCAAATCGTGAATCGTATCGAGAATCGTTTGCTCAATTTTTGAATCGTGAATCGTATCGAATCGTACGATTCAGAAACACAACAAAAAAAGACTTAAATATACATTTACAAACCTAAAACATAAAGAAAACACTTAAAAAGTCCCAAATAAATACTTTAATAAAATTATAAAACCATCACAAGGCATAAGTCATAAGTAAACGTATAAGTTATAACTTAAATATAAATAAATCATTTTAAATTGATGCAAAAAAGTTTCTAATTCGAAATAATAAATAGTCAATACTCAATACTAATTAGTAATTACTAAATAATCTATAATCTATAATCTATATATCTTCAATTCTCCTCCCCTTCAAGGTCAAGATCATCAAAGTCTTGATTAGCTTGAGTGTCATCATTAACCATAATAGCCACCTCTTCATCCCCATTTTCACCACCACCACCACCTTTAACTTCAGCAATTTGTAGTATTTTTCCCTTGTCCTTCTTAGCCGTAGAAGCCACCTTAGAAGCCATTTGTATTGAGTGAGTGACACTGTCACTGATAAACAGAGGACTGGAAGAAGAAGAACATGATACGAAAATAGAGGACGGGAAGAACAGTGATACGAAAACAGAGGACTGGAAGAACATGACTGAAGAGGTGTTTTCAGAGCAGAGTGAGACGTGGATACGTGACTGAACGTTCGGTGGTTGGCGTTGCAGATGCAGAATACGAAAACAGAGGGAGTCTGGTTGGCGCTGCAGTGAGAATACAAAAACAGAGTGTGACGAAAATGAAGAATGAATGTGAAGAGAAGAATGATGTTCGATGGTTTTAGACTTCTGGTTGCATGAAGAATGACATGAAACGTGGGTGAATGTGAAGAATTAAAAGGCCATTAAATTTTAACTCTCAACTCCCACCGTCCAGCCCCTTCAGATTCGCACCTGAATCTGGAAATTTTTTTACACTGTCCATGTTCCATGAATCGCAGAATCGTGTGATTCATGTCTTTGGTTCTGAATCGCACCGATTCAGACAATTCACATGTGATTCCTAGCCATTTCCGATTCAACGCGATTTCTATATCGCCGGCGGGACGAATCGGATCTAATCATACGATTCGAATCGTGAATCGTATGATTCTAACAACTATGATTAAAACATACAGCTTGCATTTTCTCTAATACCTAGGCACACATAAGTGTAATTTACTTAAGTATATGCAAAAATTTAATATTAATCTTTTAAAATGGATTCATTTACTCATTTATTTAGACTCTACTAATAAATTATTTGACATTAATAAGTTATTTGACTTTAAAATATTAATGTTTAAATGTTTACAATGTGTTATTATGTGAAAAATATATTTTATATTGTTATTAATAATTGATCATGGTGAAAATGGTTACAAATATGCAACTAGAATAGCTGAAAATGGTTGTCCCCTTTAAGCTTATGTGACTATATTGCAAAGTAAAAAAGCAGGAGAAGGGAATGTAAGTTCCTTTCTATGTTTTATGTTGAAATTTGTGTGTTTTAATTTTTATGTTATATTGTCATATTTTATTATGTGAGATTTTAATTTATTATATATATATATATATATATATTTGACATACCCATACCCTAGTTTCTTAGTACACCTACCCGTGCAACGTAGCTAGATAGTAGTAGGATTAGTGAAGTGGTAATTAGCAACTCAATCTCTGTGAGAACAATACTTTCTAATCACTTTATTACTTTTGCGATTTGGTGCACTTGCCAAATTTCTCAACAGACTTCACCATAATCACAAACATGCACAATTGAATAATTAAATTTCATGTAACATAGGCATAAGATAGGATCCTGCTCCTATTTAGACATAGACAGAATCCTTATGGCCAAACTCATACCTCAAAATGTGTCTCCCCACATGCACATGAAATTGTCACCATTATTGGGCAAGGAGCACAGGCACCACTGCAAGAACAAAGTTGGCTATCATCATGTTTTGTTCTGCTCTGTCTTATACTTCAGGCTTCACAAGTTACAGATTAAAATACTGTTTTGTCCATATAATATGCACACAATATCAATTAGGTCCCTATGTTCTGAACTGATCAATGAAGAACTCATCTTTTTTTCAAAAAATAATAATAATAATGTATTCCCTCTCGATCTAGTCCATTGTGATCACATTATTAGTTGCTAAGTGACACATTAATTAACATTCTTGTATCCAAATGACTTTGGTAGTCGCATTTGGATTAAGAGCTGAGAAGGGGTACCCGGGCTGTCCTGATCTCAGCCCGAAAGCAATCAAGCCAGCCCCCAAGAAGTGATCAGGCTGGCCTGATTTTGGCCCTAATCTAAGATCATAACAACAGGTTTCAGTTCAGACGATCATGAAATTGATCCTTCAAGTTTAAACATCAAAACATAAAAGACAGTATTTCAGTTCCATGATTTTACACTTGTTGGTTGTTGCCTAATGGACTACAGGCCAACCTCATGCTAATACAGAAAGGCGACATATCACATACCTATGGCATGGAGAAGGGCATTTATGATTCTTACATCGAAGCTTCCTGCCACATATCTAATAAATTTTGAAAACAAAAGAAAAAAATTTGATCAATGCCATTACAAGTTACAAGTCTCTTGTTGAAATGAAGTAATATCCACAAAACAGGCACACACCTCTGAGCAGGGAGGGCAATCCCCATCACAGCAGCGACGTTTACATGCATGCCGACCACAGTCACGCATCCTCAGACACTTCCTTTCACATGCCAAATCTTGATAGCAAGGAACCTATTCTAACTTCAATTAACTTTGTCAACTACTATGACCATTTCACAACATCAAATCAAAAGATGCATTCAAAATCCAAATTCCAAAAAATTGCAAAAACTTACATCTTTCTTGAGGCTGCTACAACGACAGGACTTCCTCACAACAATCCTACACGTCTCAACGCATTGCCCGCGGTGGCACCGTTCAGGGCACCGGTGATACCTGCAGCTCAACATCTTATCACAAGTGCCCCCACACACCTGCACAGTAGCATCACAAGGCAACCCTTCATAAACCCTCTTCCCACAAGGGCATGTTCTCTTCCCTTGTAAAGGGCACTCACCACATTCCCCAGAATGACATCCTCTCCCACAAACATGCTTCCCACACCTAAGCCTCTTCTCACACGGATTCTCACACCGAAACAAGCGATCACAGCACTCCTTTTCCTCCTTCACCTTCCCACATTGGCACCAATACACGCCGATTTTTCGGCACGGTGGGCAAGGACCACCGTGGCAAATCTCATCGCACTTGTGAACCCCACAATCCAAAACCTTGGAACAAGGGTTGTTGCAAGAGAACTCCTTGAACCCACATCTTCGAACGTCTTCATGGGAACCACAAAAGCATCGAACTTTAACGAGTTTCGGGCAGGGCGGGCAGGGTCCGGGGTGGCAAAGCAAGAGGCAATGGTGCCCGCAACGGTGCTTCAATGGCTTCCCACAAACGTCGCCACATGAATGAGGCAGAACCCATGGATCATCGCTTGGAGGGTTCTGGAGTTTTCCACAGAAGCAGAAATAGGACTTGGGGATCTGGGATTTGGGGTACTCTACCCTACATTTGGGGCAGTTCCAGAGGGCGTTTTCGGAGGCGGTTTCGAGGGAGATGGGGAGGCGCGTGGAGGCGCGTGAAGCAGAGAGAGAGGAGGATTGTTGGGCCCAGGATTGAATGCAGATGAGGTGGAAGAGGGAGAAGCAGAGAGAGGTGCAGGACCACGTGGGGTCGGAGGGTTTGATGCGTTCGAGACATATGAGGCATGATAGAGCGCCGGAGGAGGAGGTGGTGAGGAAGGATTGGATCTTGGACAGGTCGGAGGCGGTGGCGGATGAGTGGCCGGTGAACTGGAAGTATGATTTGAAAATGGATTCCGAGAGGTCGGAGTGGCGGAGGAGCGAGGTGGCGGAGGGATCGCCATCGGAGTCACCGTCGGAGTCCGAGAGTGGCGGCGGTGGGTGGTGGTTCGATGAGCTCATTTTTTTTTTTTTTAGTTTTTCAAGATTGGGAATGTGGCGCTCCTCTCCTTCACTCGGCCACCAACTGCGACTGTGTTATTTATTGTTGGTGTTAGTTAGTCCTATGTTTTGTGTATTTCACCCCTACGTAGTTGTTTATTTTTATTTTTAAAATGACACAATGCAATAAATTCTTTTTAATAAAAAAATGCCTGGTTTCGTTTTAAGATAACTTATCATTGAGCCAGTGAAAAATCTTATTTATTGATTAATGATTTAATCGTGGTTCAATCGTAATTAAATTAGAACATAATTTTATATAATAAAAAATATTTATATATGTTTTACATTGTATAAATATATTAATATTAAATACATTTTATATTTAAAGTTAATATGTAATATATACAATAATATAATCATAACAACATGTGTGATGTGGTGGTTATGCCTCTAGTAGAGAAGTTGGGTTCAATTCTCCTGGATTGAAATTTAACATGTTTTTTTATAGTAAGTCTTAGTGGAACTTGAGGTGTGGTGGTTATGCCTTCTAGTTAGAGAAGTTCGAGAAGTTGGGTTCAATTCTCTTGAATTGAAATTTAACATGTTTTTTTTATAGTAGGTTTTAGTGAAACTTGAACCGAACCAGCTAATGATTTGGTTTTCGATTTGATCAGTCACTCTGGTCTAGTTCTTAGAAACACTAGTTTGAGAAGAATTTTTTTTTTAATTAAAAAATGTCTATATGTGTAAAAAGAGAAAAATTTAAAATAAAAATTCAAACATTTGTTTTTAATCTCAATCTCTTATTAATGCATGTTTGGTTTTGATTAATTTTTAGAGAAAAATTATTTTTTAAAAACCTCTCTCAATAAGATTTTAATTATAAACTATTTTAAATATAAAATAGATTAATTTAAATACAAACTTAGGACGTGTTTGGTTTATTTTTTTATTTTCATTTTTAATTGATATGTTTAATAATTATAAAAACACTACGTTTTTTCATTTTGTTCTTATTTTTTAAACTTTGTAAAAGAAATGGTAAAAAAAAAAGATAAAATAAAAATATGATAGCGGTTTTATAATTATTAATGAAAACATATTTAATTGAAAATGAAATGGAAAACAAGTCAAACACAAAGTTAATATTGTCAATTTTCACTATATTCCTCTTTTTATTTTGAATAATGTTGCTCAATGTATCTAGTCGTTGCTGGGTCTTGACCAACATTACAATTTCCTATCTTGGGAGTTGGGATTTTGGAGGGTTTTGGAGGGAAAGGGAAGGGAAGACTTATTCTTTATTTTGAGTAAACATTCTTTATATTTGAAATTTTTTTTAAAATTAAAAAATAAAATAAAATATGATCATATAACTTTTCAATAATCATTTATTTATTTTTATAAATATTTTATAATTCTCTTAATTTAGAAATGAAAAATAAGACATTCCTTTCATTTCCCTTCAAAACCCTTCATCCAAACAAACCCTAAATGTTCGTGATTGGGTGTATCAGTTTGGTACTACTCAACACTCAGTTATCTTTCTCTCGAGTCTTTGGTGGATATAGCGATGGAGAAATGCTAAGATGTTCACGTTAGAGACTTGGACTGAGGAGGATATATGGAGAAGGATCCTTGCTATGGCTGAGGATAAAACCAAGGTATATGGCCTCTTACTTCGTCCTCAGATCCAAATATTGGTTGTATGGTTCATTGGGAGTTGCCCCTGGAAGGGTTCTGTAAGTTGAATGTTGACGGGGTGCTCTTGGAAAGTATAGGTGTGCTGGCTTCAGCGGGTCTACTCGATGATAGCTCTTAGATAATGGGTTTCTTAAGATTTGTTGGTATCACAACAAATCTACATGCTAAGCTTTTGGCTCTACGTAATGGACTTTGGGTTGCTTGGGATCAAGGTGTTCGTTGCTTGATTTGTCAATCTGATTCTTTAGATGCAATTTGCCTCATCTCTGAGTCTCTGACATAAGTATCTTTACATCATTTAGGAGGTGAAATCATTTCTTGTTGTTTCTTGGGTTGTTAAGGTGGAGCATGTGCTTCGTGAAGGAGATGCATGCACTGATTTCCTCACAAAATATGGTATGTCACACTTTGATAAGTTGAAGCCCCGTCATACCCTCCTCCAACGTTGCGAGCGTTGATGTTGTCTAATTCCTTGGGTCTAGGTGTTATTAGGCGTTAGATGTGCTGTTTCCTTTCCATTGTACCAAAAAAAGAATAATGTTACTTACACGCATTTATATACAAATTATTTTATATTTACATAATTTTTTTCATCTAATTATAGCTAATTCTATCCTTGTCAACACGTCTACACTCTAATTTTAACACTTAATGTGAGGTGATGTGCACCACAAAACATGTAGCAACCATTATTTTATTTTAGTGGTGCTACCTCCTAATCCTTAACTCTTATGTCCTACCACCATAAATATGAATTAGTTTAAATATGTTTTTTGTCCTTCTAAGTATACCTATTTTTTGTTTTGATCTCTCAAAAAATTTTGATATGGTTTGTGTCTATATAATTTAAAAAGTAAGTGAAATTGATTCAATTCAACCCCCTTATATTAAACATTTTCACATTTCAAGGATTAAGAAAACTTTAATATAAGAAGGTTAAATTGAGTCAACTTCATTTACTTTTTAAATGAGGACAGATATCAATTTCATTCACTTTTGAAATTACAGGAACACAAATTGAACAAAAAAATTTGAGGGACCAAAACAAAAAAAAAATGTTATATTTACAAGAACCAAAAACATATTTAAGCCATATGAATTTTTGTGTTTGTGTGAAACTCTTCCAAGATTTGAATGACTTCAAACACTTCTCAATCATCCAGGACTAGAAATAGTCGCAAGAGAAGGTTGAAATGTCATTGTGACGAAAATGCAATGTTGGTGATCTTGCAAACTTCAAAGAACCCAGGTCGAAAGTTCTGAGGTTGCGTAAACTACTGAGTTTTGACATTAACTTGACCATACCTTCAGCTTCCATAGTTTTATGATTTTTGTGAATCTTATCTTACCAATGGTGTTCTGTTTTCATTTTTATAAAATGGAGAGACATATGAATTTTTTACTTGGGCAGAGCCTTTGCTCAAAGTTGACACAACACAGGTGTCACATGTCACCAAGTTGAATAGGAGAGTTGGAGACCTAGAAGCAAAATTGTCAAGACTTGAAAGGATGATTTTGTGTTTTCTTGTGTTTGGGACTATTTGGTGGATCATTACAATGTGTGCAGCATATTATTGGTTCAAGAATGGCTGGAGAAGGAGTTTGCCATATATGTGAACCATTAGTGGGGTTGTTTTGTATGGGATTGAGGTAGGAGAAGTGACTTTTGAGGGAATTTCTTGTAATGTGAGTCAGTTTGCTTTAATGTGAGTGATAAGGAAGGTTTGGGAGTTGTATTTTGGGTGCTGTTGGAGTTTGCTATTAATGTAACCTTACATTATGAGATACGTGTGATTGTGACAACAATTTCATACCAACTTAAATTCAAATTCACAAATCAAAAGTGGTCCATTGCCACATTACATTTAACAACAACCAAAATAAAAAGTGGTCAACTACCACAATACATATTTAAACAAGCAAGCAAAAACAAATTAAACTA
This sequence comes from Ormosia emarginata, assembly GCA_029884605.1. Classification (NCBI taxonomy): domain Eukaryota; kingdom Viridiplantae; phylum Streptophyta; class Magnoliopsida; order Fabales; family Fabaceae; genus Ormosia; species Ormosia emarginata. The sequence continues at coordinate 2,063,627 of JAQQTP010000032.1, read as the reverse complement.
AACCAAACAAAAAAAAATGGTCCACTGCCACATTACATAAGAAACCAAAACATCATCACATGTGTCCAAACAGCAAACTTTATCCACCACAAAACATACTCCAATTAACACCATACATCATTATTTCAACTCTTTTAACTCATCTGAGAAAAAATCTCAATCTCTAACTGGCTTTGTAGCCATCATTCTTAAAGTTTGTCGAGTTACAAATTGGTCTTGATGGGTTTGCCTTGGGACAGTTGGCTGGGTGAAAGATTGATTTAATTACCTTGCATGCATAATTGGATGTGTAATGTGTATTGGTTGGCTTAAGGGTTGAATGAGTGGTTGTGCAGGCTAACTTGATGGCTTTACAGTCTTGTTGGAGGCCCTTGTCTGGCTGGGTTTAGGTGTAGGTTAAGTTGATGAGTCATGTGCAGGCTGAGTTAGTTATTTTCCTGATTTGGTGGAGTCATTCTTGGAGGTTCTAGTCTTGTTAGTTGTTGGAAGAGTTGGTTATGAAGGCTGGCTTGATGAACTGACAGCATACTCCTTGGTCAAGGCCCTGGTTCTCTTAGACGGATGACTTTTGGATAACTGGCCTCCAGTTCCTTCTTGGGTTGTATTGGTGGAGGCCTATGTTGATTGTGTTGGTGGTGGTCCATCATGACAAGCATGTTAAAAGAGTATATCAATTAACATTACACTTTAATGTGTAAAAACATTAAAAATTGAAATCAACAAAAATTGTTTACCATTGATTTTTCTTGAGCCAAATATGTGGTGTTTATTGTTGTGTCTTCTGTATTATTTGTCCTTCGTTGGTCAGATGCCCCTGTTTAGGTTCTTAAGGGGCACTTTCTTTTGTTATGTCCCAACTGTCCATAATATCTACATTTATGAACTTTCCTTATCCTAGGCACCTTTGTTTGACTTTTCTCTTGCTTATCAACCCTACTTCTTCTCTTCTTTGGTCTGACAATTGGCTTCCTATATGGTGGTGGCAAAACATCATCATATATGATACTTGGCCACATATTTGGACTATTAGTGGGGTTCAATATTGGCTGATAACATGCCATATAAGCTTCCTTCTTGTAGTAAACTAGGATGTAGTCTTCAGGTTTCTCCCTCATGTAGTTAATGCAACTAATAGCATGAAGGCAAGGGATTCTAGTCAACATCCATTTCCTACATGAGCATTCACGAATAACTAAATCCACCACATATGTATCTTATTTCCCTTTAACCTCAAACTTCTTGTCCCTAGCCTATCTGGCCACCCACTATTTGGAATCATTGTATTCCTTCTCGAACTTCTTCTTAATCCTAGGTAAGACAACTCATTTATATCTCTTAATCTTTTTTCCTATTTCCTGCTCATATTTCCATTAAATAGGTCCTAATGTCCTCTAACAGTGACACAATTAGCTTCTCTCGTACATCTACAATACAAATATTAAAACACTCACACATGTTGTTTAAAATAGCATCACACTTAGATTGATAATTAAACCTGGATTTGCTCCAAAATTTAGGTAGGATAACAATCAGGTACTTGAATGTGTATCTCCTTCAACTCCCTCTCCTAAGCTTGAGGATAGGTTGCCTTTGCTACCCTCCACATCAGTCATTTGAGATACGCACCAAAAAATCTCTTCCTAAAGTTGTTGTACAGGTATCTCACACAAAATCTATGATCCACACCTAGTAACAACTCATCAAATGTAGGCACCAACCCCTGAAACCAAATATGTTTAAGGGCTAAATTAAAATAATAAACTTACTTATGGAATGTTTTAACTAATTAATGTCTACATACAGGATCAACTAATGATAATAACCTATACATTTAGGACCAATTTGAAACAAAATTACATAACACATGTACCTTTTGCTAATTAGAGATGAATGTGCAACACCTCATTGTCTCACACCCTAGATCATCAGTTAATTGTGATAGAAACCAAGTCTAGGAGTCTTTTGTCTCAGCCTCCACAATTGCATATGCAATTGGCAACATCTGATCACTAGGGTCCCATCCCACTACAATAAGTAGTTGTCCTCCATAAGATGTCTTTAGGAAGCATCCATTAAGTCCAATGATGGGCCTAGATACCATAAAACTCCTGTTGCAGGCTTCAAGACACACATAAAGTCTCTCAAACATTGGATTCATGACTCTGCTAGGAGTTGGTGTGTCATTTGCAAAACCTGGTAGCCTTTGAACCTTCATATGCACAGATGATCCAAGATTAGGCATGTACAACTCTACACAGTAATCATACAACCTTTTATGATGCTCCTTAAAAGACCTTGATATCTGCTACACTGTATTTTTTTAAACTCTAAAGACCATAGACTTGTTTAACTTGGTGTTCCATTTCATTTGTGTCTTATTCATTAAGTCATTCAACTTGATCTTTAGATTCTTTCACTTTCATCTCAAGCTTCTTGCTCAGCCACTTTGAATTCATTATGCTAATGTTGAATTCTCTATTATAAGAATGATGGTTGTAGATGGTCCTCAACTATCATATATCTTTATTAGGTAGTTTTGCACAGTAAGCCTCCCATTAAAAACCTTCTTGACACTTAATCATCACTCTAATCTTGTCATGCTTAGCAAATTTCAATGTCATTCCAACTTGCACTACATAAGTCATAACAACATCCTTGAAATTCTCTCTAGTTGCATATAAAGTGTCCAATTCCCACTTATATTCAGTTATATCCTTTAACATTTTGTGTATTGGGAAGGATTTGGTTGTTAAGTCAACATCATTATCCTCTTCATTGCCTGCACTTTGTAGTTCATCACTATCATATTCATCTTCATCACTCAACCCATTAGATTCTCTCAGTATAGTAGAATATGACAAATGTGTAGCTTCTTTCACCAAAATTGATTTCCCTTTCCTACTTGGGCTGCCTTTGTTGTTCATCTTAGTCTTCTTAGGTCCACTCTCACAAACAGCCTTTCTTTTCCCACTTTTTGTTCATTCTTTCTTTTTATTCATTCTTTCCTCTGCACCTATCTCATTCACAGTTAGATTTACATCAAACACTGATCATCTCCATCATAATCGTCTTCATTGTCATTGAAATCCACCCCATTGTGCTATCTGAAGATTCATAACCATTGTTAGGTTTATATTTAGATTCTTAATTTGATCTTGAACCCCCAATATTAGTGGTGTTGTCCTCCACATTTGTAGCCTCCTCTATTCTTGGCCTAACACATGCAGCCTTGTTGCCTTTTAGCCTATAACCAACAATCCCCTTGTTTTCAACCTTTTTGACTGCTAGCACAACACCAACATTGCCTCTACTTGCAACCCTATTCACTTTTAGCCCCGCAACCTTATTCATTATTGGCACAACACCAACATTATCCTTGTTCGCAAACTTTTTCACCCTTAGTCTTGTAGCATTCTTTAATGTTGGCACAACACCAACATTGCCCTTGCTTGCAGACTTCTTTACCTTTAGCCCTGCAACCTTCTTCATTATTGGATTAGCATTAGTAGTGCCATCCTCTACTACACTTGGCCCAACATTAACATGGGCTTCCTCTACCACACTTGGCCCAGTATCAACATGGGCTTCCTCCAGCACACGTGGACCACCTCTAGTACTCCACCACCACACTTGGACTACTCCCAACATTTACACCTTCCTCCACACTTGCCCCAACATCAATATTGCCTTCCTTTACCACCACACTTGGACTACTCACAACAGTTGCATCTTCCTCCACACTTGCCCCAACATCAATATTGGCACCATCTTCCTCACTTGGACTACCTCCAACATTTGCATCCTTCCCTACGCTTGGCCTAACACTAACATTTACATCTTCCTTTGCAGTCACTGATGTCTCATCCAAAAGTCTAGGTACACTTGTCCTGTGCACAATAAACAAGTTCATATTATCCTTTCTAACACCAATTTTGACCATATCAATTGCATCTTTATCAGTCCTATAAATTTTCATCATATTTTGCAAGTTGAGCCTAGGATCCTTAAACCACAATGCTGCAATTTCAATTTCAAGATATCCCTTTTTTTTTTGCACATTCATATGCCTGAAATAGACTCTATTTTTCAGTAGCACACTCACAAACAATGGCAACCCTATCTACATATTCTACCTCACCATTTGGAAAGTCAAACCTCCTACCATGATGTACTTTCACTTTAAAAATCCTCATCTCACACATATGCTATAAACATCAAGGACCACAATGTGAATCAGAAAATCATAAAATAAAAAAACTTAAATAGGATAAGGGACCACACAGCACCACACATGCAAATCTCAGCACATGCATTGAACACAAAACCTATATAATAACACACATAAATACACTATCACGCACAAAATATGCCAACCCCACAGTGCAACAATGAACATGTTAGTGACAAGATTTTTGGGTATGCATACCTTACTAAATATGGAGATGAAATTTAAGAACTTTAGATGTGAAATCTCATTTTCCTTCTGCACACGTTCATCTAGCAATTATGATTGGGGATTCTTTGCCCGTGATTCTTGAATACAGGTTCTGAGTGTATGGATTTTGGGTGGGAAATGAGTTTAGGGTGTTTATAGGGTTGAAACTTAAAGAAAAAGGATTTTGATCTTTCATATTCATTTAGGGGGAAATAATTTTAATATATTTAAAATTCACATCTCCAACCTCATATAGACACATCAGCAAAAAATACCTCCAAGTAGGATACCAGTCAACGTCTTTTGTTAGTAAAGGGGATAGAAATGGAAGGAAGGACCAAATTGACACAAAAAATGAACGTTTAGGATATAAATTGAAAAAAAAATTGGGACTAAATCGAAATTTTCGTGAAACATAAAGGACTATAATAGGGCTTTACTCATTTTTATATTAGTGATAAGTTTGGTATAACCTTTAAAAGAAAATAAAAATTTAAATATGATTATTTATTTTTGTGATAGTAAACGTTTCTTAATTGTGGGTATATATACTTTTTATATATGTACTTTAATTACTAAATAATTCTTTTCTTATCACTTGAAGTAGAGCTATCAAAATGTGTTAGACTTGATGAGTCAATCTATTTAACCCACCTAAAATGACTAGTTAGGTTGCATTTTGTAACCCATTTTTTAAGGTAAGTAATTTTAACCTGATCTGTATAACCCGCAGGTTATGATGGCACGATAAGGCGAGTTGACTTATAGAGTCGCTTTACTTTTTTTTTTTTTTGTAATAGATTAGGCAAATCAAACTACGTATTGAACCATCTGACCTACATTTTTGTTCATTTATTGGTGTGTTGATATGCCTAACCATCCATTTTTTATTTATTTAATTTTTGTCAAATTGATCTGTTTAACATGCCAACTCATTATTTTTTTAGACGAATTGACCTACCAACTCGCCAAAAAATAGGGTGAGTACAAAAAAAATGATAAAAAATATTACCCTATGATTTTTATAAAATGGTAAAAAATATTTACATTAATTAAAAAATAATATTATGACTTAAATGGAACTAATATTGGAATTGATAATATTGTTTTAGTTCATTTTTCAAAGAAAAATGGTTATAACTAATTTAAAGAAATATATAGTGTACAATTTTTTTATTTTTTGAATTAAATAATTAATTAAATTTTAAAAGTTGAAATTGAATAAAACTTGTTAGTTTTGTCTTTTATTTTTTATTGCTGAATAAATGTTAACTTATATTTTTTATATTTTTATTTAGAGTCAATTTTTTTTCAAAAATAAATGAAATTAAATTAGACAGTTATTAACTATTTAAATATTGAATAAATTTTTTATAGTTATAATTGTAAAATTTAAAACAGTCAATGCAATACATGGAAAAGAGATTTTGAGTAATATAGATTACAATTGTTAAATATATTTTTGAAATTTTGTTTCATCAATTTTTATACTTTATTAGTTTTTATTTAGTAGTTCTATTTTTTGAATTTTTAATATTATTAGATATTGATCAATTAAACTAAAAGTTTATTTGGATAAGTTTTGAATAAAAAGTAATTTTAAGATATCATATATTTTTTTAGATTTTTATTAAAAGTCTTATTTTATTGTTTGGTTACAATTACAAAAATCATTTTTTTAAATATATGAACAATAACATTTATTATTTTAAAATGATGAAAATATATTTATCTAAAAACAAAAAATCTCCACATCCTTAAATGAGTTATCTCTCTTACATTTTTTTTTAAACTACTCTTTGAAACTTCTCAAAATAATTAGAAACCTATTTTTTGTTATTCTAATTATTTTTAAAAACTTACCTAAAAACACTAAAAATTTTTAGAAGTGATTTTTTAAAGAATTTAATTTATATATATTATCGACGTAATGTTTTTTATATTATCAATCAATCATGTATTGTCACATCTTTAAAAATATTTAATTTTTACAATAACTACTTAAAAAGTCATACATACTGTAATATATAATTGGTTAATTATGTAAAAAAATTTACACTGACAAAATATTAAAATTAAACTATTTTTTTAATTAAAAAAGTGCTTTTCAATTAAACAAAACTTAAACAAACACATATTAACTATTTATATAATGATTTAGTCTCTTAATTAAAGTTTTTATTTTAGGCAAAGTAATAAGTATATATGAAAATAAATAAATTTATATAATGAAATTAAGTTAAATCATTATATATAAAGATAATAGTTTGAAAGGAATTATTATCCCGCGCATTAAAAACGCTAGTAGATATATATATATATATATATATATATATATATATATATATATATATATATATTGTCAAGCCTCACAACACAATGACAGCTCCTACGCGTCTCCTCAAGAAAACAAAAGAGTCTTCACCTTATTTCTTTAAGCATCATTCACGATATCACACAACTACATACAGACTCTAACATATTGTAATGGGTGTACATACTATAGAGCAGAAGGATGCACAAAATCAAATGAACTCGAAGCGCATGAGAAGCTTTACAGTGTCGTACTTCTCTACCTTGCGGCTATACAGTGGAACTGATCGAATTCCACTTCTTAATTCCCACACAGGTAAGCATGTTTGGCCACCAAAGTCATCCTTCTCAGACATGTCATACTCATGAACTTCTATGCGAAGCAGAGCCAATTCCGGAACAGCAAGTGGGAACTCGAATACCTCATTCCAAGTAGGCAACCAATTATCCTCTTTTGTCTTAGTTTTTCTCATATCAGTATCATAAGGGACTCCAGCAATCCCCACCTGCACAAGAGTTTGTCAAATAAGATTTGAAATGATAGAAGAACTACAGGTAAGGTACCATATACAATAAATTGCAAGGAAGCAATTATTAAGTGAAAATATTAAATATGGATGTTATCACTAGAACATAATGGTCTAGTATATCATCTTAACTTACTCTTGTGTAGAAGTCTGGAGGTGAGAATTGATCAAAGTGTGTATGCTTGAAATCATAAAACCATCCTTCCCCCATATATACAGTCACCTAAGTAAGAGTTAGAAAAGATTGACCTTTGTTAGGATCTAGAGTAGAGAGAGATGAAAGAGGCAGCTGATGGACACAAATCTCCAGGCAATAAAACCCTCACCTTCAAAGTAGTCTTCACAGGTAATTTAGCTTTGGGATCAAAGACCTCATTATGTGGACCAGTCTTTAATAGAAAATCTGCTTTTTTAACATAACCACATCCACCATTGGCTTTGAACATTCCATGCATCAACCAAAGAGATCTCCCATACCCCTGCCATGAGAACACCCACAATGAAAAGTGATTAGTGGACATCTATCATTATCTCAATATCATAGTCAAGAATATACAACATGATCTTAGATGTTTGTAATAGAAATGTCCTGATATAGCTGAAAGGAAGTGTGAATGAAATCTCACATCCTCACCAGTGGGAATGTCACAGACAATAACACACATCAACTAGAATAACAATAATTATAAGAGTAATGATTGTTTCACATAATTTTTGGTCACATAATCTCACATAGGGAGATGTAAACCGTCAATTTTGATGAAGAAAAAGGAGAGAGAAAGAGAGGAAAGGAAATGAGGGGTGATTATTGATATTATGTGAGGAAAATTTATGTGAAAGTAACATAACTCTAATTATAAACCATCCTTAAAAAGTACTGCCCCAAAATTTCAAACTGTCACAGTGCTAGACCTCACACGTTTAATGTAGTATCTTGTTAGTAGCTTGAAGCTTACCAAGTTCCTCTCACACCTCAACAAATCCCCAAATACAAAGAAAAAAAAAATTAAAAACAGGGAAGTAAAAAGGAGGGGGGTGGGGGAGCGAAGAGGAAGAAATAGAAACCTGCATGTTAAATGCAACCATTTGAGCTCCATGCATCCACCCAATTAATGGGTTATAATTTGACGACATAATGCGAGTACCTTTTGGATACACCCTCAGTATGTTCCGCTGAGTAAACCTGCCAACAATCAGGAAATAAGTACTTCTCTTTTCATTTGCACATAAACAAAACATCCTTTATTTCAAAGCTAAATATAATACAAAAGCTTTGTATTCGTTTCAAAAATTGAGAAAATAATTGGATATGCCGCCTAAATCATAATGCATTCACAAGTTTCTAATAAGACCACTAACTCTTTCATCAGGTAGGTGTCATTAGCATTAGTAAGTATTAAGTAGTCAGACACTTGTGCAGTGCACCATGAGGAGAGACAGTAAATCATTGTCAAGGACTATCTTATCTAGTATTGCATCTTATATTTTTCTTAAACTCCTGGAACAGTAAAAGATAGAAACAAAAGCCATCTAACAGTCAAATTTTACTACATTTGCATTACAAATTTACAATAGAGAGTTATAGCCAGTTCATATCATACTGAGGGCGGCCAAGCACATGCAAATGAGTTCTCTCTCAAGAACTCACTGGAAACAGTTAACAATACCTGACAATTTCTTTTCCATGAGTTATAGCAGCCTCTTCAAGCTGTTGCTCACTTAAACTTAGACGTCTCACTTTATCAGGATCCACTTTGAGACAGTCCTCTAATCCACCTTTAGGCTTCCCAGCATGAATGGCAATTAAACGCCTATAATCAGCTGATGCATTTTGATGCGACTTTCCTGCTTCATCATCATCTTCCTCATCATTAAGATCATCTTCATCCACATTGCTCTGCTAAGCCAGAAAATGAATCAACAAATCTCCCTTAAAAAATTAAATGTAGTAGCAATTTATATACAACATTGACTAAGTCTCAGACCTTGTAATCAGTTATCGTACCACCTCTCAAACTAGGGACTTCCTTACCCCATGCTTCTTCATCATCTAAAGCCTTTCCCTTCTGTGAATCATCCTCCTTTTCCTTTACTTCTTTTGCCTCAAGGTACTCCTTAGGTGGTTTGGTAGATATAATAATCCTCCTTTTAAGTGATTCAGGAGAAGGGAATTCCTTCAAGCTTTCTGAGCTAGGACAAAATAGTATGTCTCCAAATGTTTGAGTAACCATCTAAAAATTTGTACAGAATTGTCAATTGTCAACCATAAGAATGTAAGCATTTTGAATCCCAATGGAACTCCAAGTAACTAACCTCAGCTACTTTGGCCTGAAGATCTGGAGTAAGGTGGTCTTCTAAGGTTATTACAACTGGATATTCTGACGCGACAAAGGCATACTCCTTAATAGACTTCAAACATTTGATGAGCGCTACAGGAGTAGTCAATGTCCTGTATTATACAAAATAGATATGTAAACAAGTATATTACAAAATTCTCAGGAAAAAAAAATCTAAATTCAATTGCCATTAGTAAACAATATATTGGAATGGAAAAAAGCTAGATACACATCAGACATCACTTTTGTGATGTGTATCACACATCTACCTAAATGGCAGAATTAGAATATAGGTGTGTAGAAAACGAAGTAGGACCAGATGAAATCAAACGGTGAAAACTGTGCAAATGTGAGGTGATGTGAGTGGAAGTGTGTGTAACTGGAATTACTCACTTGAATAATATCATTTATATATAACTTGTTCTACAACCATGATTTCCAGTTAATTTTTACGAAACAATTCAGCCCTATCTTCTTTCAATTTTTTTTCTTGCTATGCCAGATTGCAGCAGGGAAAGGCTAGTGGGAAAAGGCTTTGTGGTTGTTGTTGTATGCCAGATTGCAGCATTTTGTTGCCATTAGTAAATACATGGATAAGTCTTCATCAAATTGTTGGAGATATAATTTAATTGCAAAATTTTGTTCTCAAGGCAATTCATGCTTACAATTATGACATTGAATTAGAGTAGAAAAAGATAACAGAAATGAATAATAACTTTTGAAACAGATGAATTGATTTCTTTGACTTCTGCTTCTGCCTGATCACTAAAGAAAATGTGGGTATATGAAATAATGGAGATGACTTAAATTCATGTTTAAAGGTCAGTATCATTCAACCAGTAAACACACCTTCCATGAAGAACATCCACATCATCCTTTGATGCATTAGGCCATATATCCAACTCAATCACCCTTACACCTCTCTGCAGTGCCTGTATAATGGGGGTGTCACTGCAGTCACTGCTGAGCTGATTCCCAGTTAGATAGGAATTATGACCAGTATATATGAAATAATGAGACAAGGGTGAAGTCATATCTTGGTGCGCCTGGAATAGAAGAAATAGTTACACAAACACGATATAATCAGAACAAGCGAGTACATATAATTAATTAAACAGGGTATAATATCAATACCAAAGGAATTAATTAATGATGACTTGTGAGAGACTGAGATGGTACCCAATATTTTAATCAAAGTTTCATATCTACAACTTGGCCCCAAACACAAACCCATCGTTTTTAATACCTTTAATTAATTCTATAAATCTTAATCACCAACGGGTTCAACCAATATGCACTTAACATGTACAGGTTTAGTATGCGTTTGAATTAGCCTAACGAAATCCAAACATGCACTTAGCACCAATACGAAACTGAATTATTATAAATTCAGTTGAGATTGAATGTGACCTTATTAATTGCTGAGAACTATTAGGAGTTTATGAAGAGAGACGGCGGGTATTAAGATGATTACCAACCTTGCAAAAAGTATAGTTGCATATACAAAACCAAAAATGGTTAGAACATAAAAGTAAAAAAAAAAAAAAGCAACCAATTTTGGAAAATCCACTCTTTCGTTTTGGTTTCCCAAATATTCTCATCAGATAAATGAAAAACTAATCTCTTATGATCATGCGCCTCAACGGAAACTCTTCTTAACAGTATTATTTGCATACACGTAAATCTCAAGATCGAACACAGAATCATGTAGTTAAGGAACCAAAGCCCTAACACACGTTGGTTTAGGAAAATCCACTCTAACATAATGGATGAAAGTATATAAAACCAAATCCAGAGCTCGCTAATGTCTAACCACATAGGACAAGAATGATAATAATAATAAAAAAAAAGGTTTATTTACCTCACGAGAAGGTAAGAGAGGTGGGTTACTGTCACTGAAGAGGAACTTGAAGAAACTCTCGAGATTGAGGCCCCTTCGGTGAAAGATACTGAGTTGCTTGAGGCCATCGATGATGGCCTGTGCTTCTTCCTCGGTGGTCTTCTCTTGTCTCTGCACCTCAACCATGAAACTTCGGAGGTGAGAAGCTGTCATGACGCCATTGTCTGAGTAATGGCCGAAAAGGGTCCTTATCTCCGGCGGAGCCTCCGACACCGCCAGCTTGAACCGCCGCCGGCAGCAGAAGCAAACTCTGTAAGTTTGTTTCGACATGAATATGGCTACTACGTTTCACACACACAGACACACACACACACTCTCTCTCTCTCTCTCCAAATCGCAGGACAAGATAGATAAAATCATAAAAGAGACAGATTGAACGCGTGCAAGGCGTGTGTGTTTTGTGTGTGTTGAGGATAACGTTGTGGTCGGAGAATGGATGCGTTTCTTGTTTTGTTGGCAAATGAAAGGAGGAACAGGACAAGCAGAATCCAGAAGAGATTGTCATATCATGGCGTCCCCATGCTCCTGGTGGGTCCCAACGTTGGAACATCCCACCAATGAGATGTTGGGCACTTGGCACTCTCTTGTTGAAATTACGGTGTGGTTCCTACAGTTATCCAGTTGGCTCGGCTTTTCGAACGTGGTGGAATGGAAGTGTGTACATGACACATGAAAGCAAATAGATAATAGTATGTCAAAGCAATAGAATATGATATTGTGAAGCAAAGAGTGAAAAACGATACACGTGGTGTCTTTTTTAATATTTAAAGTACATGTTATATAGTTATATATATATGTATGCAGTTATGTGAGTAGTAGAAACGTGGTTCCACTAAAGAATGCTCGCCTCAGGCACGATTGACTGGTTCAATTAAAGTGCAGTTAATATGATTGGTGATCTAATTTCCACGTGGTGACAGCAAACCCAACCTAATCTTGGCGATAGAACTAATGTTACGTTAATCAATATTATAGAGTAAATTATGTTAAGAGGTATTTAGTTTATCAATATTTTAGATGCCAAATTTTGTTAACAACTTTCACATTTATATTAGAAATGTGTAGATTAGCAATTTATACATTTATAAAAATGTGTAAGTTAACATTCTCTCTCTCTATATATATATAATACAATTTAAAATTTCTATAAATATATAATTTTAAGATTTTTTTATAACTAATAAATAATTTATTGGCCTCATTGAAAATTTTGTTTTTGATATGACAAAATGTCATCTTCTAATTAATATAGCCAACCTCATCTAATAAAAGAATGTTTTTATTGTGATAAATAATTTATATCACAAACTATCATAAAATGCAATTTAGTTTTCATGGTCATAAAATTAACGCGTAAAGAAAAAGGAAAATTAATGAAAGGGTGCATCATCTGTGGAAGTGGAACCTCATCCATCAAAACGAGTTAATAGCCGTACCGACACAGACAATGAGATAACCTCAGCGACAGCTTTTAGAATGAATACAGTCATACACCAATTTGTATTAAATCTTTTGACAAAAATTAGGCAGCGGGCCAGCAGAATGTTGGACCTTATGCTTTCGACTTTTATACTTAACCAATCTTTACGGTCACTACAATAAATAGTGAAGGTAAATGATGGACATTTCGAAAGAGAGACACAGGTAAATGATGGAATTGTGATGTAACACCTCCACTGCTAAAGTAGGTCATGGAGTGTTTCACCACCTTATAAGTATTAGATTTGGCAATCAAGGCTGCAAGGGTGGTATGCAGTTATGTACCATCTAGTGTGGATGTGATGAAAGACACCCATCAACCTAGATTCATGTATCAGTGTCTTCATTTAGAGGGTATGGCATCACATTCGAACCTATATTATGCCTTTCTGGTCTCAGGTCTCGCATCATATGCACCTTAAAAACTTAAATGCTATCAGCATAAAATCTAAAAGGCCCTGGTACAATATTGGAAGTTCTTAATACTGTTTGTATTGATGTTGATGGTGCATAGAAGATAACATATTAAACCCACAATACTGTTTCAAGCAGCTAAAGATAAAGATAATTATAATTACAATGATCTTCCATATGCTCCTTCTAGTCAGAAGGGTAAGCAATTAAGAATATATATAAATCCATTATATAAGATCATTTATATGGCTGATCCCTATAATTCATCTAAACTGAAACCGTATTAAAAGCCTCACAGATTTTAATTTCTCGCCCATTTCGTCATACAGAGGGACTGACCGGAATCCTGATTTCAGCTCTGAGACTGGCAAACACGTCTGCCCACCAAAGTCATCCTTTTCAGTATCATTCTCTCTAACTTCTATACCGAGCAAAGCCAGCTCTGGAACAGTCAAAGGGAATTCAAACTCTTCGTCCCAGACGGGAAACCAATTATTTGAAATTACCCTTGTTTTATTCTTGGCTTTATCAGCAGGTACTCCAACAATACAAACCTGTTATATAAATTTATCAAATGCTTAGGATAAGTATAATATGTGTCTCACTTTTCAGAATTCTAGCCATGTTCAACAAAAAATTTGTTCAATCCCAAACTATTTAGCCTGATCCTAAAAGTATATAAATCCCTAAAATAGTGAAATGCAGTTGTAGGGGAGGGTTAAAAACAGTTAAAGGATTTTTAACAATAACAAAAAATGAAAATCAGCTAAGTAAATTGTTGTAGGTGTATTTGTCAATATTGAAGCATATAAACCAAGCCTATCTTCAAGTCCAATTGCAAAAAATCTCTTCATGCCAACAAATGTTAAACTATGTCCACTGGGAGATTAGTGTTCCTAATCTGCAATATTAACAGAATTATCCAACTTACCTTTGTGTAAAAGTCTGGTGGTGAATACGTATCAAAGTCTGTTTGGTTGAAATCTGAGCTCCACCCGGTCCCCATATAGACTTTTACCTACAGGTGGACGCAGACGTTCAGAAGATGTCACCAAACTAATTGGTTTTCCTTTCAGAATAATATCTCACCGTTAATGTCTTCTTCACTGGCAATGTTCTTTTAGGATCAAAGACCTCATTATGTGGGCCTTTTTGAATTAGAAATTCAGGCTTTTTCACATAACCACACCCTCCATTTGATCTAAACATCCCTTGCATGAACCAGAGTGATTTGCCATGCCCCTAATAAAGGAAACCACGCATTAGAAGGTCAGTATTACTGTTGAAGATTGAGTGATTTGTGAATGAATTCTACACGACTGTCTTTTGAATTGCCTTAGCTCACTCACTATCACATAATTATCGAAGGATGCATTAAAAAAATAAAAATTGAAAGCAGGATTTTACACTAACATATGATTATCATTTATCAACAAAAAACTGTACTAAGAAATTCTTCATATGGAACATACATGATGAAGGGGATCAATATAGCATTAGCAGTGATTCTTACTGGTACTAGTAATCATATGCAACAAAGAAAAAGATGTATATGGACGCACACAACTTAGAAATACAATTTCATTCATAGGCATGTAAGATTGCTTCACAACAAAGAATAGCCCAAAGATGTGACCTTGGTTCACTAGTTTCCTGCTTGAAAGTCCACATAAACAAATAGATAAAATACATACCACCGGAACATATTCAGTAGAGTGCATCAAGACTAGAAAAGGAAAACTCTAGATATCCCTTTTATTTCAAAACACCCACGGTTATAAGTCCCAAACCTGCATGTTAAGTGCAACCATCTGAGCTCCGTAAGTCCACCCTATGTGTGGCTTGTAATTTGAGGAGTTGATGCGCGTTCCCTTTGGATACACTCTGAGAATATTCTTCTGTGTAAACCTGGAAAGGGGCATAAAAGTATGTCTTACAGTTGGGAGGTTGTAAACTATAAAAGTGCTATAAATCTTTGTAGTTACCGCTACCAAGTACCAAGTAAGTTTAACTGTTTGAAAACTACCTAACAATATCAGGTCCATAAGATTCAGAAGCCTTTTCAAGTTTCTGTTCGCTCAAGCTTAAGCGCCTAACTTCACCAATAACTTTTAAGGCATCCTGTAAATCACCCTTCGGTTTCCCAGCATGGATTGTAATCATGCGTTTGTACTCAGGTGCACCTTGCTGGTGTGATAGATGACATAAACATGCAGAGCATATAAAATATAAATAAAATGCCACGTGAGCTTAGCTCAAGTAGTTGGGATTTAGGTAGAAGGTTATAGGTTCAAAAGTCATGATAACAAGTTAACAACTCTATTTATGTACCAAAGAAAAAAATGTAATTCAATTTTCATCTCTATACTCACACTGCCATCAGTTTCCAGTTCATTAATAGGGTCTGGATCTGGAGATGATGATCCTTCATCAGCTATCTCCCTTTCATTGTCCTTGTCATTCTTGGATTCAAGATATTCTTTTGGTGGTTTGGTCGATATAAGAATTCGACCTTTCAATGATTCTGGTGTGGGGAATTCCGTCAGAGAATCTGTCTCAGGATAATAAAGTAATTCTCCAAATATTTGAGTTGTCATCTACATATAAGAAGATTAAATTCACATTCAATACATAACAAAACAAAGACTTGAAGTAGATCCTTGAGGGGGGAAGTGAAAATGTAGACCTACCTCTGCAACTTTAGCTTGAAGATCTGGAGTAAGGTGGTCTTCTAAAGTTATAATGACTGGGTAAGGAGATTTAACAAAAGCATACTCTTTTATGGACTTCAAACATTGGATGAGTGAGACTGGAGTGGTAAGAGTCCTGCAAGAATTCAGAAAAATGTGCTGAAGTAAGTGGTTTTATAAAGTTGCACGATGAATATCTCACAAAACTACAAGATCAAAAGATATAAAAAGGAAATAAACTTCAGCTTTACAAGATTGAACTAAGGATCAGCTAGCACCTTCCATGAACTACGACGATATCATCTTTAGTTGAATTTGGCCATAAATCTAATTCAATTACTCGCACACCTTGTTGCAAAACCTTTATGATTGGCACATCACTGCAGTCACTGCTCAGTTGATTCCCAGTCAGATAGGAATTGTGCCCTGTATAGATGAAATAATGTGACAATGGAGCATTCATATCATGATGAACCTGGAATAACACATCATTCGTATTGTTAAGAAGAGACCTAAATCATTGTTCGTTAGCAGTCATTTAGAAAAAATGCATCCTAAAAATAATACCCCATAAGAAAGGGGAGACAACATACTATATATATATATATATATATATATATATATATATATATATATATGCAAAAGAATAAGACATCACACATCTTAAACTTAATAAAGTCTTTAACGAATTCCCTTTTATATATTTTTCTTTTCCTGCTTGCTCTTTGACAGACTGACACTATAATTTGGCTTTGAACAAAGATAAGGATATTGAAGATTTAATTTCAAACACTAGTATAAGTGTAAAATTATTGATCGTTAACAAATCATTGTCACATTCACAAACTAATCATTGCAATTCCATAAGTTTGATCCAAATCTGTCCTAATTAATTTTGCAAATTCTTTGGATTAATTCAATGAAAAATGCTAAAATGTCCGAATTTTTTTGCTAGAATTTTTTACACAATGAGTGACATGTTTGTTGACTCTTTAATCGATGAATGGTTCATACTATTTTATTTCATCAATTATCCATAAATTTTTTTCAAAATTCTGACTATTTTATTCCAACTGTGCAGTATTACTCGGGTTACTCAAATTACTACTGATTTCTCCATCTATTCCTTATTCCTTATTCAAATTCCCTTTCTGCCTTTTTTAGTTGGGGGTCGTGGCATCATAGTCATGGCACATAATATAAAAATGTTCCTACGCAATATGCATGGAAAAGAAAAAAGAATCTATGATTTAGTGAGTTCGTTTGGTGAAATTTCTACCATTGAAAAAAAAAATCAGTTTTGCAAGAATTATACTTGTGGAAATTACTTTAATAAATAATTTTATCTGAATTTATTATGTCACAAGTGCAAAAAATTCTACCTTACTCTAAAAGTATTATTCTGAATAATTTTATAATTATTGATATTTAATTTAATAATATTTATTTTTTAATCTAACAACATATATAATTATAAATAATAAGTATGACATTTTTGTTAAATTAGTACAATGCTCTAAAAGGATACAAGAACTTCTCCACAATTGCAACGAATAATATAGACATGGCTATGGCGGCTCATAAGTCAAATTCATAATGTTAGTAAGATATTTGATACTTGCAATGACAATTTTGCCACTGATAATTGAGGCAAGTAATAAAGAAAAGAAAATGATCATAAAGTAAAAGCTAGGAAGAAACTCATTTTCGTAGTGGTTAAGAAAGGTACGGTTTCTTATCTTATTGTTCCCCTCTGTCTTTATTTAGTTTGTTTGCTCTGCTTTTTGTGTAGGAAATAGGAGGCAATCAATCAATGAAAATGAAGATTAAGTGCAAAACAGTGAAAAATTCATCCAAACCAGAAACAAAAAAAAAAAAAAACCCAGGAGAAGAGTTCCGATTGATTAAGTAATAAAGTAAGAATTTTGATGTCAAATTTGTTCTGAACTCTGAAACCATTTGCATCATACAGGGTTAAAACACAAACACTATCATTCAACTAACTTTCTTCACCCAGACAGATTCTTGAGATATTCCAGAAAATTAGGAAATTTCTTACTCTATGTAATTAAATATGTATCATATTAAAGTATAACATTAAAAATGTGAAAAATTCTTATATAAACATAAAACATTAAAGTATATTTGACTAATCATATTATAAATTAATTAATAATTATTATACTTAGTTAATAATTAATAATTATAATTATAATTTATTATAATTAACAATATAATTAATTAAATACACTTAATTTAAATGATTTAAATTTATAAAAAAATTAAAAATATAATTAAAGTGAAAAATAATAACAACCGACAAAATTATCGTATCACACATTCATTTATACATAGCGGAGGGAGGACGTAAGAATTTATCCTCCACAAAACTCTGTTTCATCAGCAATAACACAGTAAAATATTTCAAATTTTCTGATCTATCCAAGTATCCAACCTAAAGAAATGGAAAAAAAAAAAAAGTTTTCTTTTTTCTCTTCCCCACAATTTTCCCGGGAAACAAACAATCGGAGAGAGAGATCACCTGGGGTTTCAAGGGACTATTGAAATCATCGAGTAACAAGAAATGGAAGAATTGGTCGACACTGAGTCCCTGTGTGGTAGTAGAGTCAGTTTCCTGATCCTTTTTCCGCGATTGCAGGACAGTTTGGAGGATCCGGTCGGAATCCGATGAGGTGCAGTCCGGTTCGCCTTGGTGCTCTGCCAGGAATCGGCGGAGCTGATCGGCCGACATGGACTGTGCACCGGCGGCGAACTCCACGAAGGCTTGCTTGACGTCGGACGGTGGGCCCGGTTCGGTGATGGTGAACTTCCTGTTGAAGCAGCTGAACATTGTGTAGTTGTGGGTGGCCATGGTGAATATTGCAGTGGTTGCACTTGCGGTGAATGGAATTGGTTTCACAATTTACAAAGAATGAAAGAAGAAGAAGAAGAAGAAGAAGAAGAAGAAGAAGAACAAGAGAACGGAGGGTGAGAGATTTTGGGATGAAAGGATCAAAGTTTGAGTTTGTGAGAGAGAGAAGAAAACAGAGGCCATAAATGGAAGGCGTTTGAAGCGGGATGGTGTTTAGAATGGGAACGGGATCAAATCAAATATAACATCTTTAACTTTATAACATCATTTTTTTATACAATTTTTTATACTCTTTAATGAAATATAAATTAATTAATAAATATCTTATTAATTAATTAAAATATATTATTTTTATTAATCAACTAATACACATAATTAATCATAAATTTATACTTTATTAACTAATATTAAAAATAACAAAAAAAATGAGATAATTATTTTACAAATATAATAAGCCAAAATGTTACATGAGCCAACTAAATTGTTATTGAAAAATGTTTATCATACATCGTTTTTTTATACTAATTTTTACACTACTTTATGTTATCACTTGATCTAACAATAGTTATAATTTGATATTAAGTTAATTATTATTTGATGTTAATGTATTTTTAAAATAAGTTAAAAAGTTTATATTTTGAGAAAAAAATTATTTAAAAATTCTGAATGAGTTATTATTTAACTTGAAAGTAATTATTATTTTATATTAAGATAGTAATTACTAAGATTTAAGGTTTTACAAAATTAATAAAAATGAAATTTTTGGATATTTATAAAGTAAATAATTTCTTTTTATATTTTATGAGAAAATTTATTTAAGATTTTGAGTAAATCATTACTTAACGTAAAAGTAATTATTATATTATATTAAGTTAATTAATACTAAACTTTAATGTTATTATAAAATAAATAAAAGAGCATTTTAAAAGAAATTCATTATAAAAATTTAAATGATTATTACTTAAACTAAATGTAATTATAATATTATATTAAATTATTTATTATTAGACTTTAAAAATGTTATAAAGTAAATAAATGTGATGTAAAAAATAATATAATATAAAATAGTGTTAAAAAATCTAGATTGATTATTATTTGGTGCTTGAGAAACGGTTAAAAACGATTAGGGTGGTCACTCTCTTGTATGGGTAAGCACAGCCGTTTTGGGATTTCAATTCGTTTGGCATCGGGAGCAAAATGTTTTATGGAGTAATGTTATACATATAGAATTAACAGTTAGAATATTAGATGGAATATATGGGTGATTATTAGATAGAATAAAATGATAGTAGTCACTCATTTATTTAAAAGTAAATAAATATATTGTATCATTCTATTAATATAATTCTATAAAAAAAAATTGATTTTTTAATAATTTTTAAATAAAATGACCTTCATCTACAGTATTTAAACACATGCTCTAGAAACATAACTTGTTTTTATTGTGCCACCCAATGCAGGTAGCCAACTAAATTATTACAATTTTTATATTACAATGATGCGTATAATGAGTATAGGTATCGGTCAAATTCCTATATTGATATTGGTTAATTAGAGACAATTATGGGCAATGGATCACTGGGTTCTCGGGCTTTTGTGGTATAAGCACCAATCTGTATGCAGAGCTAGTGGCCATCTATCAGGGGCTGCTGTTAGCTTGGACTAAAGAATGCAGATCTTTAATTTGTGAATCGGATTCCAGTAATGCAGTTTCTTTGATCCTCAGGGGTGCTCCTAAATTTCATCCTTCTGCCCCTCTTGTTGAAAAAATTAGAGCTTTCAAGAATCATAATTGGGACTTGAAGTTTCAACACATTTACAGGGAAGGAAATGGGTGTGTTGACTGGTTGGCAAAGAATGGTGCCTCTGAAGATCATGTTTATGTTAATTGGGAGCAATGCCCTCCTCAGTTGCGTTATGTCATGTTAGCTGATGCTTTAGGTGTTGTGAGGCTAAGGCCTTATTCTTTGTCTCTTTTGTTTTCAGACTGATCAAAAAAAAATATTGATATTGGTTAAAACTTAATTTTTTAAATGAGATAAATAAAATAATTGTGTATAATGAGTCATAATTAGGAAGTATAATTTATTTGCGTATTTTTTTATATTATATTTTAAGTAAATCAAACTTTTTATATATGACTTATTTATTTATTTATTTTTAATTTATGTAAGTCTTACTTATGATGTATGAATTGTCTTTTTTTAAAAAGAAAATATCATATGAAATTGTGGTTAACACCCATGATTTGCATTAAGCTCTGGTCTATGTTTATAAATTTCATCATCTCTTTCTTGCTGCTTATCTTACAATTTTTCAAATTTTTTTCACCACTATTATTTTGTATCAAACTTAATTCATTTTTATTTAATTCTCTCTACTAGATATATTTATTAAGAATGATAATTATATTTTTTTATTATTACAATTTTTTTACGTTGATTGATGCCAAGTTTTCCTTTTTTTATTTAAATTGATTAATATTATTATATAACCTTCTTTGTAGTTCATTTGTTGCTAATGTTTGTGATATTTATGAATATAATAATTTTTTTGAGCTTTTAAGTCCTATAATTATTAACCCTGCTATTAGGGTAAATATTCATTCAGTTACATTATATGATCTAGATAATGTAACTTCAGTTATAAGAGATAACTTCGGTTATAAGAGATAACTTCAGTCTCTAAATCTTAATACAAGCCATGAATTCACTTTTTTTTTTAAAAAAAAAGGAGTAAGTCGTAATTCCTATCTACGACTTACCCAAAATTTAATTAAAAAAATTTATGTAAATCTTGAATAAAAGACATAACTTACATAAATATAATAAAAAATTTATTGCTAGATAAATTATACCTTTAAATTATGATTTATTATTAAAAATTAAAATAAAAGTTATTTAAATATAAATCGTATTTAGTAATTTTTTTTATTTGTCATTATAATATTTATTAATTTAAGATTATTTTGTTAATATAATTTAGCATTAAGAACAAGCTTAATATACTCTTAATAATGAGTTGATAAAACATTTAAATTATTAAACACATAAAAATTAATATTAAAAAAAATTATATAATCAAATATTAAAATTAGTTGAAACTATATAAATTAATTATTTATTAAGAAGAGTTATATAATCTAATTATTATAACACAAAAAGAACTTGATTAATGAAAATAATAAAATGATTTTAAATAAGTTTAACTAATTATAACTTAATTAATTTCATTAAAATTAACTGAAATGTTATATTTTTAAATTAAGTATATCTTTTTAATATTTTTTAATTATCCCATACAATGTACGGATATAAAATGCTAGTTATCTATAAATGAACTTCATCCAAGAAGGCTATGCTATCATCACTCAGGCTGCGCGAGGAATGGATAATTGAATGAGCATATATAAATAGGCACTCAATCTAATAGTAGCAGTACCCCATCCTCAAACCAAGAGTCTCCACCACCGTTGACCTCTTCTCTGGTCACACCCTTTCTTCTTGTTCTACCAGAATTGCGAGTGGTGCTTGCCTCGTTTGCTCCGGCGTCGCTCACTAGCCACTATGTATTGAAAGAGAGATTGAATGTTGCCTCATTGTCACTGTACATTATGTTTTCAAATAGAGTTTGGGTTTTGCAGACGCCATGGAGAGAGAGGAGACAAACCTGAATTGGTTAGGTTCCTAACAGCACTCAATTACTTAAATACCCATCTATATCACTTAAATTCCAATTCTTATTAAAGGCAAATACTGTATGAAACTTGGATAAGAACGGGAGTTAAAAAAGGCTAAAAGAAGTAATAATGACGGGTAGTAATAGGATTGGTACAAAATCAGACTAAAATATATAATAATACATGCAACCTGTCATCTATACTAATAGATAAAGATGATTGCCTTCTTCTAATCTTAAACTTTTGATTTCTCTTTTTATCATTTGATTTTATTAATGTATAATTTTAATAATTTAGTAATATAGATAAAATAATAAACATAAATTCAAATAAGTATCTTATCTTACTTTTTACTATTATATAAAATAATTATTTTATTTTACTTCTTATTATTATAATATACTTCTGATTTCATTCGTCTTATAACTTTTATAAAAATAAGTGATTATAAAAAGATAAATTGTTATAAATTACAAATGTCAGTAATTTTTAAATGTGTATAATTTATTATAGGTATTTAAGTTATTTTTTAACATATATAAAGTAGTAGAAATTATTATAGAATTATATTAATTATCAATAATATTTTTATATATATTAAATAATAATTTAAATATTTAAATAATGATGTAATCAATTGTATTTACTTAATTTTTTTTAAATTTACGAGTAATAATAATAATAAAATATAAAGAGAGGGTTAATAAGAAAAGTGCAACACGTGGAATAGGAATAGTAGTAACTACAGTAGAAAAAGTTTTCCATAAATTTATCGCTTATGGATTTGAGATGACGTGTTTCTTATATGTAAATGGGATGAGATTAACGTACATTGATAAAAGACTTCATCTATTTATATCATTTAATAATTTT
This sequence comes from Ormosia emarginata, assembly GCA_029884605.1. Classification (NCBI taxonomy): domain Eukaryota; kingdom Viridiplantae; phylum Streptophyta; class Magnoliopsida; order Fabales; family Fabaceae; genus Ormosia; species Ormosia emarginata. Next base: position 2,040,109 of record JAQQTP010000032.1, on the reverse strand, counting down.
ATATGAAATGTAATTTTTATTATGAATTTAATTATTGAATTATAATTGTTTACTATGTTGATTATTTAAGTTAAATTTTAAAAAAATTGAATATCAATAAAAATATAATTAAATTATTCATATTTTGATATATTTCAAAAAATATATATTATGTTAATCTAAACGTATATAAATGAGGTATTAAATAATTTTATATTAATATAAAATTTTATAGATATGATCTTTAAAATAAAAACTTTGAATCCAATCATGAAATTTATGAAAAAATTATTCAATTGAAAATTATTTAATAGTGTAAGAGTGATTTTGATTTATAATATTTGTGTAAGTTGATAAATTATAGTCTTAAATTTGTTAAAATTAATTTGAAAAATCATATATTTTGTTTTGATAAAAAAATTATTTAAATATATTAAGTAACTGATAAATGCTATTTTAGAGGATTGATGAACATAATTTTATGCCTTCTAAGACGAATGAATTATTTTGAGCATATTTATGTTTGTATAATGAAAATAAAAACCTTTTAAATTGATTAAAATCTCAGTTTCTAGATTAAGAAAAATAATTATTTTTTCTATCCTTATTTAGTGAGCAGGTAGATTTTTGCCAACAGAAATTTCAAAGGACATTTGAGGATGGAAATGGAACCGCCCTACCAATGGCATTGGTTCAATACCATCAGGACAAAGGTCCAATAGCATTTTTTTCTTTTTTTTTTTTAATTGCATTTAAATATTGACATTTTAGGTTGAAATTTCATTGGGATGTAATTGGTGCCATGTGCCTCTCAGGAGTCACGTAAACGTTGCATGTCTTGTTCGCTTCGAAGTGGAAATATTTTTAGGATGGTTAAGATGCTAACATCTGTTGCATAATGACTGATCACTCACCAGCCATGTCTTTGTCAAATTTTGTTATATGAAGGTTAATTTGAAGTGACTTTCAGTAGCATTAATGTGAAGTCACACATAGCTAAGAAGCACGTTAAGCTCTTAGGAGTGATCAATGGAGAGCAACTTAAGTAATTTGTATGAAGTAATATATTCAAATCTAAATATCAATAACTACTATCAATCTGTGGAATGTATTGGAGGATCTTTTGTTTCTATTTATAACATACCATTGAATTATATCTTTTCAGTAGCATTACTATGAAGTCACACAGCGCCATTTAATGTACTAACAATTTGGTTTGGAGCATGGATGTTTCCGAAGACCAACCTGCAAGAGCCAGTTAATTTTTGTTGACATTTAATTTTTAATGTGTATTTCCGTTTGGTGGAGACTGGAGAGGAAAATATATGGTGATTAAGGGAGAAAGTAAAGTGTGATTTATTTGTAAGTAGTGATAATTAATAATTTGAACTTAAATCACTATATAATAAACTTAAATAACCATTTGATACTTATCATAAGTCACCAGATCTTGAATTAATAAATATGGAAGCTATTAAGTGGTGACCATGGAGAAAATAAATAATGATTCTTGCATAAGTAGTGGTGATTAATAACTTGAACTTAAATCACAATGTAATAAACTTAATTACCATTTGAAACTAATCATAGGTCACCAGATCATGGGTAATCAGATCATGAATTAATAAGTTACTAAGTGATGACCAAGGAGAAAATAAATGATGATTCTTATGTAAGTAGTAGTAATGAATGACTTGAACTTGAATTACTGCATAATAAACTTAAATAACCATTTTTCACTAGTCATATGTCACCAAATCATAAATAAAATAAATTCACGTGATAACCAAATAAATGGTGAACATGAGAAAAATAAATGGTAATTTTTGTGTAAGTTATGGTGATTAATGATTTAAACTTAGTTGATGCCTCTGAAGACTTACATGTTATACAAGTACTAAGTAATCATTTTGGACCATTGATCAATTTTAGATCAGAATCAATGGCTCTGGATTCTTAGAGCATGAATTCTCTCAACTCTTTTATGAGAACATTAAACTTTTTCGAAGTCACACATAGCTAGGAAGCACGTTAAGCTATTAGGAGTGACTAGTGGAAAGGAACTTGGGTATGAGGTACTAGGTTCAAAGCCAAATATCAGTAACGGTTATCAATCTATGCTATGTATCGGAGGATCTTTTGTTTCCATTTATAACATACTATTAACTTATTTTGACTTACACAATTATAGATTGTAATTATGTGATTGTAACTGATTGTATATAGCTGATTGTTAAGCGTAAGATTGACTGTAAAAGTTGTATATATTTCAGCATTCTCCATCAGTAAAATAATCAAATTGGGATATCATATTCTTTATGGTATCAGAGCGGGTTATAGAAACCTAGCAAAAAATAAGCATAGGCATGGCAAGAGAAGCAAGTAACGATGATGAGAAATTGGTGATGAGTGCTTCTGCGCTGCAAAGCAAACCAGTCAATACCAATTCTCCTTACTACTTGCACCCATCGGACCACCCAGGCTTGCTATTTGTTACACATCCCCTTATTGAAAATGGAGAAAACTACTTCACCTGAAAGTTTAATTTCTTAAATGTGCTCCATTCCAAAAACGAAGCCAATTTTGTGGATGGAACAATAGAAAAACTGGACGTTGGCTCCCCAGATTATCCATCATGGATACAGTGCAATGTGGTGGTTTTTCCATGGATTACGAATGCATTCTCTAAGGAGGTTCATGGAAATGCTGCACATGTTGAAACTACTGGAGAGATTTAGCAAGATCTAGAATAATGTTTCACTCAAGGCATAACACCGAAGGTCTATGAGTTGAAACGTATGATAGCACTATTGCAGCAAGAGAAGTCACCAATTTCTTCATATTACGATAAGTTGAAGGTTGTTTGGGGGGAGATGCAGGGACTCAATCTAGTGCGGACATGTAAGTGCGGCTGTACTTGTTGCCCAATGAAGAATATGTAGACCATGCAAGAAGAAGAGAAAGTTTTTTATTTTTGATGGGACTTGATGAAGCTTACGTTACTGTTAGATCCCAAATTTTCAGTGTTGATCCAATGCCAAATCTTAGAAGAGCATATGTAATTGCTACGTAAGAAGAGAAATAAAAATCAATTATTGTGACGTGTGCCCCTCTTGTCAAAGTTGCAAGTCTGCTGTCCAAGGGGCTTGGATCAGGTAGCAAACGCGGTGGAGATGGAGACCATAACCATGAACAATGACTAGCATGCACACACTGTGTGAAAACGAATCACAACAAGGAGTATTTCTATGAAGTGTTTGGCTATCCCCCTCACTAGCATAAGCCTAGAAGTCGAAGCACAGAATAGATGCGACATCCAGGAAATCGTGGTAGCCATCAAATGTGAACATGCGAAAATCAGCGTCCTAATGGTATAATGTCAAGCGCAAATTCAGGAGCAACACTTGCTACAACCACGAACGATATCAACACCTCAACAATCCCTGCTTTAACTCCAGTGCAGCTTCATAAGCTGATGGCGTTGCTAGCAAATCAAAACACAGCACCAAATCCACTTTCCGCAAATATTGCAGCTTCAAATTCCTTGAGTAAGACAGAGAATGAGTGGGTTATTGACATTGGAGCCACGAATCATATATCCCGCAAACTTGAATCACTATTCGATATTGTTTCTGCCCTTCATATGCCACTTTTCAAATTCCTAATGGGGACACAATAACAGTCCATGCCTTGGGCCGAGTGGATCTTGGAAAACAATTGATTTTTGAATAAGTCCTTGGAGTTCCAAAATTTTATTTCAATTTATTGTTAGTTAGTAAATTGACATGTGACTTAAATTGTGCGATAACTTTTTATTCGAAATTTTGTGTGATATAGAACTTACACTCAAGGAAGCTGATTAGAGTGGGTAGAGAATGGAATGTTTTTTATTATTTGGAGACAATTAGAGAGGGGAAGGCACTCATGACAAGCAATGTTGTTGGTGCATATTTATCTATGAAGCAGAAACACGGATATAGATACAGATACGGGAATACACTAAATTCAAAAAATTGTAGCACACACACACATATATATATATATAATTGCAAAATTTAAAAAAAAAGATTCATAATTCATTAATATCATTTGTATAAACTTGAAGATTTATAATATCTTAATATATGTCTTATGTAATAATATTTGCTACCTAGTAAGTTTCTCTTAAAAAATATGAAATATAATTTTTATTGACATATTCTAAAAAATCTCATAAACTATTTTTTTCTAATAGAACTAATTATGTATAAGTACATGTACATCAAAAAAAAATTAATTAGAGAGAATATTAGTGTGAGGTAAGCTTCAGTGACAACGAAGTGGATGACTTAGTACGAGTAAAGGTAGAAGGAACAGATGAAAATAATGGTGTATGGAAATATAAAACTTAAAAATCTAATATTGACGTGTGAAAAGATAAAACTTAAAATACTGGTATGTGAAAATAGTAGCTTGGAATGTCAATTATGCAATTGGGCTTGAGTGTGTTATAGACTTACTAATTAAACATTAGTCATGAAAATTATTATTTTTTAAATATTAATAGGTCGTTTCCAAGTCGTGTCCTATACGTGTCAAGTGTGTCCGAGACGTGTCCAAACAAAAAAAATAATCTTTTTAATTGAACACATTCTGACACGCAGGACTGTGCTTCATAGATATTTATAGCATTGCCATTTGGGACACCTACCTATGAATCACAACTCCTTAGTTCCAAATTTAGTTGTTCATTTTGATCATAAAAATAGTTCAGTTTGTGATGCTTGTTGTAAGGCAAAACAAACGCGTTCACCTTTTCCTATTAGTATGAATAAAAGCATGCACCCTTGCTATAGTTGATGATTTTAGTTGAGCAATATGGGTTTTCCTTATGAAGTACAAATCAGAACCAAGGACTTATTTGTTGCAATTTTTCAATTGGGTTCGCACTTAGTTTAATTCACAAGTTAAGATCTTGTGGACAGATAATGACCTAGAGTTCACTCATGGTGATTTGATGGTCCACTACTTTGATCATAGTGTGGAACGCCAATCCAGTTGGATGTACACACCATAGCAAAATGGCGTAGTGGATCGAAAGCATAGACACCTTCTTGAAGTGACATGAGTGGTTCATTTCCAACCAAACCTTCCCATTTCATTTTGGGGATAATGTATCTTTATTACTGCATATTTGATCAACTACATGCCTCTCTCAATTTTACAAAATAAAACTCCACATGAGCTTTTATTTAGGAGACCCCCAATGTATGATCATCTAAGAAGTCTTAGCTGCCTTTGCTATGGACATGTGAATAAAAGGCCTCAAGACAAGTTTGTGCCCCGTGCTAAACTTGGGATCTTTGTTGGATATCCTATTGGATAGAAGGGGTATCAAGTCTATGATATTGAAGACAAGGTGATTTATGTTTCCCGTGACATTCATTTCTTTGAAGATATTTTTCCATTCGGAGGCCATCTAACATCAGATAGTGCTCAGTCTCATTCCTTGTCCCAATCTAACTTAACCAGTAGTTTGAATGGGCCATTACCCCAACCATAACTTGTCCATTTTGCGGAACCCATTGTGCCCAACATCTTTACAATTGGGCCTGGTGTTTCCACGCCACCTACCGGTCCCTAGTCCAACACATGAACTAGTCCACATGCGCCAAGGTCACCTGCCTATACCATGTAACCAATGTTTCCTGGGGTTGAGTCTTCATTTTTTTGATGACATTTTGTTACTCCAAAGAATAATGCAGTAATTGTATCATAATTTTAGAGTCTCGATTCTATAGAGAAATAAATTAAAAGAATGCTAAAAATAAATTAAAAAAAATATCAAATCATTATAAATAAATAAATATTAATTTAAATGTAAAATTAAGTAAAACAAAGTAAAACAAATTGAGTTTTATACTAGATGTAAGATAACAAAGGTTCATAATCTATCAAGATTGATTTTAACATTAACTATGCTAAATTATTTTACCCACATAATTTAACTCATTTAACATCTAACGACAAATATGTACTACATGAAAAATATATCAATAAAATATTAAAAATAATAATCACATGTATGATAATTTTTTTCTAATTAATAGTAATTACTAAACCATCAAATATATCCTTAGAAAGAAACCACAATTAATATTTAACAATTATCATTAACATTCAGATAATACAAATAAATTACCAAACATGAAAAAATATGATTGAATTAATCTTAAAATTTATTCATATAATCGATAAAAAAATAGAATTAATAAACATTAAATCTTAAAATTAAATAAAAATAATTCAACATAATAATATTAAAATAATCAAAATTTTATCATCTTTTTAATATAAAAAATTTAATAAGACGTAATAAAATTAAAATACAATAAAATTATCACACAAAAATTCTCCATAGCGCCCAAAAACTATTTGTATTGCGTTGCGTTTCTTCGTCAAGCCCTTTTTTTTCTTCCCATGAACCGCGTGCTTGTGCCACGCGCCTTGTTCTTCTCTTCCTTATTTGCTTTTTGCACGACACCCTGTGCACGTCCTGCCCACGTCCTTCTATAAGGTGTTGGTTTAAGAATTAGGTTTTTTCCTTCTTCTTTCTTTAAATTTTTATGCATTACTTTCTTTTCTCTCCATTTCCTCTCTCCCTGTGCATAGCCCAGCACCCCAATATGCAATGCTCCTCTTTCTTGATTTAAGCCTTCCTCTTTTTTGATTTGCACACTATGGGCTCAATTTATTTATTTTTAATTTAATTGTACTGTTTCTTTTTTTTTTTCTTATTTGGTTTATGACTTCTCTTCCAAATCTGATTGAAACTTTACTTACTCTTTATAAACTTTGAAAATAAAACATAAAATTCTATTTAGAAATATTTCGAAGTAAATAGAAACTTAATTTAAAAATATACATTAATTCCAACAATTTCTATTCAGATTCTAACATTTTAGTCTAATAATAAGGTATTTAGAGAGTATTTTTGTACATTCATCACATCTTAACTTATTTATTACTAGTCCTTAAGAATTTTTATGCAAAAGAGATTAAAGAAACTAAAAATGATAAAATAATCTATCAATTTACATTTTTCATATTTACATTTCAAAACAATATTAAGAATTCAACAACCATATCACAAGCAATCTACCTATAATAATTCATAGAATGCGTGTGTGTTCCAAACTATATCCATCAAACCAGAAGTCTTGACATATGCAATATCAAGAATATCTCAAGCAAAATGTTCAACTCCATTACTCACGGGTATAAAAGTGTTTCAATTTTCTCTATGGAGTTGACAATGGGTGTACACACACTCTTATGGAAAGTTAGGCAATTATGTACAAGCAACAAGTAAACATTCATCTTATGATAGGAACACTAACAAATGAGACTTCCACCACTCTTTTCAAAAGCTTACTCAAGATCAGAACGCTCAAAACAAAATGTTGTAACGTGACTTAGGTTCGGGGCTATATGAAAAAAAATGAAAAGGATTCAAAAAGACTTCCAAGTATAAACAAAGGGAGTCTTATTAAATATCTCAGTAAATCACACTTCTCACTTGATGTACTATGTAACTTTCAGATCATTAAATAATAGTACTTGTCTTTCTTCTGCTTCTTTTTTTTTTCAACAATTTGATGAACAAACACACGCCACTTTGATATTCTTACCTTTTTTTTCAACTTTGACTTTTTTCTTCTTTTTTTTTTAAACTCAAATGAAAGAAAATGCAAATTCCACACTAAGCATACACTTGGAAGTAAAAATGATATAAAAATCAGTGTATAGGCTATACTCTAATGTGGAGAGTCATTGATGATGTGGGCATATGAAAAGAAAAGACTTTTTTTATTACTCAAAGTTGGTTACTAGGGGTTTATGATGAAAATTGTTAGCTTGAAAGACTCAGACGTTAATCCTAAGTTGACCTTCGTCATATCCCAAGTATATCCACCATCTTATCACAAACCATATGATAATGTTCTCAAAAGAAGTGTCCAATTCAACATATCAATGAATGCTTATTATAATTTACTACATTTGTAAGCTCTCAATTCTCTCCAAAAATCACATGAATACTTAAGTAAAAGAGTTCTCTAACTACATGTATCGAACCACCATCTTATAACATACCATTGACTTATTATGACTTACACAATTATGGGGACAACAACATGTGATTGTAATTGATTGAACACAGCTAATTGTTAGGCGTAAGATTGACTATAAAAGCTGTACATATTTCAGCATTCTCCATCAGTAAAGTCATCCTATTGGGAAATCATATTCTTTAGTATGAGGTTTGTTTACAACCAATCAATTAATTTAGAGTGTGTTTATATTTGTACATCGAATATTCACTCTTCCTGTCATAAATGTTTGCCAACGGCAGATGAAGGGACAGGCCAGGTGCCAAAGATTCGAAGTTTTTCGTAACAACAATGAAAACCAGCTGCTCGTTACTCATAACTTCGGCTGCTATGAACTTTAAGGAATTCCTCATATAAAATCAATACTTGTCAATTACCTTTAGACTGAACTAATGAAAGGCAGTCATCCGTTGATAGGCTATGGCAAGTACAAACAGTAATCGTGTTACAAAACTATGTGATGTTGAAGATAGCCTCCAAATTCCATATTATTCATTTCAAGCTGCTAAAGATGAAAAGCATTCTTTTCAAGCATCGTAATCTAGAAGACCATATAGTTAGATGAATGATACGTACATTTTATTCAGCGTTTTCAAGCTGAAACCGCATTAAAAGCTTGACAGATTCATATTTCTCCCCCTTTCTGTCATACAGAGGGACTGACCGAAATCCATGTCTTAGCTCTGATACTGGCAAACAAGTCTGCCCTGCAAAGTCATCCTTTCCTCCCTTATCTCTATCCTTTACTTCTATCCTCAGCAAAGCAAGCTCTGGAACAGTTAAGGGGAATTCGAACTCTTCATCCCAAACTGGAAACCAATCGTTCATGATTACATTAGTTTTCTTCTTGACAGAATCAGCTGGCACTCCAACAATACAGACCTGTCAGACAATTTGATCAGACAGTAAGATAAATGTATAACAGTTTATTCTTCTCCTATCTTTCCCTGTTTTCTCCTCCTATTTTTCCCGAGTAATGCTTTACAGCCGGAAATTTTTTTGACAGAATTCAATTAGAAATTGCCAGATTCAAGAGAGGTTGTTGAATAACTCAAAAGTGATACGGACCATTCAAATATCCAAGAGTCAATAATAATATCAACTCATTCTAGCAAAAATTCTGGCAGAAGAATTCTAACTCCCTAGTATTTTCATTTTTTCCCTAATGACATTATCACTGCAGTGATGAAATAAATTTAAACAAACTCTTAGCATACATTTCTTCAGCTTAAAAATATCATGCGGATTCCACTTTAATAGTGAACGGTAGTAATAATGGAGTAAAAGGTCAGCCAAATGAATTTACAAAAATAAAGGACGAAAAGATCACACAAAGGACTTTGTTGTAGATAACAGTATTCATGATCAATATTTAATAATGAAACATAGCATCAAATTTAATGGTAAGCAAGGTTCTAAAATGTCGCAATATTGCGGATGTGACTTGTGCCACGACGACATCAGGCTGCAATTGTGCCGTGGAAGAAAATTATGTGAAACAGTCGCAACATGACGGTGTTGCGGCCACAACATAATGGTGTTGCGGTCCGTTGCGACTGCATTAGGCTAATTTTTTTTTTTCATTTTGTGCAAACTTAAAAAAAATTCACGTTACAACGACCACAATCTACCTCGTAACAACCGCAATGCCTTCAATCGTAGCGACCACAGCCACAATCACAATCGCAATTTAAAATCATGATGGTAAGAGATCACTCATGGAATGGGGAGTAGGTCCACCTGAGTCTACTAAGATATTGCTCCAAATCTATCAAATAAATGTATGGAGAATTATGCAACTGACCTTTGTGTAAAAGTCTGGTGGAGAGAATAGATCAAAGTGTGTTGCACTGAAATCTGACTTCCAGCCATCTCCTTTGTATACTTTAACCTATTGTTGAACACGAAAATATTCAGATGTCATCAAACAAACCAATTTCCTTCTAGTAAAGAGAGTAAGAGTATGCGCACCTTTAATGTCTTCTTCACTGGCAATGTTCTTTTAGGATCAAACTCCTCATCATCTGGATGTTTTCGCATCAGAAACTCAGGCTTTTTTACATAACCACACCCTCCATTTGCTCTGAACAACCCCTGCTGATACCAGAGTGATTTGCCATGCCCCTGTCATTAGAAAACAGATGTTGAAAGCCCCGAAAGGTTTGTATTCCTACTCTCACTAGTATAAAAATTTGTGATTTAGTTACCAACATTTTGTTAGAGCAAAATCTCTTAGAACTTTTTACCCAAGAGTGTTGAGAAATAGAGAGAAAGTGATAAATGAGAAACTGGAATTTACTGAAAACTAAAAGTGCGTGATACAAGTCTAATACACAGCTTATATAAACTAAAGAGAGTAACTAACTACCAATCACATGTGTACGTAACTAATCACTAACTACCTAAACTAATCACCAACTAACATAGCTTTACTGTAACAAAGAGCTTAAGCTTTTAGGTCAAAACATTCATTTACACATTTTAGATAAGAGTCATATGACTCATCAAAAACCATGTCCTGGTAAGCAATACTTCAACATGCATATGAGATTGCACCATAATAGATAAAATCCGGTATGTAACTTATGTTTCATAAGGTTCACCACTATATGTCCATGCAAAGATAGAAAAACATAGTCAAGTTATTCCTTTTATCTGAAACACTTTGCTTTATGGATTGTTCATAACTTTCCAACCTGGATATTGAATGCCACCATCTGAGCTCCATACATCCACCCTAAATGTGGCCTAAAATTCGAGGATTGGAAACGTTCTCCTTTAGGAAAGACTCTCAGGATATTTTTCTGTGTGAACCTGGAAAGCATAATAATGAGTATCAAGTCATGTGGTAGGTATAATTCAGTGCATCATGGACTCATGTTTGTTGTCAGCTATAGAAATGCTGACCATCTCTTCAGCTAATAGTAATCTTAAAGTAAGTTAGATATGTAATGTACCTAATAATGTCGGTTCCATGAGATTCAGAAGCACTTTTGAGTTTCTTCTCACTCAAACTTAGCCGTCTAACTTTACTATCAACTTTCAGTCGTTCCTTCATAGAACCTTTTGATTTCCCACCACAGATTGTAATCAAGTGTTTGTATTGACTTGCACCCTGCTGGTTTAGTTTGTGATCACATGTATTTATATCTTCCTCATCTTCATCACTTACATTCTGCTATCCATTTAACACAGAAAACGTAAATTCACATAATTCATAATTCAATTTCCTTTTCTATTTTTTTTGGCTTAATTATAATGATATATTAAATTAATAATGCTTCTCTCACCCTCTCCTCAGTCTTCAGTTTAGCCATAGAATCTGACAATGCCTTTATCCATGATTCTTCTTCTGACGATTCGCTTCCATTTGGCGTAGGATTGCTGCCCTTATCCATGATATTATTGGATTGAGGATCTTCTTTTGGTGGTTTGGTTGATATAACTACTTGTTTTTTCAATGATTCTGGTGAGGGAAATTCTGTCCAAGTCAAAGAATCTGTGTGGGGACAATGAAGCATTTCTCCAAATATTTGAGTTGCTATCTGCATGAATAGAAAAAAAAAAATTTAAATCATGATGACAAAGCAACAGCAAAGTAGGCATGTCTGTTTAGCTAGATTCTTTCTTTTTATCTTTTCCGTTTTCCTTTTTTCGTTTGGGAGAAGTGGGGGGGGGGGGGGTGATTGGCAATGAATGCCTACTTTTGCAAATTTAGCCTGAAGTTTTGATGTTAGGTGGTCTTCCAAAGTTAGAATCACTGGAAAATCAGATTTGACAAAAGCATATTTCTTTATGGATTCCAGACATTTGATTAGTGAGACTGGTGTGGTAAGAGTCCTGCATTGATTCAAGAAAAAAGTCAGAAGACCACAAGATATAGGAAAGCAATAATATAACTCTCTAAGATGAACATTTTTTTCTTCTTTTCCTTTGCTAACAACTCTCTAAGCTAGTACCTTCCATGAACTACTTTAATACCATCTTCTGTTGAAGTTGGCCATAAATCTAGTTCAATTACTCGTACACCTTGTTGCAAAGCCTCTATAATTGGCTCGTCACTGCATTCACTGGTAAGTTGATTCCCAGTCAGGTAGGAATTGTGTCCTGTATACATGAAATAATGTGACATGGGAGCACTCATATCATGATGTACCTGGAATTACATGATTTATATATTGTCATTGTCAGGAAAAAAGTTAAACCATTTACCTTACTATTGTTGCTCAGAGCAAATTCATTATAAATTTATAAAGGTCCAAAGCAAATTAGAGACACATTTACATTAGAAAAAAGAAAAAAGAAGACCATACGGCTTGGCAAACACAGAAATAATAATAATAATGAAGCAAAGAACATAGACAATACATTAAAAAAGCCAAGTATGTAAGTATTGTTGTATCATTAATTTTTGTTATCTAAGAAGGTTTTTGGTAGTCAATAAATTTTGGATTTTTAGTGCACATTTCTGTGAGCAGCAAGATTTCTACGCTTGAAACAATTACTGCTTATTCTTAAGAGTCTCACATCGCCTGCTTCAGTCTTTCAGGAACGACACAGAAACAATTTACTAACTTCATTTTTGCATAGTAACTAGTAAATGAGCAGTGCAATACAAGGCAAGGTACATTGCACAAGTGGTTAGTAAACTAGAACTAGAAACTATTATAATGCACAACATAGCACGTTTGCAAAAATTTTCTGCCTCATTTTCTCAGTCATCAAACAGACAGAGAAAGAACATACCTTATCTTTCAAGGGACCATTGAAATCATCAAGAAGCAGAAAATTGATGAAGTCAATGAGGCTGAGTCCTTGTCCCCTATACCAATCCTCATTACTGCTAGTTGTAGTGCTAGAACTTCTTACTTGCAAAACCTTCCCAACAATTGTCTCCAAATCCATTAGGGTGCAATTCTGTTCACCCTGGTACTCCACCATGAACCGAAGGAGCTGATAGTTGGACATGTGCTTGCCACCTCTGGCATACTTGGAAAAGGCTTCCTTAATGTCCAAAGGTGGTTCTGACTTGTGGACTTCAAATTTTCTGGTCAAGAAATTTAACACCTTGTACTTGTAGATCTCCATTTTCATCCTCTTCTTTCCCTGCCAATAAAAAATCTGTTTTTCAATGGATTTGGGAGAGAAAACAAAGTGACAAAGAAAGATTACTGAACAAGAAGTGCAGTTTATGAGTATGAGAGTCAGAGAAATGAGTCAACCTTGGAAACAGAGCCTCTGTTTTCCTCTGTTTTCATTGTCTAAAACCTCTATTTTCCTGTGTGTATTAGCTTAATATGCAAGTCTTCTCTGTGTTGGATCAGTGATTGAACACTCAGACATATTTATGCATACGATTATAGTAAAAGAAATCACATAAAAATCAAATGTTCATGTACCAAAAAATTGTATCTTCTTTTCCGGAAGGGGGGGTTTGTCCATTGATAAAAAATGAAGACAAGAAGACCTGTATAAAAAATAATTCAATCTTTATATTCTATCATAAAACAGTACATATACTTCCTTTTATATTTTATTTAATATTATTTATTATATATATATATTTTATTATTATTTTTATTTAATTACATTTCTTAAAAAGAATATAAATAATATTTATATTTTTTAAAAAATATAAAATAATCTTTATTCAAAATAATTCTAGTTGTTTTGGAGTATATGTTTGGCCAAACAAAAGTTTCTTTTTTTTTTTTGTTTGACGAGAACAAAAAAGTTTGTTACGTTAATTTTTTTTAATATAAATAAGACAATGCTACAGGTAATGTCTGGCGCTATGCTAAGATTTATTTTCACATTGACGATGACAATGGATTATGTGGGGGAGGTTGAGGGAAAAAAGCAATATATAAAAGAAAGTAGACTTTGATTGTGGGAAAGAGTCAAAGGTATAGCTGCTAAAATCTTAGGTAGAAACAAAAATATAATAAAGCAAAGTTTCATGATCAATTTAACTCAATTATGATATCTACAAATAATAGAGTTATGTTATTGGTATAATTTAAAATAGATAATTTTGAGATATTTTGTATATGTAATAAATATTTTTAAGATAAATGATAATTTTAATTATTTATATGATAATTTTTTTTTTTATTATACATAATGAGTTGAACTTAAAATTTATTATATTTTATACAAAAATTAACATGTAATAATTAATAAAATAATAAGTAGTAATTTTTTTTATTTATATAATAAATTTTAATATCAATTCATTATATGTAATAGAACATAAATAATTAAAATCACTATTTAATCTTAGAGATATTTACTATTTATTTGAGTTATTATTAAAGTTGTCAATTTGAATTATTTAAAAAATATTTTCCTAAATAATAGAAGTTAGACCATAAAATTACCTTAAAAAAAAGATAATAATGAGACATTTATAATTAAGATTTTAAATATGATTTTAAACGATGTAAAGAAAATAAACTATTCCTATATCAGAATAATTTGTATATGCTAACCTCACGTACAAAATCTAATAACAAAATCTACTTAGGTGCAATGTTTAATAACAACAACAATAATCATTATTTATATTATAATAATATTTTTTAATTATTTTAATATTTAATTAATCTAAATTTTATAAAATATAATGCCACATGTGCTAATTCATAAAAATTATTGGACCAATATAACCTTGAATATTAGACATTAAACAATCTTTCATCAACATCAATGTATAGCAGCTAGGAAAATGGTTGGAATTGTCGATGCATTAAAGAGCCTGTTTATGCTTTGGATTAGCTTCTCTCTAACAAGGATTCTTTATTTGTTAAAAGTTTAAACAATTTTTGTCTTTTATGCTCTTCTTTTTTTTTTTTTTTGATAATCTCTTTTATGCTCTTTTTTGAGACTAAAGGAATCCTCCTTGTAGCAACCACAGATGGATCCAGAGGAAAGAACTGGTGACGGGTCAAAATTATAAAAGTGGAAAATACTCAAACAAAAAATTCTTAATTTAAAAATTAAAATTATTAATTTAAAAATTAAATGCATTACATCTGTATAAAAGTTGATCATGACGTTATTTTGTTTTTTATCATAAAATTCATTTATTATTAAATCATTGCATAACTTTTCAGCAAAGAAAGGGAAGATGATTTTTGCTACTATGACTATTAAATATCATTTGCCTTGAGTTGTTTAATACATTGTATACTCATTCAAGTTTATAATGAAAATTTATCTTTTTCACTAACATGAATATGTTGCAACCCTTTTTTTTTTTTTCAAAATTTCTCTCTTTATCTATTTATCTCTTTTACTTTTATAATAAAAACTCTTTCTATAAGTAAAAAAAAAAAACACACTCTTTCTAAATTTATAAAGAAAAAATAATTATTTTACATTTTTTTAAGGGTGTAAAAATTATTAATATTTTTTTAAATATTGATTAAGTAAAAAAAAAATAAAAAAAAATAATAAATGATATTAAAAAAATGTGAACAAAAATATATATACTATTTGTATAAGAATATAAAAATTGATTTGTAAACCAACTTATTAAGGACAAACTTAATGACTATGCAAGTCATTTTTCATTCACATAAATACATAATCCCTTAAACTTTAGTAAATTGTAAAACTATCAAAAAGATATTAGATTTAACTGAAAAACCTTTAACCTAAGTTTAACTAATTTTTACATTCGGTGTTTGTTCCTCTGAACCAATCAAGTTAATCCGATCTAAAACGTTTTCCAGATAGCTGATGGATGAGTGGTTATGATTGATGAGTGAGTGAGGGAGTGATGTTTATGAATTGTTGAGTTCATTTCATTTTTGCATCAGAGAGAGTAATGGCATCCAGAGCCACTGGAACGTTGATTTGGGCGAGTCTGTTATGGCTTTTCCTTCTGTGCGCAACCATTGCATTCTTTCAGCTTAAGTTGGTTGAAAACGGAAGGGACCACCGTTCCTCTCAATCTCAAAACAAGTTCATCACAACCCAACATCATCACACTGTAAGGATTCATACTCATAACTCTGCTACTTTGCTAAATCAGAGATATTAACCAAGCTCTGTCCTTTCCCCTTCCACCCACTTTTTTTTCCATGTTCTTCAGGATAACCCTTTGGGAGAGGATTTAGAGGGAGTGACCCACAAGGTGTATTTTGATGTAGGGATCGATGGAAAATTAACGGGTATGCTTTTATTCATTAGAAAGTTGAAATTTTTATTTGATTTTATCCAAAATTTTGGCTTCACTTATTGTATTTCATGAATATGGTTTGATTTTGGCAATTATTTTTGGACGGTGATTTGGAAAGAAAATTGCAAATTAGCTGTAAGAAGGGGTTTTAGATGCATTAAGTTGACACATCACACACCTTATGTGTCTTTTTTGTTTTGGTGGAAATGATCAGTGCAACAAAAAATAAATTGTACATCAGAACAGAAGAGGTGCCATGATATAAATATTCTTGAGTATAGTGGTAAATAAGGGTTATTTGATTCTGAAATGGAATTGAACATGATGGTCCCACCTTGGATTTGTGTCATTTTGAGACTGAGTGAACGCATGTTGCAATTTTTGTATAAATACTAGATAGCATTGCTCAACATACCTCATGGAAAGTGGAAATCTGTGTAGTGCCTACTTCACTGCAGTCTAACAAGTAATGCAAACTTTTGCAACCTAAGTCTGGCCCTGGATGAATGATTGTAACATGTGTTCGTTTAAGATTCTTCTGTAGGCAATAGAAATGACTTTCTTATGACAAGTTACTTATGGAAATAGTTATTTGAACTGCCTTCTGAACTGCATATTGTTTACATCATCCCATCCACTATTTGTGAAGAAGGCAGAGAGCAGGATTTTAATCCCCATGTTTTCTGCTTTAGTTGTTCTGTGCTTGGTTCATAGTGAGTAAAGAAAAGAATGCATATTATGTCATTACGATATGATACCCAAGAGGGTCATTCAAAACACTAAAAAATGTAGTTTCTTGCTTCAGGTCGCATAATCATGGGCCTTTATGGGATTACAGTTCCGAAAACTGTAGGTATGGTATGGTATAGTATAATGATTTATCTGCCACTGATGTTTATTTAGACAGATATTGGTTTCATGTGAAGGATTTGGTTACTAATCTTAACATCCCTTTTGTGCAGAAAACTTTCGAGCACTTTGTACGGGTATCTCAGCAACTCTTGCTCTCTTCCTTATTTAGCATTAAATTGGAGTGACTGCTTATATTTATGATAATTTTACTCCGTTACTTAATCTAGTGATCAGATGGGATCAATCTTGATATCTATAATTATAAGCTCTAGGTATGAAGTACTATGGATTAAACAGCATTACAGCTGTTTCTTGTCAATCATTAAGTTAAAAGAACCCATCACATTTCAGGAGAGAAAGGGGTGGGAAGAAGTGGGAAGCCTCTTCACTATAAAGGGAGCACATTCCATAGGATTATACCAAGCTTTATGGTCCAGGGGGGTGATTTCACCCGTGGTGATGGACGGGGTGGAGAATCAATCTATGGTGATAAGTTTGCTGATGAAAACTTCAAGCTGAAGCATACTGGGCCAGGTGAGCTCATGTGCTTTTGTTACTGGATATTCCATATATTAAATATCCATAAATATGACAATGTTCATATATTTATCTTACTTCACCTGTTCCTCCTACCCACATGATTGTCAGGATACTTGTCAATGGCAAATTCTGGCCAAGACACCAATGGCTCCCAGTTTTTCATTACAACAGTAAAAACCAGCTGGTAATTTCCAATGACTTGCAGCACTTATTGTGTATACTTTAGGAACTCCAGTAATCTTGATATATCAACTTTTCGTATAAATCCAGCAGTGACAATTAGGAATATGAAATTTCCTTAATGGTGTTTGTTTCCATGGAAAATAAAATGTTCTAATAATTTTGGTGGAAATTTTTTTTTTTTTGAAAGGAAGAGTTTACTTGGATAAATTCCATTTTCTGTACTTGCTGAATCTCAGTTGGAAATGTGCATTTTCCTTTCAATTATTAAAAAAGAATTTTTCTTAAAATGTAAAGGGGTAGAAGGCTGAACTTTAGACATTCAGCTTCCTAATATAGAAATATTTTCCAAAAAATTACGTATAAGAAGAAGAGGCACCGAAGAAGAAAAGCTGAATTTTTCAAGTTTTCATCATTACTATTGAGGCCTTTTCCCAAGCTCACATGCCAACTTTTGTTTCTTGGAAGGCTGGATGGACGCCATGTTGTATTTGGCAAGGTACTTTCCGGGATGGACGTTTTGTACAAGATTGAAGCAGAAGGAAGTGAAAGTGGCTTGCCCAAAAGCAAGGTTGTCATATTAGACAGTGGGGAATTAACTTCATGACATCATTTAAAGAAGTTGAGATTGATTCTACCACGGTAACGTGTCAGCTTTGCATCTACCATGATTCACAAATTCTCTGTATATACTATATGATTTAGTAAATGAATAAAATTTGCATACTAAAAGTTCGAATTCGTGTGATTTGAGCCTGTATTATTTTGCGTATCTGCACTAGTCTTTCTATAAGCGAAGGAATTTTATTAGGGATTGCTGGAGATGGTACCATACCTTTAACAAAAGACATCAGGGTGAAGAATGCTATACTCTGACGTCTAAGATGATTTTTTTTTTTTTTACCCCTAATGGGTACAAGAATACTTAATTATTTATTCAAGTGCATCATATCATGTTCTCTGCTACAGATTCCACAGCTGCAATTTTAATCCCAAGTACAAATGGAGCATAAAAAAATAAAATAAAATGTTCTTCTCTTTCATTCTTTCTCCCTGTCCTGTTAAAAGGCCATAATTATCCACATTTTACTCATACATGACATTGCATTCCTGAGCGTTAGCAGTCAGTTTGTCCCTCTGAATATCAGGTCTCAGAAAGGGTGTGTAACTTCTCAGATGTTGACGATTCTTTAGAAAGCACAAAAGCTGCACGGATTAACTATCATATGTGTATACATGTTAATTGTTGAATAATAGAGAGCCTAATAGATTATGTGGTTGGCAGTGCTTACATAAGAATTTTTACAACCTTATAAACAAGAATACAGTACAAGCAACAAAAATTTAGCAGAAAGGTCCTTAAGGGGAATGCTTAGAGAAAAATGCAAGCTGAACAATCGTAGACCTTTTCAACAAGCATAATACTTTATCTTAGCCAGCCACAACAAAATTGAAAAGAGTGCAATTCTCAGATATTAGTTTTCTCCTGTTTCATAGGTTTCAATGAAATTCACATGCAGTGGTGTACACATCTTGATCAGGTTGTTTATGAATATGTAAGGAAAAAATGCTTGTTACACATCACTCACAAGTCATATCTTACATATAAGTGGCTGAATCAGAGTAGAAATATGTAGAAAATGATGTGAGACTAATTGTAATCAGATAGTGAGAATTGAGCAGATGTAAAGTGATGCGAAGGGTATATCGTTAGCATTACTCTAATTTGTAATCAATAGTTTATTTTTATTGATTTTTTTTGTCAACTACAATAAGATAATTTATTCTACAAGAGTACCAAGGCCAAAAGGCCATATTATCGATAGATGGATGATAAACACCTCTCTATGTGTAGAAGTTCAATAGGACAATACAATGCTTTGCCTTCATCGTCCTTATTGACATGATAATGATGACAAAACATAGCCCAAAATTACCATCACAATTGTTCCAACAACAGACACATACAAACATACATACATATTACCAATTACCAGGGACACAACACAGCAGACATAACTAAAGAATTGGTTGCATAGCAATGGTTCATTCATTAATCATTTGTCACATCTGCTGCTTCCAGAGCTCTTGGGACGCTGTTGGCAGACGTTGCTGAAATTGGAGTTGAGATCAGAGTAAAGAGAGACAACCTTGGAGATGTTACCATTGAGTTCCTGAATCAAAGACACGTTCTTGACCATGTTGTCGGGTATCCTAGATTGTTGGTTCTCGTTCACCTGCTGAATCAAGAGCCGGTTCCGGTCCAACACCGACTGTACCTGCCGGAAGCTCTTGTTGAACGTGGCCCACACCTCAGGGTCTCCCTCTTCGGCCTCGTCAACCTCCCCGTCTGACTCGCCGGTGGTGGTGCTCACGGTGGTTGTGGTAGTGGAGGGGTGGTGGTGGTGGTGTTTCTTGGGGCGGCGGTGGTGGTCTTCCATGGTGGATTCGGCGCCGGAAGATGATGAATGAAGTGTGGTCATGTGCATCAAAAAACAACAATATTAAAAGAATAAGATTAGGCTGAACGAACAACAAGTGTTGTTGGATCAGACATGGATCATTTTTGTGTGTTAGGTGATTTGTGACTTTGACAGATATGAGAGGCAACGATGTATTTATATATAATACGATTATGAGTAATGTGACATTTTACCTAATTAACAATTGGGATAACGAAGAATTTGAGCCCCATTCAGCAATTGGATTCATCTAAGAACTTGATGTTCAAGAACTTGAACTTACGCGACCAACCATGGGCGCGTGCAATGTTCACAAGAGTGCAAGAGGAAGAAACGAAGGAAAAGGAATGATATTTCTTAAAACAAAAATTCAGTTGAATTCTATTTTAGGCTCACTTTAAATCAATTTTAATATTAAATTAAATCAATATGTAATTTTGTTCACAATCATTAATTAAGTATTTTTAATTCTATCTTCTTCTTCTTTTTTTCTAGTTTGACTAAGTTTTATCAATTTTGTGTCACTAATTTTGCTTAATACAATCAAATGTATATATTTTGATGGTTAACGGAAGTTGACTTTCTTAATCAATACTTTATTCATAAAAACTATATGAGTACTTAAGTTTGAAGACATTTGTAAAATAAAGTCTGTATAAGAATATAAATATTACTTTCTTAAAAATAATGAGTTAGAGCGGTTATTTAAAAAAATCAAATAACTTAATTTTGTTTAAATTTTGACCATTCATATGATTTATTCTTTTTACTTATCATGATAAATTACTTCTCTCACTTTTTTGAACTATTTAGTTGCTTAATTCATCAAACTAATTAATTTATTTAATCTTGTGTGTTTACTTTTTTTTCCCAAATCTGATCAATGCTCTTAAAAATTTGAGTAAATTCATCCCTCGATAAAAAAAATATTAAAATATTACCAAAAAATATATTAAAAAGAAAAGACTAAGAAAAGACGTCTAATGATATTTTAAGAACATTCAAGACCCGACTTATCTTATTAACATGTTCTAACTCAAAAACAAATTGAAATAAGTTTGAAATACAATGAATTGTTTTAACTTAACTTAGTATCACACATTATTTTAAAATATATATTTTTTTACAATTTTTATAAATAATAAGACATTTTTACTTAAATTAATAATTTTTACATAATATAATAATATATTTATATTAATATTATATATTTTTAAATATATATTATAAAATACATTTTAATTATAATTTTTTATTTTTATAATTTTATGACTTAATTAAATTATAATATTTAAATTTATACATTATATTTATATATTATGTAAGCTCAATTTAGACTAATCATATGCAAACCATGATCAGATTAGATTCAAGTTTAAGAAAATAATTCAATTAAAATATCAAATCATATTTAGATCAAAGTCAAATTCATTCTAATCCGAACACATACATATTTATATTTGTACAAACAGAACAAAAGTCAACACAAGGTGGACGAAGCAAACGCGGAAGTGCGAGTGGGGAAAGTATTGAGCAGAAAATATCTAGAGGAATGGAAGTGTATTGGAAGCAAAAAGTGAAAAGTGCACTGCCACGGCGACAAAAAAGAACCGTCGAATTTGCCTCCGTGGATGTGTATCTTGTCTGCCATAAAAAAATATCTCATTTCATATCACAGCTCACGGATCACAGCTCAGCTCAGCAAAAATATCCCCCACAATTTAAGTGCATGTTTGGTTTGTGGTTTACAATGGCAAACGGCAGTTAGAGTTTTTTTTGAAGGAAATAAAAATTTGTTTGGTTATATCAAAAATTTATTAATTTTAATTTATTTTTGGCCTCAACGTATGTTTATTTAAAAGTAAATTTTTCTTACTTTTGGGTGTAATTTTATTTGTTACTTCTTTTATCTCTAACATTTATTTTTTTCAAACTCACTTTTGAAACAAAAGTTTCTAAACATAAATCATGTTACTGTAAACTCACTTTTAATCAAACTTAAGTTTACAAATACACTTTCAACTAAACTTAAGTTTACCAACTGCAATCCAAATACACACTAAAACACCTCACACGTAGGAGATTCAAAATTGATCGGTCAGCTCATTCGAACCAGTTTATTAAAAGTTAAGTTATTTTTGAGTTAATTCATTTGAATTATATAAATTTTAGATTGATATTTTATTAATCTAATCTATTTCATTTAATTTTATATAATATTAAAAGAGTGAATTGACTTAATTTATTCAAATTCAACTTATTTAGATTATGTAAATTTTAAATTAACATTTTACTAATTCAATTCATCTATTTTATCAAACTATTTAAATCGACTTATCGAATTTGATCAATTTTCACACCTATTAAAAAAAAACCACATTCCCCACAATCACGAGCGAAGAAGAATATATACCTTCAAACAAAAGAAAAGCAAAAAGGAAAGAAATTTGGTCCCGAGCCAGAATAAAACCTTACTAGCTCTGGTGATGGATTATATTAATGTGTCTGATCAGATCAGTGACGAATATGACTCTTGATTGACTCAGGTTAACCTCACTAACACGATTCAATTTGAACCAAAATATCTAGGTTGGAGTACGAACAAGTCCAAAATTTCTTACTGCTGAAGGAAGTAATTATTATCGCTTTTCAATGCCTTCTTATCTTACTTGAACGTCTTTATTTTAATAATAGAATGGTTAAAATTACAGTTCTTGAAATTGCAGATACGATGCATCGTAATATTTCACGTCATTGTAGATGAGTATCGAAAAATAACTCTAAATAGATATGTCCCTAAAAATAAATTATATCGAATTATATTCATGCAAGACTAAATTGTTTTAAATTATGCATGTGAGAACCTATTTGTGTGCCAAAATAAATGGGGAGGAATTGAGATAAAAGAGAAGTGGTGGATATAATCGTAAGAAGAAAAACTAGAGTAAAGAGAAAACGGCATGATTATAAAATAAAGTAATTAAGTAATTCCTATTTGAAATCAATTTTCAGGCAGAACAATTGTAATCAAGCTTTTTGTTTGTTACTTAAAAACTTAAATTTATGGAGTTAACAATTTAGGGACATATTTTTATCAATTCTAAAGTAATACCATATTTTAACAATTGGAGTTAACAATTTATGGAGTTACTCAATACCATATTTTATCAATTCTAAAGTAATACCTTGTCCAAGTGCCGGTTAATACAGAACGGGCACAACACAAGATCAGTGGTACACGAAATTCGACTGCCAGAACTTGCTAAAGTATCCCGGTTTCCTGGCACACAATATACCCACAAGATCAGTGGCCAATAAAATTCACTTCGAAGCTCCATTGGTAGGCATACAAGGATATATTTTTTTTTTCAATAGCAAAATTTCCCGTATTCATATCCCTATACGAAAAAACTTTTTTAAAATAAATTTATTTGTAAAGTAAACAAATAAGAATATATATATTTTTTAATTTAATCTAAAATGTATTATTATCTTAATTCATTAAATAATTTAAAGATAAATACACATTTACTTATTTAGTTTATAAACAAATTAACTTTATGAAAGGCTGGCCCCCCATCACCAATAATTTAAACATTGCAACACATTGTATTAAGTTTACAAGGTTAACATTTTTAACCTTCTGCATTTATAGGAGCAGTCCAATTCATTGACATAAACAGATGGCTAATAAGGTTAGAAAGCAACTATTCAGTTGATTTTCTCTTTCTTGCCAGAATAGAAGCTATCTGAAATCTGGGTCCCCCCATTCGCCACTTCTTGAAGGATGCCATTGCCGATTGAGCTGTCTCATACACTATAAAAAGCATTACAACAAACAAAAATTAAATTGAACATCTCCCTACACGAGGGAAAAGATGTGATCACAAAAATGAAGATTAAAAGCATGTTTCATTCAGTAAGTAGAACATGTCTCACAATTGATCTCTTCTTTTGTCAGAATAGTCCAGAATTTCGAACCAGCTGCAAATGCTGCAGTATGTGCCTTGGTGAGGACTTCCTTATACCTACTCTTAAATGCAGACAACAACAGAAACCCGATGGTTCTATCGCCAACTCTGCCATAAATGAAGAATAAATTAACAAATGAAGAAAATTCTGAAGTAATTGGATAGACGCATGAAGTAGGACAAGACAAATACAAAGTACATATATTTCCAACAATACTGTAACTGTAACCAAATACATATAAAACATAACATTTAAAGACTTTGAATTGATCTAATTTAAAAATAAAGAAATAAAAAAGTAAATATGCACTTCACAGTCAGAATACAATAAATTTCAACTCTGATGTTTGGCCAAACTGAGGGTGATCTTTGTCAATAATGGTTTATCAACCAAAGTTTGGATCAGTTGGAAATTTTTCATTTCACTCTAGGTATGCTGGTTCCACAAGGGTGGGGCATAACAGAACAAGTTAAAGTTTTTGAAGAAAGACTCATGAAAGGCCGGTTAGTAAATTTTTGGACATTGTCATCCTACATTTTTTATTTGGTTGTCTTAAATCTTAATGGAATTTGTAGTAATAAGGATCTAAATGAAATGCTGTATGTACCATGTAATAACAAAAACTTGAGATTCCTAGACCCATTCTAGATAAGAAGGATGACAGCCATGTACTATCGTCCAAGACAAAACTAAGCAAGAAAATATATTGAAATAAATAAGAACGTAAAATTAAAGCCAAAGAGAAATAGACAACTCCTTCAGATAATGCAAGGAAGAAAATATAGGCATAAGTGAGAATTACATAGGTGCTATCTTGCAACCAAATTCATAAAAGAATGGACATCTAGACCTCAGATCCACGCATGCAGAATCAGCCTGGATCTCTAGCCTTGTTCTGAAATCAAGAAACACCAACTATAAGATAATAAAAGTTAACACTTTTAACTTAAATCTTAAGCAATCTAATAATAACACCATCAAGCTATCGACATTCCTCTAGTACATTTGGATGTGAATGCCAATGCAGATTTGCATGCATATGCTGTTATCAGTTTTTGTAAGTTCTATGAAAGCCATGAAATTGATTAATGAATAATTTTGTTGCTATCCATAGTTCCGTACAACATCTTGCACTTAATGACAAAGTAATTTAAATGCTACATGAAAAACAAGGTTAAAGAAAAGATAATAGCTCCAAATCCAGTTGAAGCCCTAGAAACAGGAGTTAACAAGAAAGGTCTGCAAAAGCATTCTGTGTAAAAGAAATAGAAGTGTACTTAAATTGCTTCTTAACTCATTGTCAATGTCATGACATGGTCTATTATATAATTGAATGTGCTTAAAAGTTGCAAAAAGACATAAAATGATCATTACTTTTGATTGAAACAAGAGGGAACATTGACTGATACTGCTTGTCTCAACTGTAACTCATGAGCAAGCCAAAAAGGCAGTTCAACTTTTGAACCTGCGACAATCTGAAAATCAAACATCCTAATGTCAGGTCAGGTTATAGAGTTCCACCAGGCATTGATCTGGTGCCACTGCCAGCAATTCTTTCCTTTTGAAATACATAAACCAGTGTCAATGGCTCTTACAAAGTCCATTTCAGAACTGGGATCTATTCCCACTCCAGATGCTGCCTTCTGAAATACAACTGACACAATCTGTCACCAGAACATGACAAGTCATAGTATTAGAATAAGAACTTTAGGTTGCATTTTTCCCTCGTTGTTACAATTAAATGATGGGATTATTAATGGAAAGGACCATTAACAATACAAAATTAAAGGTGAAAGACCAATAACCATTCCTGTAACAGCAATGACCATTTGGAATGGTTAATTGGTCCTTCCCGTTAATTTTATATTGTTAGCAGTCCTTCCCATTATTAATCCCTTAAATGATTCTGTTATAAACTAGCAGCAGCCCAAAACATCATCAGCCACATAGCATCTTAAGGCTAACTAATGTAGTAAAACATGTCCATTATTTACAAAAACCAACTATACCTAAACTACCATCCCTTATTCAATCTGACATATAAATTGGAAGCAAATTGTTAATCAAATTAAAGAATCTAAAATCTACCTCTTCCTCCGTGATAATGTCATCAATATCATAGTACTTTGCCATCCTATCCTCCAGCTTGCTGCTCTTACACTTTCTTTTAACTCATCTAAAGAGCGAACTGCATATAAAGAAACTTAGAGTTTGAAACATACTATTACATTTATAAATTTAAAAAAGAAAAAAAGAAAAAACCTCTTTCTTCTTGAACTAATAAAGCCACCAAAAAATCAATCAGCAAAGAAAACTTGAATTTGTTTCACAACAGAGAGAACTTCATTCACTAACTTCCAATATATTTAATAAAAACAAAGTTTTATCAATATGAAACCTTCCACAACCGCATCATATTGTTGCGGTTCCGTTACAGTGAAATGCGAAATTGCAAGGATTAAAACCAAACAAAACCAACAGAACCCAAACATTGAGTCAATTGTAGAGGAAGCAGGGGAGGAATGAATCAAGTAACTCTAAAGCAAAAACCTCACTCCTGGTTGAAAGTCGAAACGTGTTGCTGCCAGTAGCACCCCCAATCTGGAGCCCTAGGTCATGAAGCAGCAGATATTTGAGTTGAGCGAGCTATTCTATTCAATTTGGAAACTTGCGTGCTTCAATTCGTGGCTTCCAAGTTGAGGAAATGAGCTATTTTGGGGAAGGAAATTAGGGTTTATCTGCCCGTGATATGAAATTCAATTCCTGTTTTAATTTTAATCCGTGGTTTTCAAACTTGCCGCGTTTTAAATTTTTGTGCTTTGGTAATGGCGCGTTTTATAATTAAGACTACTATATAATATGCCTCCGGAATTTTTACGGACATATTTTGTATTTTATTATATATATAAGATATTTGCGAATAAAGAGTTTAAAGATGTATATTAAAGTTACCATATATTATAGGCTTAACTTAATTTTTATACATGTTTATATATTTTGTCTTAAAAAAGTTTTATTTTTTGGAAGAAAATCATCATTTAAAATAATAGTGAAAAAATACAAAAAGAAATTACTTAGAACAATATATAATATTTTAATATTTATTAATCATACAATATAAAAATACCTAATCATAAAATATTAACTGATTATAAAAATATTATCGGTAATTGCTCCTCTAGAAATTATAAGTGAGTATTTTTAATATGGCATTAGAGGCGATCTTTTTATTAATATATAATTGATAATTTATTTTTATGTACATTTGTATAACTTTAGATAATTTCAATTTTAGAATACAATAATCTTTTGAAGTAACAATAAAAAGAACAAAACTAATATTCAGAACTATATATAAAAATGTTAAATACTCATTAAATAAATATATATAACATCGAAACATTTAAATATGTTCTGAATTATCAAACTATTTCAAGTAAAAAATTTCCATTTGGCTTTAATTTTGTGTCCACTTAAATTGGAAGGTATTCTTTTTATATAATTTCTATTTTTTCTCAATTAATTAAAAAGAGTTTAAGAAAATAAAGAATAGTTAATGTAAGAAAAAAAAAAAACAAATAGAAAAAAAAACAAAATAAAGAGAGAATAAAAAAATAATTAAAAACAACTTAGAAAGATTAAAAGAAAGCACACTATGAAAATTGGGAAGTTAAAAGAAACATGTCAATTTAATCCGAAAAAAAGAGAGCATTCATTAGGCTAATACTGGTTTTGTGCGGTTGAACTTCCAAGAGTGTTTGAGTTTGATTCCCGTGTTATGCATCTTTCAAGTTGGAAATAAATTGAACCTCTAAAAGTTGAATCAATTCATTCGTTAGAGTGCTATTGTTTCACATGGTTAACCGATTTGAAGTCGATTTCGACGATTCTTGAGCCATTTTTAGAATACTGGTTTGACATGCATGATCGGATTGGTTTATAGATCGGTTCACAGTTGAATTAGTTAGACTGACCAGTCCGATCCGATTTTCAAAACATTGTTTAGGAGTTGGTACCATTCCATCAAACTAATGAAATTTGCATATAGCTATGTAAGTATGAATCGACTCTATTTTACTCATTCTCAGTTGAATCATGAGAAATTTTTAACTACTATATCTCATGATCTATACCATTAAATGTATACCACATTAATTTTATAGATTATCACTATTTCTCACTTTAATTACATATTTAATGTTATAGCTGATGTAGTATATATTCAATGATACAAAACAAGATATTTATGTTATTCCAATAACTATTAGACTTGTGGATCTTGAGAGTGTTTCAAACTTAGTATGCCCATGTGTGGTTGGTTATGTCTAAGACTTAAGTTTCACATTGTCTAAATATGACTCTTGAAGAGTGTTTAAATATGGGCATAGTCCATTAGTAGACACTTTATGGTATTGACCTAGAATTATGGATTTGGGCTTAGTTTAATATACATGTGTTTTACCTTAGACACACTCGCCCCGTCCTGTCTCGTTTGCATGCGTGTGGGCTTAACCCAATTTTATCTTGGACCTATCTTTTTACAACCCATTTGAATACTAAAATATCTTTGTTAACTGTTAGAAACTCTTATTTATTGAGTACTTAATTAGTAAGCTACCTTTTATATTTATTGGATACCACCCAAACCCATGAGACACTTACTTCCTTAGCTTATTTCTCACGCTAGTTTTGCTCTCTCTTTCTCTTGCTACTGTTCATCTTCTTCCTTTTACCATTCTGCTATCTTGTATACACCAGAGGCTCCTCCACTTCTCTGCTAATTGTTTCAACCATTGGAACAGGTAGTGTTGCTGCTCAGTATACTAGGATTATCGTGTGAATAAGTTCTTGATAAGACTTATGTCTAATCCTAAATCCTAAATGATTACATGTTGAAGTTATTCTACCGAACATTACTTTCAAGAAGGCATAGATAAACTCTTAAAAACATTGCCTAGCACAATTTGCAGTACTCTCGTTTCAATCATTCCTTGCTCTTGTTAATTTTTCTTGTTGGTATTATGATCTTGTTTTTGGTTCAAACAGCAACTTATACTAGTACCCACACCAATATTTCCACCAGTAGCATCCAAGATTTTTTCATTGAATCGTAAAATTATAAATTTGATGAATGACAAGATGATCTAAAATATAATTTTCACTTAAGGCGATGCGTTATGAGTCTGTTCACTATGATAAGGAGTTAGTAAATCAGTAGAACCAATATGCCAGGATGCAAAAATTAAGGGAGGGTGCTTATTATGTGGTGTGACCACTGACCAAGGGACAGTGGTTTAAGAGGGGATGGTAGAGAGAGAATTGGCAGGAATTGAGTATTGAGTCAATCTCTTCTCACTGTGATGCTCTTCCTTCTCCTTCCTCTATACTTCTCCCTCTTTTCTGGACTGGTCTCTTCTTGACTGTAACTTCTCTCTTATACGAACCATCACTCCATTGTACTCATGTCACTGAGGATTATCGATTTGTACAGCTTTTCATGTCTGAATCTTATTTAGATTCAGTTCTTAATAATACTTCAGTACAAGAGTATTTCAGTTACTGTACGACTGCATTTTATCCATTTAGTTAGCTACCATTACACAATGTTGTCACCAAGGAAAATAATCATCCTACACCCCTTTTAAACGTGTAGGTACTATTCACACCATTTTTAATGGATATGATTGAGTGAAAAAAAATGATAGAAAAAAATACGTATAATGAATGATAGTAGATGAGGTGTGAAAAAGAGTGTATGCACTGTTTGATATAAGAATATAAGAGTTGTGTCACCAAATAACCAATCAATATGTCTAAACAAAACGTAAATAAGAAAACTGTTACAACCCGTGGGCTCTGGCAGGTGGCTCCTGAATGGAGACCAGAGCAAATGATCAAGTTGATAACCTGACAAACTAGTCCCACTGAACCTCCCTGTAAAAAGTCCACTCAGAAGGATTCAATGTAGTTTTCCCATCAGCAGCAACAAGATCATATGGTGAGTCTTCTGCAAATTCAGTGGGCATGGACTTCCAGTGTAGGCATGGCTCCCAGTCAGCCTCCTTAAGCACTCTCAGTATCTCCTTCACCACAATTTTGCTTCCCTCAGCTGCTAAATGGATACCATCACTGCAAAACTCATTAAAGATGAGCACAAATTAAACATATTCTGGGTAGATTTATCATTTGACATCATTCTCATTTACAATTTATGACAGGTTGTATGGTACTACAAGGGCTGCTCTTTAATATATTTCACAAGAAATCAGAAAAAGTAACAATTTCTATTTTGAAAGAGAAGAAGAAAACATCAGATAAACTTTGGTTTTAGCACCTAGCACGACCCTTTTAAGTTTTTTGAATCCTCTTTCACATTCAATTTATTATTATGATATAGCTTAGCTAGCAAAGCTTGTAAGGAACTCATCTGAATAAACTGGAAGCTTTAAACTGTGAAGTACATGCTGGGAGCAGATCAAAGAGCAGTAGTTTGCTAAATAATATTTTAGCATCCATTACATTAGTCAACTAAGTCCAATTTAGTGAATTCCCCATACAGAAAGAAGCTCAAAGTTCCAGATTGCAAAGTGGAAGAAAAATCTTAACTCTCACAGAAACATGTTCCACAACCTACTGATGAAACACTGTTTCTCAACACTAAATTCCGACAGATGCAGCCAATCAAATGAAGACACTAAATGCAAGAGCAGTCAAGAGTCCATGTAAATTTTACACATGTACAAACCCAGTGGAGGGAACAGGAAAATAACATGTTACAACTTACAAGCAAGTGACTAATCCAGTTTTCATTTAATCAAAGATTGTATCAGTCAATACGCATTTATGATGGAAGATAGCAGGCTTAAACCTTCTTGCAAAGAAACCAAGCACAAGATACTTGAGAAGAGCTAGGGAAGGATTTGGATATTGAACAATTCGATTGCAATATGACTCAGTTATGAATTTTCATGGTATTTGGGAAAAGAGAATGATAAAGACAAGAGGTCAAGAAGCTTACGTAAAACAAACATTCATCCAGTCATCTATCTTCTGTAGTGCATTAAAAAGATCAATGACTTTCACATCCAGTTCCTGGCACAGCTTTATACAAGCTTCTGAATAGCTTTGGCATAATTCATTTGTTCTTACCAGCTCACTAAAAATTGCACTGATTAACAAAGGAAAACGAAAATCATATGATTAGAACATAATGTGTTATCTGAATAAGAGTACAGAGATGAAAATGTAAAAGTAAAATATCTTCAGGTTACCTAGTGTTTCCACGCACTTTTTCCTCATTGACAGGAGGACAGCTGAGCGCAATGATGCGTGTTCTTTCAGAGAGGTTCTGACAGTCAATATTCCCACATTAAATTATGAATAATATATTCCCTTTAAAAAATGCATATATGATCATCATTTGAGGCAAAAGATCACCATACTTTAAGATCTATTTTTATTTATTATAAAAGAGTAATAAAACAAATCATTTTTCACTATTCTTACCTAGATAACTTTTTTACTGTTTTTTTTTTTTAACTTATTTCCCTGATTCATTTGGCTTGGTACTGTTTGACGACACTGAACGAAATTAGAACCACATTCACTTTACCCATTCCTGAAAGGGTGAGAGAGAGGGGGGTGGGGGAAGCAACACACTATCATCCACAGATTATATTTTCTTGACACAACTTCATATCTTAATTCTACAACCAAACTGTTTTAGATATGTTGTTTCATATAAAATTATAAATGAACATAATGACCTCAAGCAAACTATATTTCACTAATGAGTATACTATTGATTTATGCTAACCTATGTTAAAGAGAAATATGTGAGGAAACAACTTTGGAGAACCCAGGAAAGGCAAGATATACAACAGTGTGATTGCTGGTTTAAGATAAATGAGTTTCATTATAGTTTGTCATCAAAGGGCCCTCCAATAAGTCAACTGTATTTCCTCAAACTTAATATTTTAAATCAATAGTTTAGCTTCCATATTTACAAAAAGAAGTGTTTAGTGCCTGATGAGTCTGAAAGTGAAGATATCTGTCTCCGATGCAAGTGAATGTGCACTTATGGAGAAAGAACCTGGTGATTTAAATAAAAGACAGAGCAGAAAGTACCTGAAGATGAGTCAGAATCTTTCTCATGTTTTCAATATATTCAGGAAGAGGCACATGAGGGCCTAGGCCAGATGAGTGAGGACCCATGGAATCATTACCTCCAAAATAAACTATAACAAGAGAAGGCTGTACAGCAGCATCCTAGGAAGTGTGATAAAGAAGATTATATGATGCAGGCACAATAACGTTGAAATGTAAGCACATGAAAAACTAATATAGAGATAGCATGAAAAATATATTACAATAAGCAGAAAAATCCCATTTCCATGGATCCAACATTACCCTGCATGAACTTTTATACAAACAACTGCCTATATAGACCTCCTAATCCTATGCACATTTGAAAATATAAGTCCCTTGCTCCGAAACCTAAATCCAGAAATATACGTAATGCATTCACATTTTCACCATCCAAAACTATGTTGAAGTACAATGCTGCATTTGTGGACACTATAGAAGAGCATATACTCAAGCAGGGGAAGATTTGGAAATTGTTAATCCTAAGTTCTTGTCCAGCCTCTACCATAGAAAAAGAACCCAAAAAAGGGAATATATCATATCAGAACAAAAGAGCTCTCTAATCACTTTGCATTTGACAGAGCAACATCAATCAGCTACAATAAAGAATACAAAAAAAAAGGCATCATTTTAGTTTTGACAATGTAGTTATCTGCCATATGAATGGTTGTTTTTTTGAGGTACAATACCTTAGGGAAAACTTGATTGAGGATTTGGAGGGCACGTCGTGAGTTCCATCCATAGTATCCTCGCAACAATATGTCTGCCTACAATGAGTATCTTTGCATCAGCATAACTTAACAGATGACCAGCCTCCATAATATTCCTTGAGAGGAAGAGAAACAAAAAGGAAAAAAAAAATCAAGGTAAGGACACACTCCCTCCGAAGAGGGTGCATGGGTCTTTAGATTTCCACTTTACACATACACTTATGAAATGTATACATACAATTGAAGGAATTGATCAGGATAGAGACATAGCTGTAACCAAAAAGGAGGACAACAAGAAAGAATTTGTAAATTAAAATAATTGAATAACCTCTTTATGATTTTCTTCTTCAAAATTCCATAAATAAACTCAATAAATGAGGGAATACTTGGCCATATGCAATACTTCTAAAGAAGTCAACCATGGCGTTACACTTAAAGCTTAGCTTCATCAAACAGTAATTCATGCACTGAAGTAAGTTTATTCAAATTCACTTGAATGTTTCAAAAAATATACATAACTAATAAGACAAAAGTTGAAGATAAGGTTTAAGAAAGAACAGGGTTACTACAATTTCTCCTCTTTTTAGTTACAAAATTTGAAGATAAGATTAAGAAAGTGTGAGCAAAATTTGAAGATAAGATTAAGAAAGTGTGAGCATTGAGACTCACTGGGGATTCAGCCCAACATGAAGTGCTTCCAGTGGCAGTGCCTTTTGTAGCTTTATGGGGGTCGTTGGGTTGGGGAGACCCAAAAAATTCTCAAAATCCATTATCTTACATACAATTTTTATTTTTTATTTTTCCTGCACTCCAACCAGTTTCAGGGTAGGAGGAACATAATATATATAATATGATACAACAAAGCATAACACTCATTATAATTAATTATATTATTTTATTAATTTATACACATTATTTTATTAGGACACGTAAAGATGGTGGAGCGTACAATGTAAACACCAAAGATGGGAAGCAACAATTAGTAGTTTATAGTGATAGTGAGTCCTCAAACCATGTAAATGTGGTTTGGGATTAGAATATAAAATCATATGACATTTTTTTTTTTGTTTTTTTTTCTTTTTTAAAATTGAAGAATTGCTAGTCATCCACTAGAGATCAGCCCATGAAATCATGACTACAAAAGTCAAAAACTTGGTCTACACAGCAAGCTTCAAGGTTCTATCAATTCTCAAAAAGTAAAGAAAGAGTGGTGTTCACACACCATACCAAATGGGTGGGTTCAATTTGTTGACAAAATTAGTTACAGATGAGATAAAAAAAAAAGAAAGATGCATTGTTCTTCACCAACAAAGAGCATTATTAATTGATCCGAAGGAAAGGGAAAGTTAGTACCTTTCGAGAGTAGATGTCAGAAAGAATGGCACCCCAACCACCATGGCTGAAACTCAGCTGCACGATGGAGGATCCAAACAGAACGAACTGGGGCCTGGCAGGTCCAACCATGTCTCTCTCGCTCTCTCTCTCTCTCTCGCTCTCTCTCTCTCTCTCGCTCTCTCTCTGAGTAATGAAGATTAAGATTAACAAGATTAACAAGGATATGTAATGTAACTAACAAGTAATAACAAACAGAGACACCAACGCAAGAACCACCACACCACCACCTTGCTCCTCAGACCGTGGAGGTCAACGAACACTACGTAGTACTAAGTCAAATTGTTTGGTTACTTATGAGCTACGATGGCTTAATGTAGGAAAAAATTATCATACACTTTTTTTAGAATTATAAATATTATATATATATTTTTTAAAAATGTGTAATTAAAATAAAATAAAATAAAATAAAATAAATATAATAAATAATAGTAATTATAAAGTATGAAAAAAAAATATATTATTTGTCACAAAAATATTAATTATGTTTAATGCATGCCGAAATGTTTGGTTTGCGATCACATCTTCTGGGGTGTATTCTTGCGGGAATGTTTGGTTTGCGATCACAAAAATATCGATTTACATAAATTTTATTTGTAAATTTGTATTAAAAATTTATCCATCAAATTTTGACTCACATTTTTATTTTATATCAAACTAATCTTTAAAGTGAATTTATTTTTGGTGTATTTATTTTTAATTTAATTTAAAATATATTAAAATTTAATAAATACAATATTATTTGTTCATTTTAAAAAAAATTACTTTAAAGGTATTTTATCCTTTGTGCTGATATGTGGAAAATAATTTTTTTTTGTTTTTCCTTTTGCTTTTTCAAATAGGTATCATCTTTAATTTTTATCATAGAAAAAAGTTATAAAAATCGAATTTTTCATTTTTATTTTTAAAATTATGTATTATTTTTTAGTATTTTTAGAACTAAAAATTATGATTAAGAGGTAAAAACATGGAAATAAATTAACACAACAGTCCATTATTAATTTATATTTAATTTTACTTTTGCAGAGTTTTTAAAAATTGTTTTATCTAATATTGTTTAAAATTAATTTACATTAATTTTTTTTTACAAACTGCTATATCATTTAAATCTTTAATTTAAACTCACGTTGCGACAACTTTTTGTAGTTGTCAATAACTTTGATTTATCTACGTATCTTATTATTCATTTTATTAAATTTTGAATATAATAAATCTAAGTGAATAAAACTATATATGCTTTTTTTTTACCTGGCAATAACTATATATGTTTAGTTCATTGAGATGGGTCTAAAAAGATAAGATTATTAACGAGGATTCATTGTAAAACAAAATATAATAGATCTATTATCGCAACGAAATCAGAATAAATTAAATTATTTAAAAAGAATAAATGAATATTTTCTGTGTTTTCTTATGCCTCTTTTTTAAATCTTCAGTAACTTTAATGTGTCTATATTATCAATTTAAAACTGACAAAATTATTAAATTTAAACATTTACAACCTTATATTATTTTCTCTATTGCTTTGACATCATAAATAAATAAAAATTAAGAAAATAAAGAAGACAAAAAAAAAAGAAAAAAGAAAAAAAAAAGAAAGATGTATCATGAAGTCCAACATTATCCAATAGGGGACAAAAACATAGAAGTAGTTATAAGGAAATCACGTAAATGTAGGGATACACAAATATCTCTCAGTACATATAATCATTTATCACCATACATAAAAACTACATAAATGTAATAGAGTTAATGAACCAGACCTACTTTATTCATTACAAAAAATTATTCTTTCTCTTTAATTTTTTTATGAATATATATAAATATATCATATTAAATTTGTATCCACCTAAAAATATCTCGTACTATTCTATGTTAAATGATCGGTCAGGAGGGAAGACATAGAAATGAATGAATGAATAGTACTATAGAAGAGACATGTAGCTGGTGGGAGTTGGTTCTCCTTTATGAACTACCATAATGGCAATCTAGCGGCAACAAACTTGGCTGGGAGTTCACCAAACAAAACTAAAGGCATTTAAGATTTAAATGTTGATTATTAAATGAATTGTTAATTTATATGCACGAACAAAATTGTAAAGGTAGCATTTTTCAAATGTATCACATCAATATATAGTAATACATGCAATGTGCTAGAATGTTTGGTTGGATGTATAATTACTAGTAGTATTCTAATTAAGTGTGTATTTGATTTATTGTAAAAAAATTTAATTATTTTAATAATTAATTATTGTATAAATTTTTTTTATAATCGATTATAATTGATTATAATCGAATTAGTTTTAATGTTTGAATATATTAATTGAAAAGTGATTTTAAACTAATGCATTTCGTTTGGATGATATAAAAAAAAATCATTTTTATGTATTAAATTATTAAAATAAGTATAAAATGATTAAAAAAGTTATTTAATTGAGGACAAAATAATATTTATATATTAAAATATAAGAAATAATCTATGAGCTAAAATCATAAGGTTCAATCTTCAACATTACGAAAAAAAGCTTAAAAAAACTTTTATTTTGCATTGAATTTTATACAAAAGCTGAAGTTGATTTTGTCAAATATAATTAGTGCATGTTTGGGTAAGCTTTTTTTAGCCTAAATTAACTTTTTTAAGAAAAAAACTGTTTCAACAGTGTTTAATCATGTTTGGTAAAATTAACTTTAACTTTACACGAAAATAAAAGTTTTTTAAAGCTAATTTTTATAATACTGAAAATTGAAACTTATGATTCTAGCTTATAGATTATTCCTTACATTTTGATATGTAAATACCATTTTGTCCTCAATCAAATAACTTTTTTAATCATTCTATACCTATTTTAGTAATTTAATACATAAAAATAATTCTTTTTTATATCAACTAAACGAAATAGATTAATTTAAAATTATTTTTCGACAAACATATTCAAACATAAAAATAAATCGATTATAATCAATTATAACAAAAAAAATTTATACAATAATCGATTATTGAAATAATCAAAGTTTTAACAGTTGAACCAAACTCTGTTCTGTTTCCAGCTAAAAAAAAGTGCAACCAAACATGCACTAAGACAATTCCAGCACAATTTTTATTTAAAAAACCAACAATTTTCTATATCTCGCATGCTAAACATGTGATCTGCATTTGAAAAATACAAATTCATATTACTTAAAAGTCCTAGGTAGTATTCCAAAATTTTCCCCCGCTTAATAGCAACACAAATTGGTTTGTACTTATTCTCAGTCACAATTAATGTTGAACAACCCACTACTAGCAGAGGGAATGTGATATTTGCTGTCATCTGCTGGTTCTTCTGGTTTTGGAGTTGGGTATCCCAAAAATTTACCTCCTCTTCTTTATTGGTAACACAAAATGGTTGCCACTTAATCTCAGTCACAATGTTGCATAACAAATTACAAGCAGATGGAATGTGATATTTGCTATCATCTGGTTCTTATGGTTTTGGAGATAATATAAGAGTTGGGTTTGAAGTTAATTTCGCTCTTCCTTTGCAACCTCCTAGAGTCATTACGAATTAATAAATTATTATATATATATGTGGATTCCATATACTAAGCGTAGAGCAAAATGACAGGTAATCTTAATCAATGCCATCATGAAATTTGCATGGTTTCTTGGATTAATGCACCAGCTTCAAGGTGAGTTACTCTTTATGTAGATGGTGCTACTCTTGGTTGTTCAACGGCAGGCTGGTTGTGGTGGAATTATGAAGGGTCACAAGGAGAATGGTTAATAAATATATACTATAAGCAAGTTGGATATTGCAATGCCATCACAGCTGAATTATGGGTACTTTTTGAAGGCCTTTAGCTTGCTTGGGCATAGGGGGTTTCACATTGTGAATATTTGATGTGGAAACTGGAAATAGATTCACAGGTTATTGTCCTCAATAATGACTTGATTTCCACACACCCCTTTTTCTTGCTGGTGTTGAGTATTCGAAGATTGTGATCTGACTATCTGAGGATTGGGTGTCCGAGTGAAGCATATATGTGGAAGCAAACCAAGTGGAATTGGTAACACTAATTCAAACCAAAACAGATGTATTTATTGATTTTTTTAACAGTTAAGCTGTTTTTATTTATTGCATATCCTTTCAATAAAATTGAGTGAATGCATTCACTTATTTTATTTTGTATATATTTTTGTAAATTAATTTTTTTGTGACTAAAATTGGTAATATAATAAATAGATTGACTGGAACATTAGCTGTAAGCCCCTAGTATTAGTAATTAACTAATTATAACTATAATGGGTTAAAGAGGATGGCTAATTAAGATCTTATAATGTTAGAATGAGTAATAACTAACAATGAAGGTAGGGATTAGTAAATTCATAGGGGATAACTGTGGAATCAGTTAAGATTTTGTAAATTCTTAACAGGAAATGAGACAGAAACAAAGAAGCAGTAGACCAAAAGCAACAGATTCCAGCAATAACCAATGACATCCATTCCCAAAGGAAATGCCACCCAACCCAAACAGAAACAGAACCCAGACATGGCAGTTTTTGTTCGCTCCTATATATACATTTTTTCCCCTCTTCAAAGGTTTCATCACATGATTGATATCTGTTGGCCACAAAATTGTCTAACTTTTTCTCCAAACAAGAAGAGAGGATAAGGAGAAAACAGAAGTTAGACTTAGCAGGAAAACCCACTTTGATATCACATATCAAATCACAAGGGTTCAATTCACAACTTACACATTAAAAGAAAGGGAGTTATGGGAGATCATCATGAAAAACAAGGCCATGGTCAAGGATGTTATGAAACATTTGTGACTAATCCCAATTTTGTTTGGAAAAGTGAAAACGTCCTAGCATATTTCCTTCCTGCCTTGGCAGCCCAAGTTGCTTTCATGGTGTTCGCCACTCGTTTTTTGTACTACATTCTTAGACCCTTCAATCAACCTCGTTTTGTTGCTGAGATTATCGTAAGTACATGTATTTACAAGTTTGTTTCGGCACTTAACATTTGAATTATGTATCAATCAAGGCTTATT
The DNA here is from genome assembly GCA_029884605.1 of Ormosia emarginata. Lineage (NCBI taxonomy): Eukaryota > Viridiplantae > Streptophyta > Magnoliopsida > Fabales > Fabaceae > Ormosia > Ormosia emarginata. The sequence goes on along the minus strand of JAQQTP010000032.1, from coordinate 2,000,508 downwards.
ATGTATGTTGTATAGTATTATAAAAGAAGAATGTTAACAATACACTCTTTCGAATACTTCTTTCAATACTTATTTTATTACTGATTTACCTCGTACACTTGAAAAGATTATTAAGAGAGAGATATTAACAATATTTACTTTTACATCAATAATAAAATAAGTATTAAAAAGAGTGTGTTACTAATATTTCTCATTATAGAATTACATAAATTCACAAAAGGTTTTACAAGAATAATTTTTTTTTTATTTTCATTATTGAGCATATTTCCCCCATTATGATTAATTTGTTGTATAATTAATCTTAATAGGCGGGTTTCCTGGTAAGTCCGGATGTATTTGGGAAAACCCAATTTTTGGCCAATCTGGTCCCTATAAAGTCAATCGTGTCTGCTGAAACCATATCACATGTGGGACTCATATACTATGTCTTCCTGATTGGCTTGGACATGAACTTAGACACTATCCAACATGCACGAAAGAAGGCTACAAGCATTGCTGTTGCTGGCACTATCATTCCAATGGCAATGTGGGGTGGCATATATGCTTTGCTTCAAAAACTGTACAAGGGATCTTCCGAGTATTTGTCATATTACAACACAACTAATGCGTATTTGTTTTGGACCTTAATTTTTAGTGTCACAGGTTATCCTATCCTTGCTCACATCCTTGCAGACCTCAAACTCCTCTATACAGGTCTAGGCAGGATGGCCTTAACAGCCGCCATGATCAATGAATTCTATAATTGGCTTATGTTTGCATTGTTGATTCCATTTGCCATTAATGGTGAAAGAGCCATCTACTCAGTGCTGAGCACCATAGTGTTCGTCCTTTTCTGCTTCTTCGTGTTACGCCCTCATTTGGTGCAGTTAATAGTACACAAAACCAATCAGAATGAGTGGGACAACTACCACTTGTTCTATGTGGTCATTGGAGCTTTTGTTTGTGCAGCTGTTACAGATATCCTTGGGACACACCCCGTTGTTGGGGCTCTGGTCTATGGATTATTGATACCCCGTGGGAAATTTACTGATATGCTGATAGAAAGGTCAGAGGATTTTGGGGTTGGTTATCTGGCACCATTGTTCTTCGGTATCTGTGGCATAAGACTCAAATTAGTCACTATTATAAAAATTCAAGGTTTGACCCTGGTGGTGGCAATTGTGCTCCTGTCATGCATTCCAAAGATTTTAAGCACTGTAATAGCAACTCACTTCTATGGTATGCCTACTCCCGATGGTGTGGCTCTTGGACTGCTTATGAACACCAAAGGCATCTTATCCCTAATAATGCTTGACATTGCCTGGGACAAGGAGGTATTGATTAATTGAGTTGAGCAACTTCATATATTATTTGTGAACTTGTCATTTGTAAGTCAAATGTTGAGTAGTAAACTGCAAATAAATGTTGAGGTAGATAAATGTACATTAGAAAAAAAAAGATCAAATAGAAGATAATCTGATTAAAAGATGTAGAAGAAAACCTAAAAAAATATATACAAAAACCGTTAAAAAAATCCATTGCTCTAAATATATAGTTTTACTAAAAGCGTTGGTTGATTTTATATGAAGTCCAATAGCATCCATTAATCCATGTAGCTGACTTCATTTACTGCTGAAAGCTTGATTGTTATTATTGTTGTATATTTGTCAAATTATTCTTTATTACTCAAACTATAGTTAATAACTACCTTTATTATTATTATTATTTTTTGCCTCAGATTTTGAGTGAGGAGTCATTCTCAATTATGATGGCAGCTATACTTGTAAACACTCTAACAGTGCCTCTTATCATCAACGCCATATACAAGCCAAGAAAGCGATTTGAGGAAAACAAGCTAAGGACCATACAGAATTTAAAGGTTGATACAGAGCTTCGAGTTTTGGCTTGTGTCCACAACACTCGCCATGCCACGGGAATGATCAACATCCTTGATGCATGCAATGCCATTAAAGTTTCCCCTTTACGTGTGTTTGCTCTTCAGCTTATTGAACTTACTGGAAGTACCACTGCTCTTCTGGCTGCCCAAATCGATCAACCCAATCACCAACAGGTAGGAGAACAAGCCCTCACCAAATCACAAGAAGATATGGAAAGCATTACCCATATTTTTGAAGCATATGCAGAGGAAAATGATACCACTAGAGTGGAGACCCTCGTTGCTGTATCCGCCTATTCAACCATTCATGAGGACATATACAACTTAGCACAGGAGAAACAAGCAACATTGATTCTCCTTCCTTTTCACAAAAAGTCAAGCATAGAAGGTATTCTAGAAATAACCAATATTGCATTTAAAGACATAAACCAAAACGTTATGCAAGATGCACCTTGTTCTGTGGGAATCTTTGTTGATCGTGGCCTTGGATCATTGTTGAAAGTCAACTTGCGTGTTATTATGCTCTTTATTGGTGGGCCTGACGACCGTGAAGCCTTAGCTATTGCTTGGAGAATATCAAAGCATCAAGGGATCCAGCTCTCCATGGTGCGGATTCTTTTGTTGGGAGAGGCTGCAGAAGTGGATACATCATCCTTTTCTGAATCTCGTGGTCTATTATCTGCAGTAGTAGACAATGAAAAGCAAAAGGAGTTGGATGAAGAGTATGTAAGTTCATTTAGACTCAAGGGAGTGAACAATGAGGATTCTATAACTTACTCAGAAAGAGAAGTCCATTCTGGTGATGATATTACAGTATTGCTTAATGAATTGGACCAAATTGGCTTTGATTTATACATTGTAGGACAAGGGACAAGTAGGAACTCATTTGTCTTGTCAAATTTATTGAAATGGACTGAGTGCCCAGAACTTGGAGTTATAGGGGACATACTGGTATCAAATAGTTTTGGTTCAAGCTCTTCACTGCTTGTTGTACAACAATATGGGTTTGGAGGAATGGTATTTGAGACTACCACTCAGCATCCAAGTGAAGTGCCTGCAAACAATGATGGCTCTGAGGCTCTTTTTGTGAAGATAGAATAGCATCAGGGAGGGTTAGTTATTAGTAATGTGATGTAGGTATGGCTTATAGCCAAGAAGGAAAGTGAGACGGTGTGTAATTTTGCCCATTGAGATTGAGAGTGTTTGTTTCAGTAGCTAGGTGAAAAATTAGGCGGATTGATGGAGAATGAAAATAAAATGAATTGAAAATGTATAAATTTTCACTCTTTGTGAAGAATATAAAAATCACTTTCAACTCTCTTTCACGCTATATTATTTATAGAGTGAAATGTAAATGAGTTGTAAATCACTTTCAACCGTCCAATAATTTTTTTATATACCAAGTGTGAGATAATTTTTATTTTTATTTTTGATCTCTTCTAATTAACACTGTAAAATGTCAAGCTTGCTAAAGTAGGTTTATGTGACTAAGTTAGAAGAGGCATAATGTTTGGGTGTTTTCTGTTGACTATGTATTCATAAAGATATTGATGTGGTAAAATTTAACTAGATAACTTCTTTTCGTTTATTTACGTTGTAGGTGCATCATGATCTATTTGCTAGATTACTATGTTTTAGTTGTAACTTGTATGCAGAGATGTCTGAGCGTGTTGACTCCTCCAACCTGTCATGGGTTAGTAAAAAACATAATAAAGTGGGACACGTTGTCCAATTTTTAGAATATAGATTGAGAAAAAAGTGGGACAGGTGATCTTCTCAATCTAGTAAAATTTAAGAAATAGAGTAAAATACTTCAATCCTTCTTTTATTTGTTTAATTTTTTATATATTTTTACCAATTTTCAAAAGTTACACAGAATCTTTTTTATACTTACTAAGACACTCTTTGTATTTTAAAAAAATATTACACATAAATTTAATTAAGCACAATAAACTTAAAATTAACTAATTAAATTATTAATTAACTATTAATAACTTTGAAATATCATTTCTATCATTAATTTCATCAATATTACTTGTAATGTTAAATGCTTTTTGCTTGAAATGTCATTTTTACCATTGAATTTCTATCCATAATTACTTTTGTATCCCTTAATTTAATCAATATTACAAGCAATATTGAGTAGAAATACCATTTCAAGGATATTATTAGTTGGTTAACAACTCTGTTAATTAATTTTAAATTTATTGTGTTTAATTAGATATTTGTGTAACATTTGAAAATAAAGGAATGTACATGAGAAAAATAGGGGAATCGAAATATATATTTTATTCTAAAAAATAAAAAAAAATATATGAGTTGACAAATTAAACAAGTCAATCAATTAAAAATTAAATAAAAAGGTGACAGATTAAGTTCATCAACTTGCACAAAATTAAACAAAAAGATAAAATAAATTAATTAACTCACAAGTCAATGAACTCGTTATCAAAATATCTAAAATAAAATAAAAAAATAAAATAATTCGATGGATCAACCCACCATACCTCACTACAACCCATGAATTATACAGGATGAACTAAAATTAATCTACCTAAAAAAATGGGTTACACAATGCAACCAAATACACCAATTTTTTGCGGTTAAATGGTCTACCTGTCTGCATTTCAATCTAGCAACAACAAATTTGGGCTGGGAGTTCACCAAACAAAACTAAAGGCATTTAAGATTTAAATGTTGAATTGTTTATTTATATATACCAACAAAATTGTATAGGTAGCATTAGTCAAACATAACACATCAATACATAGTAATGCTAGATTGTTTGGTTAGACGTATAACTACTACTAGTATTATAATTAAGACAATGCCAGCACAATTTCGATTTAAAAATCCAACAAATTTCCAGGTTTGTTTTTTCTCAGTGAAACTTGACATTTTCAATTTATAAATATCTTTTATGATATCCTAACATGCAATTACTCAACGATTGAAATATTTGAGTGCTGAAGTGGATTGAGACATTTTTCATGTGGTAATACATGATAGGTGTTTGGTTTGATTTCTCTACAATTGATTGAATAAATACATACGTAAATGTTTGATGTGGCAACATAGAGATGCGGTGCGGTCTGAATGAAGCACTTGCAAGACATGATGTTTTTGTATCACTTGCCTGAATAACATGTAGGTGGAGATACATGTTTGAATGGAAATAGGTGTTTTTCCCATCTCATGTACTGAAACCCGCTTCCCAGCTAGGTCCAATTTCAACATTTAAAATCCTGCGTGTGCTTGTTTGAATCAGGTTATAATAGCTATGCCCCACAGAAACTGCTGATGAATGGATCCTCTAATTAATGAAATAAGGGGATAATATTAAAACATTAAATTCATTAATAGTTTATAAAGAAAATGAGGCAACTGTAAGAAAATATTGATAATATTAAAACTTAGGAAACATATATATATATATATATATATATATACGATACTATATGATATATATATATGACAAAATATAATACGATATTAATATGTTGGTACGATAAAAATTTAAAAAATAATAAATTTAAAAAATAATTAAAAATATAAATAAAAAATATTAAAATATCCAATATATCATGTATATGATATGATATCATGACCATTTTAAAGTATTTTTGGTACATAACAAATGCCATAAAAAGGGAAAGATAAATTATCATTCTGCAAAGTACAAATACAAAGTAAATGGAGGTTACTATTTCAGAGACTTAAAAAAAGTGCTTGAATAACTTCTTCTCTTGATGGGTGCTCAACAAGCTAATCAAAGAATTTCCAGGGAGATATAAAATTAAGAAATGACTTTTAGTTTGAGAAGAATATGGGTTTGAACATCAACCCTGTTTCTTACCTTGCTTTGAGGAATTCCCAGCTTAGAAAAGCGTTGAGGATCACGAGAAGGGGTCAAGGCAGGGACGTACCTACATTGGTGGGTTTGGGAGCACTGCCTACATTAAAAAAAATATACCCATCATTATAGATGTAACACATCATTTTTATCTTTCATAAAACTTAAAAAATATTTTACCTAAATATAAAGTTAATTGGATAAATTTTAATTTTATTACATAAAATCATATTTATGTGCATAATCATTAGCTAATCGTAAATAATTTACATATAAATTCTTCTTAAATAAATTAATACTTATACACACTAAAAAAAATAATCACATTAATACTACATATAAAAAAAAGCATAACAAATATTATAATTTTAAATAAAAATTATTTATTTAATAGAATGAAAAAAATTATTTCCACTAACAAAAATTTCTGATTCCGTCACTAGGCCAAGAAGAGGTTCCTTGGAGCCGATGTTGACAACCAGCGACCCTATACTGCTATTTTCCCAAATCTTGAAGAATAAAATCTTGGTGACCAGCTCCAATTCAATAACGGAAATGCACTCTATCAAAGAAAGAGCAGGCATGTTTGAACAGTAAAACCTTTGAGCTCACATTTGCTGAAGAGTAGTTGTTGAGAAAAGAAGAGTACCTGCATGACTGGATGTTTACGATTAATGATGTGGTTAAAATGGAGTGAGAGATGAAGTTTAGAATTGAAAATTGAAGAGTCAATCAACCATGAGCTGATCTTGAGAAATTGCTTATGTGGCAAAAATAGGTGAATTGATTTGGCAACCAAAACAGCAGATATGGCAATATTTTACCTTCGGCTTCAGCTTTTATATATTATAAACTATAAATAGAAATAGATAAATGAATATATGTTGATTGCTAAATGAATTATTTATTTATATATACAAACAAAATTGTATAGATAACAATACTCAAATACATCACATCAATATAAAGTAATACATCCAATGTGCTAGATTGTTTGGTTAGATGTATAACTGCTAGTAGTATTCTAATTAAGGCCATTCCAGCACACATTTTTGTTTAAAAATCCAACAATTTTGACAAATACAAATTCATATTACTTAAGAATCCAAGGTTCCCATTTTCCAAAATTTTCCCCCTCTTAATAGTAACACAAATTGGTTTGCACTTAATCTCAGTCACAATATTGCATAACCCATACTAGCAGATGGAATGTGATTTTTGCTTTCATCTGCTGGTTGATTCTTCTGGTTTTGGAGTTAGGTTTCCCAACATTTTCCTCCTCTTCTTTAATGGTAACACAAAATGGTTGGCGAGCTTAATATAAGTCACAAGAGAAATTCTTACTTAAACATAGTGCATTCAGTTGGGTACACTAAGTCAATCAAGATTTAATATTTTTATGAATCTTTATATTTTATAATTAATTTCATGGTGCATGTAAAAATTGCTCTCAATCACAATATTGCACAAAATGGAATGTGATATATATATGCTATCATCTGCTGGTTCTTATGGTTTTGGAGAAATGTAAGAGTTTGTTTGAAGTTAATTCCGCTCTTCCATTGCAACCTCCTAAAGTCATTACAAATTATATATGTGGATTCCATATACCAAGCTTAGCATAAATATTATAGGTAATTTTAATGCATGCCATCATGAAAAGCTTCTTGAATTAATGCACTAGCTACAAGTTGAATCACTCTTAATGTAGATGGTGCTACTCTTGGTTGTTCGACGACAAGCTTTTGGATGTGGTGGAATTATAAAGGGTCACAGGAGAATGGTTAGTAAAATATACTATAAGCAAGTTGGATATTGTAATGCCACCAGCCGAATTAAGGGCACTTCTTGAGGAGGCATTTATAATGCTCCTAATGAAATTTTGAGCATTGATGTTCCAAGTTTCATAACCGTTAATTATGTATAAAAAAAATCAATGGTAGAGATTTATCACTTATTACTTATTTGACAGGTAATGTCATCAATTTCTTAATTTACATAATTGATTTATTAATTCTTATTATTTACATTTTAGTTCATCTTCAATTCTCTCTCATCTTTCTCTTTCTTTTCTCCTTGTTTCCGTGGCTACTAGGCATGGCACCCGCGCGAGGTGAGGGAGGGGAGTACCTCCCCACTCCCCCCCCATGGCGATACTCATGCGGGATTCCTTGTTATTAAAAAATAAAAAAATAAGAAAAAAAAATGAAATAAATTATTTTAATATTTTTAATTTTAAATAAATATAAAATTTAATTAAAGATAAAATTACTAATATATATATATATATATATATATATATATATATATATTAAATGATATTTTGGTAATTTTTTCGGAGACATGGACCCCACGGCGCAGGGAGTATGATCCCTGTCCCCGTCTCTGAATGTACTACGGGGAGATTTTTCTCCCCATCCCTATCCACGCGGGTAGAAAATTCCCGCATTCGGGGCCCCATTCGGAGCGATCCCCATCCTCGATAGAGAGAATTGCCATCCCTGTATTCCATCCCGATCATTTTTCAAAGGACAAATTGGATACAGTTCATCTCCCACTTCGAACCAAGCCCATGGTGGCTGTGTGGTGGTGGTTGTGGGTTGTAACACCCTGAATTTATGTATCTCTTAAACAATAATTTTAACAGTTAACAGAATTTTACTGTTTAGTAATTTCTGTGCACTGTAAAATTATTTTGTTTATTCCATCAGCTTATTTGATCGTTTTGAGTGATTTACTCCGTGTCAGGAAAATAAAAATTTCGGGCCGGGGAAAACTTTACGTAATTTAATTTTTACCGTTAGGTTTTAATTATTTTACGTAATCTGATTTGATATTTGTGCGTTTTCTAATATTTGTGATTTTTGTGGATGATTATGAAATTTTTTTTGTGTATGTGGACCCACCATCGTGGGCCCAAGTGGGTCCATGAAAGTAAAAATTTTTCTACATGAAAAATTTGTGTTGTTTAGACGGAGACAAGGATCTTACTAAACCTGAAAACAATTTTAGAAAATTTCAGATCTTGTGTTTGGTATTGTATTTAATTATCGGACGATAAAAATACAAGCTATAATCTTTCGTGGGATTTTAGCGGATAAAAATAGAAATTATATTGCTTAAGTCAACATTGGTGGTTGGATATCCATATTTAATTAACGATGGAGACTTGATCTTGATTTAATCAATGGTGGAGATTTGATCTTAAAAGTAAATAGGATTATTTATAACCGTTAGATGGAGATTAAATCAAGGATAGAGATTTAGTTTTATATAATATATGATATTTACAACCATTGGATTTAAATTGATCAAGGGTGGAGATTTGGTCTTAAAAAGAACAAGAATCATTTATGCCGGATGAAGATTAATCAATGGTGAAGATTTAGTCTTAAAAATTAATGACTAATTATGACTTGATTAAAAGTAAGAAGAAGTAATCTTGATTCATTTTGGAGATGCTTTAATGGCTTAGATTTTAAGAAGGAAAAATCCATTTAAGTCTTACAATTAAAAGTCTACCTAAATCCTGCATTGAATTAATCAATGATTAGAAATCTTTCTAGATGGTGGTAATAATGATGATAACATTATTGCATGCATAATGCAAAGGATGACTACGACGATTTTGTCATGTCTTTTGGGCTAAAGAAAAAGTTTGATGGTATTATTATAGATGTCATAGTCAATTTAGGCATCATTATTGATTCTTTGCACCCTTAGGAGAATGCATTGGAGGGGCTATGGTTTTGAGAGGCTTTAGGATATAGGAAAAAGTTTGAAGGCCATTATTAGTGGTCTTGGTCATTCTTAGCCATTATTGTTCATTTTCAAGAAGCAAAATTTTCTCTCCTTTCTCTTCTCCTCTATGTTTGATTGACCATCAAGAACATCTTCCATCACTTTTTAATTTCATCCAACCATAGATCTTGAATCTACATGATATTCTAAGCAACTTTCATGTGTTGGAGATTTCCTCTAAATCATTCATCTTCATGGACTTTCTTGAAGATCAAAGTTATGGGGTATTTATGGTGAAGTGTAAGGAAACTTCATTTCTTTTCTTCTTTTTCATGATCTAAACCATGTTTGATCCATAGTTCCTCTTAATCAGCTTAGTATATTAATTTTTATGTATTTTGTCTTGTATTTGAGAAGCCTTGGTGGTGAAGGACTTGGAAAAAGAAGCAAAACAAGGAGTTTTGAAGATCTTGAAGAGGTAAGAGGAGATCCATCTCATGGCAACCAAGGTGGTGAGAGATGATGGTCTCATATTTGATGGATGGTGAATTCATGTGAGGATTCATATCCATGGTCATGTAATAATTTGTGAGTGTTTATGTACTTTGATTATTTGCCTATGTTTAATATGATTTGCATGATTTATTGCTTTGATTTTGGCATGCTTGTGATATATATTTGAATATGTATGTATATGTCATGATGTGATAATGGAAAGAAAATCAATTTTTTGGTTCTAATGGCCAAAGGGAGGCTACGGTTTTTGACTCTCAAGATTGAGGTCTATGTTGAAAATTTTCAAGAACAAGGGAATTAATTTTTGATCCCTAGAACATGGTGAATTTAGGCCAAGACACCTCAAGATAGGTGTTCATAAATTAATATTTTTATGAATGATGAAATGAGATGTTTAGAAAAACAAGGAAAATGAACAAAGGGTTTATTTTTCAAAATTACATGAACACGGTTTAGAATGATTTTTATTGATTTATTTTGTGTAAAAAGTTTAAGTGTTTTTACTAAACATGAGTTTTAAATGAAAATAGCAATGTTGATTTTAAGGATTTGCAAAGAAAGTGAAAAATGGATTTGCAAAGAAAGTGAAAAATGAAAATGAACAAATGACTTGATTTCAAAGAACAAGTGTTCACGTTTTTTTTGTAAAGGATTTTTAATGGTTTTGTTTGTGTAAAATCATATTAATTTAGAAGGAAAAAAATATGTTTTGATGATTTGATAATCGTATCGCGTTTTTGAGAACTTGTATTTCCTTGATTTTTATGAAAACAAAGTGGAAATATAATTGATTTGGTATAAAAAATTTTGGAAAGGGAATTAGAGCATTTTATCACTTGAGAGAATAGAAATTTTCGTAACGGAAAACAAAAAGAGATTGAAAACGTTTAAATTTCAATTTATTTTGAAGAAGAATGATTTTGGAAATGATTTGGGAAAAATGGGGAATATAATAGTGTTTTAAAAATTTGCTAACATATAACTTATTTTCAAGTTTTGAAATACGTTAGAAAATGTTAAATTTTGAAACGTTGATTTATATCAATGGAAAAGTGATTTTTGTGGATTATATTTTGGAAAAGGATTTCTTGAGTAAAGAAATGTGGAAAAAGATTTTCTTGAGTAAGAAAATGTGAAAAATGAAATACAAAGTCATATTATTTTGAGAAAAGTTAAAAAGGAATTTTTGAAGGTTAAGAAATATTTTCTGTAATGAAATTATGGTGAAAAATTATTTGCGTAGCTTAAAAACGATTTGAAATGCAGTAAAATATTTTATGCAATTTGAAAAATGTGTTGAAAATGATATTGATTTATTTAAGTCCAAAATAATGTTTGGAATATTGAGGAATATTTTACGTGATTGTAAAATATTTTACGTATCTTAAAAACGATTTGAAATACAGTAAAATATTTCTACGCGATTTGAAATACTTTGAAATATTTCTACATGATTTGAATTACGTTTAAATATTTTACGTGATTTGAACTATTGTTGAAAAATTACTACGTGATTGAAAAGTGATAGAATATTTTTATGTGATTGTGAAAATGACGAAAAATCGTTATGTGATTTGGAAAGTGTTTTAAATATTTTGAAAATGATGGAAAATGATTTACGTGACTTAAAGGAATAATTTTTAAGTTACACAATTTTGAAAACGGTGAAAAATTGTCACGCAATTTGAGAAACATATATTTTTATGCGATTGAAGAAAATGTTGAAAAATTAATACGTGATTTAAAAGTGCAACAGAAGTGTTGCGGTATTTTTAAAACGTAACAGAAGTGTTACGATGTTGTGAAAACGTAATAGAAAAATTATAGAATTGTGTAAACGTAATGAAGTGTTACAACGTTGTGAAAACGTAATAGAAATGCTTTAAATTGTGAAAGCGTAATTGCAAAATGTTGCGATATTGTGAAAACACGACAACAATGTTTTATAACTATGAAAACATGTGATAACATGATTTTGTTATTGAAAAATACAAAGATTATGATTCTTGTAAAACCAGGTGTATGAACAATTTGTTTGTGAAAAACAACGAGTTTTGCACATTATTGGCACATGGTGCATTTTAGATGCATTGAAAAAAAAAAAAAATATGCGTTAAGGCATATGATTTAATTGAACAAACGAATTTGAAAAGAATGACCTTGTGGTTGACTTGCAGCCGATATATTCGTGCGTTGTATAAACTATATCGAGAAATTATGAGATATACACGAGATTGGTATTATACTTGTGATTGGTATTTGGTGCATTATACATGCATTGGAATGATCCGATGAGGATTTGGATATGGTGATTGCCTAGGAGAAACACACCTCTTGAGTGGGTGCGATATGCGTAGTGTAAGTCACTTGTTGACCTTAGGGGCATCGGGATGCGGGTTGCTTACATGGGTGGTTGGTCGCGCTTCTTCCCGTAGGTTAGACCGATACAACACACCGATGATCCTGACCGAGACAATATTCTTAATCAAGATTTGATAAAGACTGTCGTGTATGTACTAGATGTGCAAAAATTTAAATGAGAATTAAAGCACGTGGTCTGAGGCACGTGGTACCGGCAGGTCTTTTCGATCATTTTCTCCGACCTGAGTTATAGCTCTATGGAGTAGGAACATTGGGTCTAAATGCACATGCATTATATGAGTACATTTATATCTGTGTGATATATTAATTGAGGAATATTGGCTATGACAATTGTTTTGAATACTTGAATGATGATGATGATAATACTGAGGGCATTATCGTAGTTGTTGTTTATGATAATTGAACTGATAAATGATTGGATGGTGATAGTTGATTAATGTTGATGACATGATCATAATTGTGGTATGATCTATCTGTATGATATCTTTGTGCTTGTGTTATCTCTGCAATGTTTGCCATATTGGTATTGGTGTAGGGATCTCACCTCTTTGTTATGTTGTTTTCTTTGTGTCATCTTTGTTAAAATCAAATAACGAAGGATCGAGTTGTCTTAGACATAACGGGCGATGGATACTCTGAGATTGGTGACAACACATTCGGGACTCGAAGGTGTGCGGTGTTGACAAAGGAACAAATGTCGATGCATCAAAATGGACGAGAAAAAGGAATAAGTATGTTAAAGTTTCTCGTTAGTGTTGTCTTGTCTTTATTAAGTAGGACCATAGGGTTTATCTTGTTAGTTAAAAAAAAAAGTCTGTTAATTTTATATTTCTCTTTAAATTGTGAAATATTAATTGGTGTCAATATTGCATAATGAATAGTTGAAATATGATTTTCAGTATTACTTAATATTTTCAGTAAATTTACGTTTCAGTAAAGAAGTAATTTTGAAACCCATATTTTCATAACTCAAACATTTTACAAATTGATTTTCAGATTATGAGTCGGGAGTAAAAAATGTGATGCCCTAAGGAGGGTGTTACATGGGTGTTGTGGTCGTTGATGGTGGTTTGGTTGTTTAGTGAACGGTGATAGCGTGAAGATGAAGGTTTGGGTGGTTTGGCCATTTCGGTGGTGATGCAGTTGGGTTATGGGTCGTAGCCTTCGTGGGTGGCTGTGTTGGTTTGGTGTTTTGGGGGGACCGTGATGGTTGGTTTAGAGGGTTAAGGATGGTTGTTGCCCTCAGCCATGACCCTATGTCTTGTTCCGTGTTCCGCTGTTGCAGCACCCAACACCACACACAGCGCCTCCACCGATGTGCAGCCTAAGCCACCGTCGCTGTTAATATCGCGACCCAGCCGCGACAACCCAGCATTGTGAAGACCCAACCGCGACGACCCAGCACCGTGAAGACTAGTCGTGACTTGTGCTGCGAACTTGGATCCAACGAAATTCGCGACCCACAGAGCCGTCACTGGACTCGCGTCTAGCCACCGCGGCTCACAACTCGTCGCGCCTCACTAAATCAGTGTTACCCAATCGTTGCCAGTCGACAACAAAGTTGATAGAACTACTTCACTGCCGCCACAGCCACCACCTTCTCCTCCACTAGAATCTCGCCTCCTTCTTCTAGATTCGACACCAACTCTCGCTCCCCAAAGAAATCCAACTCGGAGGAGGACCAAATATGTGATTTTGCAGACTTTGAGCAACCACCATTGATGTTTGGTTTAGAGGGTTGAGGATGGCTGTTGCCCTCAGTCGTGAACCTCAGTGCCCTCAGCCAGATTCAGCTAGAGCTTCATTCTCAGTCAAAGATGATGATCTCTCGGTGGCCGGTGACTGAAACTCCTCCACCAGACATGATTTTCATGTTCTATGGTGTTGGTGAGGAAAGATTAAAAGGTAATTTGTGAAGGAGTAAAACTAATAAATAAAAGATAAGGATAGAAATTGAAATTAACTTTATGATATGAAGAAACCGATAATTACCTGTGATTTTTAGGGAGCATGCATACTCCTAAGTCATTCAGGAGCATTGAAAATGTCACCCTTCTTAAAAGCCTATAGCTTGCTTGGGGATAGGGGATTCACATTTTGTAGATTTACTAGTAGTGACTTAAATTTCCTCACATCCCTTTTTCCCGCTGGTGCTGCTGAGTATTCGAAGATTGTAATCCTTGGATTGGGATGTCTGAATGAAGCATATTTTTATATATAAGGAAGCCAACCAATTGCAGATTGGCTTGCTAAGCTGGGTAAGTAAGACTGTGACATGCTTAGGGTTCTTAATAGTTAATACAGCACCTAGAGGTGTTTGTGCTGATCAATAGGGCAAGCTTCTTTTTTTCTTTTCTTTTTTTCCCGAAAAAATGGAACATCCAGTGGGGCTAGCTTTACATTATGTTTGGATGACAGGTAAAGAGTTAATTAATTTTTGTGTTTGAGAGTTTTAAAATGCATAGGAACGGAGCGTTCTTCCCCTCAAATGACCAATTTTTGTTCTCCCCAAAATTGAGGTGGAATGGGGGGAACACATGTTCCGTTCCATTCCATTAATGAATCTTTCAAACAAAAGGGAGGAGCTATGTTGGAATTCCATTTTTCCTTTCCTTTCCAATCCATCCCTACCTATTAGTTCTTCAAACACAAGGTTACACTATGTAGTTTTCTAGTTAGTGTTTTTTTGGGTTCTGGGACTGGGTCTAGCCTTTTTATTTAGTGTGGACATTTGTCTTTTAAATTTTAAAGTACCATAAATATTCCCTTTATATTGCAAATAAATAAATAATTTCTATATTAGAAAGTTAGATATCTATAATTATTATTAATGTCTCTTTAGTTCTTGAAATTAAGTATAAAATTAGAGTTTAAAATTGAAATTAAACTTCTAAATTCTAATTTTTATGTTTAAAATGACATTTAGAATTAGAATTGTAATTACATAAACCAATTTCATGAAATTGAAAAATAATTAAGTTAAGTATTTTTCAATTCTTAACTTATACATTAAAAATTATTAATTTTATAACTTAAAAAATTAAACTCTCTCTATATATTTATTTATGAATAATCATATTTATTGAGATTCTATATTTATATGAAAAAATAATTTTTATATTTATATAAAAATTATTATAATAGCTATTTATTTTTTAAAAAAATCATGGAAAATTTCTTTATAAAAAATATGATTATTATATTATAAAAATATTATTGTATGAATATTTTTATTAATTTTAATTTTATAAATAATTTTTTAATGTTTTAGATCATACTTTTAAATAATAAAATTATAATTGAATTTAAAATTATAATTTCTTATAATAATTCTTTGACAATTTCAAATATAAAATTTAAGATTTTGGATCAATCTAATTTTGAAAAAATTATTGTTGATGTTGTTGGCACGTGGAATTGGAAACACTAATCCAAACCAAAACAGATGTTCCTTATTGACTTTTTTTTATATATACAATTAAGCTGTTTTATTTATGCATCTTCTTTCAATAAAATAGAATAAATGCAATCGCTTAATTAATTTTGTATTTTTTTGGTGACCAAAATTAAATTGCAATATAATAAATTGATTGACAGGCATCTGTAGGCCCTAGTAATAGTAATTAACTAATTATAATTATCATGGGTCAAAGAGGATGACTAATTAAGATCTTGTAACGGTAGAATGAGTAACAACTTGTAACGGAGGTAGGAATTAGTAAATCCACAGGGTATAACAGTGGAATCAGTTAAGTTTTTGTAAATTCTTAACAGGAAATGAGACAGAAACAGAGAAGTAGTTGGGAATTTGTAACAAGATTTCTACCTGAAGACTAGAAGTTATAGCAACAGATTCCAGCAACAACCAATGACATCGATTTCCCAACATAATGTCACCCAAACTGAAAGAGAACCGACACATGGCTGTTTTTGTTCACTCCTATATATACATTCACACCCCTTATCAAAGGTTTCATTAGTTGATTGGTCTCTGTTGGCAACAAAGGTGTCTAACTTTTTCTCCAAACAAGAAAAAAAAAGGGGAAAAGCCAATTGATATCACGGTCTCAAATCTCAAGGGTCAAGTTCACAACTTACACATTAAGAGAATGGGAGTTATGGTGGATCATTATGCTAAACGAGGCCACGGTCAAGGATGTTACGAAATATTTGTGATCAATCCCAATTCAATTTGGAAAAGTGAAAACATCCTAGCATTCAACCTTCCTACCTTCGCAATTCAAGTTGCTTTCATTGTGTTCACCACTCGTTTTTTATACTACATTCTTAGACCCTTCAATCAGCCTCGTCTTGTTGCTGAGATTATTGTAAGTAAATGTGTTTACAAGTTTGTTTCCATACTTAACATCTAAATTATGTGTCAATCAAGGTTTATTATGTATACTGTATAAAAGAATTACATTAAATCTCAAAAGGTTTTACAAGAATTATTTTTTTCCATTATGATTAATTTGTGGTGTAATTAATCTTAATAGGCGGGTTTCCTGTTAAGTTCAGAAGTACTTGGGCAAACCCGATTTTTTGTCATTCTCTTCCCTTCAAAATCAATCCTACCTGGTGAAACCATATCATATATGGGACTTATTTACTATGTCTTCCTCACCGGCTTGGACATGAACTTGGACACTATCCTACGAGCACGAAAGAAGGCTACAAGCATTGCTATTGCTGGCACAATCATTCCAATGGCATTGGGGGGTGTCATATATAATTTGGTTCAAAAACTGTACAATGAGGATTCTTTGTATTTGTCACATTACAACACATCTAAAGCGTATTTGTTCTGGACCTTAATTTTTAGTATCACAGGTTTTCCTATCCTAGCTCACGTCCTTGCAGACCTCAAGCTCCTCTATACAGGTTTAGGCAAGGTGGCCTTAACAGCAGCCATGATCAATGACTTCTATAATTGGATTATGTTTGCATTGTTGATTCCATTTACCATTAACGAAGGAAAAGCTATCCACTCAGTGTTGAGCACCATAGCCTTCTTCCTTTTCTGCTACTTTGTGTTACGCCCTCATCTGGTGCGGTTAATAGTGCATAAAACCAATCAGAATCAGTGGGACAACAACCAGTTGTTGTTTGTGGTCATAGGAGCTTTTGCTTGTGCAGCTGTCACAGATATCCTTGGGACACACCCCATTGTTGGGGCTCTAGTGTATGGGCTAATGATACCTCGTGGGAAATTTAGTGATATGCTGATAGAGAAGTCAGAGGATTTTGGGGCTGGTTATCTGGCACCACTGTTCTTCTGTAGCGCTGGCATAAGACTCAGATTATTGAGTGTTATAAAAACAGGTGGTTTGTTCAAGTTGGTGGCAGTTGTGTTCTTGTCATGCATCCCAAAGATTTTAAGCACTGTAATAACAACTCACCTTTATGGTATGACTACTCTTGATGGTGTGGCTCTTGGACTACTCATGAACACCAAAGGCATCTTACCAGTAATAATGCTTAACATTGCCTGGGACAAGAAGGTATTGATTAATAGAGTTGAGCTGCTTCATATAATATTTGTCAACTTTCTTATCATTTGAAGTCAAATTTTGAGTAGTGAAGTTCTAACAGCGGCATAAAATAAGTATAATGGGGATTAAAAGAAAATGTTGAGGTAGATTAATGTACATAAAAACAAAAAACAAAATACATTGCTCTGAATATATATATATATATAGTTATACCAGAAGTTTTGGTTGTTTCTAATAACATCTATTTAATCCATGTGGCTGACTCTACCTACTCCTGAAAGCTTATTGTTATTGTCATTAATGTATATTTGTCAAATTATTCATTACTTAAATTATAGTTATTGTTAATAACTAGCTCTTTTTTTCCCTCTCAGATTTTGAGTGTCGAGTCCTACTCAATTATGACAGCAGCTGTTCTTGTAATGACTCTAATGGTGCCTCTTACCATCAATGCCATATACAAGCCAAGAAAGCGATTTGAGCAAAACATGCTAAGGACTATAAAAAATTTAAAGGTTGATGCAGAGCTTCGAGTTTTGGCTTGTGTCCATAACACTCGCCATGCTACGGGAATGATCAACATCCTTGAAGCATGCAATGCCATTAAAGTTTCCCCTTTACGTGTGTTTGCTCTTCAACTTATTGAACTTACTGGAAGTGCCACTTCCCTTCTGGCTGCCCATATCGATCAACCAAATCACCAACAGGTAGGAGAACAAGCCCTCACCAAATCACAAGAAGATAAGGAAATCATTACCAATACTTTTAAAGCATATGCAGAGGAAAATGATACCACTAGAGTGGAGACCCTTGTTGCCGTGTCAGCCTATTCAACCATTCACGAGGACATATACAACTTAGCACAGGAGAAACAAGCAACTTTGATTCTCCTTCCTTTTCACAAACTCTCAAGTGTAGAAGGTATTCTAGAGATAACCAATAATGCATTTAAAGACATAAACCAAAATGTCATGCGAGATGCACCTTGTTCTGTGGGAATCTTTGTTGATCGTGGTATTGGGTCATTGTTCAAAGTCAACTTGCGTGTTCTTATGCTCTTTATTGGTGGGCCTGATGACCGTGAAGCCTTAGCTGTTGCTTGGAGAATGTCAAAGCATCAAGGGATCCAGCTTTCCATGGTGCGGATTCTTTTGTTTGGGGAGGCTGCAGAAGCGGATTCATCATCCTTTGCTGAATCTCGTGGGCTATTATCTTCAATACTAGACAATGAAAAGCAAAAGGAGTTGGATGAAGAATATGTAAGTTCGTTTAGACTCAAGGCAGTGAACAATGTGGATTCTATAACTTACTCAGAAAGAGAAGTCCATTCTGGTGATGATATTACAATAGTGCTTAATGAGTTGGACCAAATTGGCTTTGATTTATACATTGTAGGACAAGGGACAGGTAGGAACTCTTTGGTCTTATCAAATTTATTGAAATGGACTGACTGCCCAGAACTTGGAGTTATAGGGGACATAGTGGCATCAAATAATTTTGGTTCATCCTCTTCACTTCTTATTGTACAGCAATATGGGTTTGGGGGAATGGTATTTGGGACTACCCCTCAGCATCCTAGCGAAGTGCCTGCAAACAATGATGGCTCTGGGGCTCTTTTTGTGAAGATAGAATAGCATCAATGATGGTTAATTTTCGGTGGTGTTTATGGGTATGCCTTATGCCCAAGAAGGAAATAGATGCATGGTGCAATTTTGACCATGGACTTAATTTGAGTGTCCTTGTTTTAGTAGGAGAAAAATTTGGTGGATTGGTGGAGAATGAATGTAGAATGAATGAAAATAAAATCACTTTTTTCAACTCACTTTCATGCTATATTTTTTGTTGGGTGAAATGTTAAGAGTTGTACATTACTTTCAACCATTCATTTTTTTTTTCAATATCAAGTAAGTCTGAGATAATTTCTATTTTTTTTTAAAATTTATTTTTGACCTCCTCTAATTAACCCACTATATGTCAAACTTGATTAAGTAGGTTTAAGTGACAAAGTTAGAAGAGGAACCGATGTTTTTCTGTCGACTGTGTTCTTAAATATATCATTGTGGTAAAATTGTAGCTAGATAACTTCTTTTCATTTATTTACTTTGGATGTGCATCATGGTCATATCTGTTAGATATTCATTTATTTCGTTGTAATTTGTAAGTTGTATGAGACCCAAAAACCTATGAAAACTTATCACAAAAAAGAAGAAGATGAAAAACCTACAAAAAGCCTCGTAGTCATTAGCCAATATCCACTAGAGTCCCTTAAGCCACCAAATCCAGCCAGAAGATCTGGGCTACCCAAATACATCCTTTCACATTGACACTTACAAAATGAACAAAACTTGAAGCAACAATTAGGCGCCTAATTAGTCTTTCACATAGACAAGAGCAACAATTGCTTCTTGTTGGTGTTTTTTTTTCGGACGAAGCAATGTTTCTCTATTCAAGCCTCGCATTTTAATGCAACAAGACTTCCTTCAACTTCTAACCACTCTACCTAAAAAACAAACCACTCCACCCAAAGTGCTTTTTTCAAATTTTCTTCAATTGTTGACTTTAAGATAAAGCCATTGAATAACAATTTTCTACCTTAGCTTGCATCTCAAGAGTCTTCAACCTCTACAGACATGATGACGAAATTGTTGCCGATTGGTAAGTTCAAGCATTGTTTAGACTTTGTCAATATTTGCAGAGGTTGAAAACTATTGAGATACAAGTCAAGGTATAGAATTGTTATTCAGTGTCTTTATCTCAAAGTCAACAATTGAAGAAAATTTGGCAAAAACACTTTCGGTAGAGTGGTTTGTTTTTTAGGTGGAGTGGTTAGAAGTTGAAGGGAGTTTTGTTGCATTAAAATGCAAGGCTTGAATGGTTCCCTATAAATAGAAAATCATTGCTTCATCTTAAAAAAATACCAACAAGCAGAAGCAACAATTCTTTTTAGGAAATCAGAGTTGAATACACCTTAAGTGTCTTGAACACTTTATAGATATGAGTAGAAGCATACTCAGATCCGTAGAGAAGAACTGATAAAATTGTAAAATACGTGAATAATACTTTTCTAGTAAGACTCATTTGTCAGTACTATTTATATAAGAAAAATAGATCAAGAACTGTACATTAAATTTAACGTGAAAAACCTTCTTGTATACTGAGGAAAAAATCATGGAACAAATTCTAAAAAATATTTCATTATATCAAGGATAATTACAATATCTTATCTACACACTCTCACATAAGATGTATAAAATATAATATTTTTCAATGAGACTCTCTCCTACTATAATTTGTAATATTACAGAGATTAGAGAATAAATTCAAAAATTCTCAGTATATAATCATACATTACACTCTTAAAATTTTTTCGTACTTTCTATTTCGCTGAAAAAGCAATTGTTGCTTCTGCTTGTTATTGGTATTTATTTCGGATGAAGCAATGGTTCTCTGTTTACAGAGAATCATTCAAGCCTTGCATTTTAATGTAACAAGACTTCCTTCAACTTCTAACCACTCCACCAAAAAAACAAACCACTCCACCGAAAGTGCTTTTGCCAAATTTTCTTCAATTGTTGACTTTGAGATAAAGCCACTGAATAACAGTTCTGTGGGAATCTTTGTTGATCGTGGTGTCGGGTCATTGTTCAAAGTCAACTTGCGTGTTCTTATGCTGTTTATTGGTGGGCCTAATGACCGTGAAGTGAAGCCTTAGTTGTTGCTTGGAGAATGGCAAAGCATCAAGGGATCCAGCTCTCCATGGTGCAGATTCTTTTATTCGGGGAGGCTGCAGAAGTGGATATATCATCCTTTGCTAAATCTCGTGGCTATTATCTGGAGTACTAGACAATGAAAAACAAAAGGAGTTGGATGAAGAGTATATAAGTTCATTTAGACTCAAGGTAGTGAACAATGAGGATTCTATAAGTTCATTCTGGTGATGATATTACAGTAGTGCTTAATGAATTGAACCAAATTGGCTTTGATTTATATATTGTTGGACAAGGAACAGGCAGGAACTCTTTGGTCCTATCAAATTTATTAAAATGGACTGACTGCCCAGAACTTGAGTTATAGGGGACAGAGTGGCATCAAATAGTAGTACAACAATATGGGTTTGGGGGAATGGTAGTTGGGACTGCCATTCAACATCCTAGCAAAGTGCCTGCAAATAATGATGGCTCTAAGGCGCCTTTTGTGAAGATAGAATAGCATCAATTATGGTAAATTATTGGTGACATGGTGTAATTTTGCCCATAAAGGTTGAGAGTGTTTGTTTCAATAGGAGAAAAATTAGATGGATTGTGGAGAATGAAAATAGAATGAATGAAAATAAAATCACTTTCAACTCACTTTCATGGTATAGTATTTATAGGGTGAAGTGTTAATGAGTTTTACAAAACTTCCAACCATCCAGTATATATATTTTTTTCTTATATCAAGTGTGAGGTCATTTTTATTTTTTTAAAATTTATTTTTTACCTCCTCTAATTAACACACCAAATGTCAAACTTGCTAAGGTAGGTTTATGTGACTAAGTTAGAAGAGGCACTAATGTTTGTTGACTCTGTATTCATAAAGATATTGATGTGGTAAAATTGTGACTAGATAACTTATTTTCATTTATTTACTTTGTCCGTGTATCATGGTCATCTTTGTTAGATCGTTTATTTCATTGTAACTGAGTTGTATGAGATCCAATAACCTAAGAAAAATTGTTACTCAAAAGAGGAAATTATTAAAAAAGAAAAAACCTTTGAAAACTCTCGAAGTCATTAGCCAGCATCCACTAGCTAGAGTCCCTAAAGCAGCCACCAAATCCAGCCACAAGACCTGGGCTACCCAAATACACCCTTCCACATTGACACTTACAAAATCTAGTGGAGGTCAATTAAACTAACCAAAAAAAAATTATTTAGTTTTTCCAAACAAAGTTATTTCTAAGGTATCACTTAAAAATGCTGTGACATTTGTTTATTTTGGTAAGAAATAAGAAAGCTATAGTCATTAAAACGTTAAGAATAATGTTACATTTTTTTTTAAATTTTTTTTATTAGAGTATCTTCAGAAATATTGTTATGAGACTAACACATCAAATACTGTCGCAACTAGGCGATCCTCCCAACAATTTATTAGCTTGTTTTGAATTAGAAATAAAAAAATGATTTAACACATAGTTTTGTATTTTTATTTTTATTTAATTTAATATATATTATATTAAAATAGCTTTTTCTTTTTTTACTTTAAATGGGAAATTATCATGAACCAATAGAGAAACTTAAAGGCTATGTTTAAAAGTAGGGTTGCACATGGGTCGAACCCGATCCGAGCACCCGAGCAACCCGACCCAACCCAACATCAAATATCCGGTTCGGGTCAGGTCATCGAAACCGACCAACCCATTCATATGTCGGTTCGAGTGGCGGGTTTCACTAACTAATCCGATGACCCGACCCGATGACCCGATTACCCTAGTACGACGTCGTTTTGAGTAATTTCTATTAGGAAATGTTCACAACCCAACCAACCCGACCAACCCGATTACCCGACCCGACCAACCCGATTACCCAACCTGACCAACCCGATCACCCAAAAATAAATTTTTTTTTTTGAAATTAAAACCCATTGCAGGCCAAAATGGATGGGTTGAGTTATCAAAAAAAAATCCCTTAAACCGACCCGAACCAACCCGATTTCGTTTAATTGGTTCGGACATTTTTTCTCCCCAAACCCGACCCAACCCGACCCGTGTGCACCCTTATTTAAAAGTTTTAAAGAGAATGGAAGAGAGTGACTAATGATGGATCTAATGTGCACTTTGATCTTATTACTTTAAAAATGTGTAAAATGGACTTGTTACTCTTTGAATTGGACACATTGCTACAAAATGGTAACAGACGTTAAAATCTGGACGGAAATTCGTATGTGTCACTCATGTGCATGTCTAAAGCTCTAATAGCCAAAGGAGGGTGCATCTAAGATGAGGGTCATTAGGAGAAAAAATTCATTTGGGAGATGCACATGATGTGCACATGGGGAGTTCATTCCCATTTCCATCCTAAAACCAAAGTTATCCTAATTTCCCTACCAAAACTTACCTGAATTTCTTATTTCCCTCATTTCCTCAATCTTACAAACTGAATTGTTGTCATTGAGGGAGAAATTGTGCATGCAATCAAACCTTGAAGGAACGTCTTTGTTTGTGTGACCAAATTGTGGAGTAAGGACTTTGTATTGTGAGTCCAACTGAGGCAAGCATTGGTGGTTTAATTGCTATTACGGTTAGTTTTGACCTAACCCTAGAACAATGGTGGTCATTTTGCTAAAATTATTTTTTTAGGTTAGGGTTATTCATTGTTTATTGGCGGTTTAGGGTTTGATTGGTTGGTAGGGATGCATGTGGTCTCATTTGTATCTGTGGTCCCAAAATGTTGTCCTTATCAGTGTTATGTGTTAATGTGTGTGGTTCTAAATATTGTCCTAAATTGTTATTTGTGGGGCGTATTTGAGATCATTTTTTATTACTTGTGGACCCATTTAATTTGTGTGCGAACCTGCAAATGTCGAATTTTTTTATTGTTTGTAACATGTGAAAATGTGTTGTTCACATGTGTAAATTGAAATTAAACTACTTACAGAATATCTAATTTCATATGTATTGTAGTATGACATGTTTGTATGCTTTATGAATGAGTAGCATAACATGTTTGCATGTTTTATGAATGAGTAGCATAACATGCTTGTAAGCTTTATGAAATACAATATAACATGTGCTTGTAAGCTATATGAATAAGTAGTATAATATCTTTTTTACACTTTACAGATGGTTGTGATAACAGTTCTGTTACATTATGGAGGAAAATTGTAGTTTAACTCACCTATAAGGTATGTAGGGTGTTTGTATCATAGGCTATATAACTTTGATAATGACCTGTTGTCTAGCACACATTTGACTACTTATGTAAGAAAGAATAGGATTGGGATGGGAGAGCCTAAGTGTATGTGGTATAAGTTTCTTGGTCAGACTTTCACCCATGGACTAACAAAATTATTTGGTGATGATGTTAGAAAGATATGTGAAATTTTGGAGAAAAGACCTAACCCAACCCTTGAAGTATTTGTTGAACATGAGAGTGAACATGAGACAAACCCAACCCACTTGGAACCTAACCCTGAACCTGTATGTGAGTTAGAACCTAACCTACTTGCAATTCTGAATGAGCCTACAATTGAGAATGAACCACATCCTAAACCCATCCTGTTAGCCAAAAAAGGGAAAGAAAAGGAGAAGGAAAAGGGAATCAGGTACAAAAGGGGAAGGGGAAGGGGAAGAAAAAATTGACCCCTAAGAGAAAAACTAGACCTATAGACCTTCAAGAAGATGGTGAAGTTGACTTAATTGACTGTGATTTTTAAGACAATGATGAGGATGTTCTTGATCTATTTTTTGAGGACCATTTAAAGGAAGTTAAGGAAGAAATGAGGGATTATATGAGTGTTAATGAGAGACTATATAGAGATGATGAAGTGAAAGGTGATGGACAAGTACATGAAGATAATGGTGAGGGAGGACAGGCCAACAATGGCAATAATGTTGCTAATGTTGATATTGGACCTCATTGGGATGGGGAGTATCAGTCTAAATATGAGGATAGTGACACTCTAATCACTCCCCCTGATTCTGAAGTAGAAGAAGGAGGGGCAATGGGGAAGAAGAAGTTTCTAGAGTTCAACCAATACACCGATATGAGAAAGAATAAAAAGTTGCAAGTGGGAATGAAATTTGTAAGTCATAAGGTGTTCAGGGAGGTTGTAAGACAAATTTGTATTAAAAATGAGATTGATTTTGAATTCTTAAGGAATGAGAGCACTTGAATATCAATATAGTGTAAGAGAGGTTGTCGATAGAAAATGTATGCTTCCAAGACTAAAAAATGAGATGTTTTCCAAATTAAGTCATGGTATAACAATGAGCATGCAAACTGTGGATGAAGTAACAAAAATACTAAGGCCAATTCAAGGTGGTTATCTGCCAAGTACCAAGACCACATCTGAGACCATAAAGGGAAATGGAAGAATGAGGCTTTCATTAATCAGGTGGCCAAAAAACATAAGATTTTTGTGTCAAGATTCCAGGTGTATAGGGCAAACAAGATGGTCATGAAGAAGCTTCAAGGAAGTGTAGCAACTTAATATTCTTTACTGTGGAATTATGTTGCAGCAATCTTATAATACAACCCTTGTTCAATAATGTTGATCAAGAAGGAGGATGCCTATTTTCAAAGACTATATGTCTGTTTAGATGCTTTCAAAAGAGGTCTGAAGTTTTGTAGGCTCATAATCTCATTGGATAGGTGCTTCTGGAAGGTTGGCTTTGGGGATCAATTGCTAGTGGCAGTGGCAAGGGATGCTAATGATAACATGTTCCCTATTGCCTATGCTGCAGTTGAGGCTGAGTTGAGAGATAGTTAGATGTGATTTTTGGGCAGGTTGTTTAAGGATATTGGGACAATTAAGGAGAATGGTTGGGTGTTCATATCAGATAAGCAAAAGGTAACAAAAATGACACATCTTACTTTATATGATTTTGTGCTACATAAGTTTGAACTACATGTTTACTTTCTGATTTCTTATTTGATATATTTGCAGGGTTTGAACTCTATACTTGAGGAGATGAGAGTTGAACATAGATTTTGTGTTAGGCATCTATGTGCCAACTTCAACCTCACATATAAGAAACAACTATAAAAAGATCTACTATGGAATGTTGCAAGGGCCACAACCAAGCCTGAATTTGACTTTCATATATAAGAAATAAGAAAGCTAAATGAGGGAGCAGTCAACTAGTTAGTTGCAAGAGATGAAAGCATATGGTTAAGACATTTGTTCACTCTAAGGGCTAAATCGGGTAGTCTATTGAACAATGTTGCAGAGTTATTCAACTTTGCAATATTGCCTACCAGAGACAAGTCCATAATCACAATGATGAAAACCATTAGAAGCATGTTAATGAAGAGGTTTGCTGCAAAGAGATATGGGATGCTCAAGTATCAAGGTCAGATCTGTCCATGAATTCAATGAAAGCTTGAAAAGTCAAAGGAAGAAGTTATGTTGTGCATTACTAATATGAATAACAATAGCAAATTTGAAATTGACATATGGCAAGAAAGCAAGAAGGTAGTGGATTGAGCAGGACTTGTCCTTGCAGAAGCTGAGACATAACAGATATAAAACTCATATGAAATATTTGTTATTAGGTGGATAATTCATACTTGTAATTGACTTTTTTGTTTTGTATCTCCTGCAAGTATCCCTTGTGCACATGTTGTGAGTGCTATTTATGCATAAAGGGATCAGCTTGAGAACTATGTTGATGACTGGTATAAGAAGAAGACTTTCTTGGGATGTTATGGAGTGATGACCAACTCTGTACCTTCATAGGATGAGTGGCCACAAATTGAATATGATCCAATCCTCCCTCCTTTGGTTAGAAATTTCGTTGGTAGACCTAAGAAGGCTAGGAAGAGAGTCATTAATGAGCAACCTCATAGCCCAAATATGGTATCCAAGGAAGGACAACAATGTCAGTGTGGGAATTATGGAATGTGAGGCCACAATGCTCGTGAGTGCCCAAGACCCCTAAATCCATATAAAAAAATACATAAAAAGAAGAGAAAACAAATGTAAGCAATAATTCTACTACAACCAAACCCAATGCTCCAACTAAAACTAATCCAAATGCTGGTACTCGAAGTGTTCCATCTGATGCTGGAATTAGGAATGCTCCTCTAATGCTCTAAGTGCAAATGCATCAACTGGTCTGCTTGCTGCAAGTCAAAGTGGTCTTATACCTGTTGTGAATGTCCTAAGGGCACATAAGGGTTGTGTTCCCAGCCATTTTGGTTCCCAAAGCTCAATTTCCCCACTTACGAGACAAATACATGCTTTGACAAGAATGTCAATGACTCAGCCTAATGAAGGGGCATTAACATTAGGGGCATCAGCATCAAGAATCAAGACAAGGAGGAGTGGGGCAAGGTTTACATAGTAAAGTTGGCTAAGGGGTTTAGGTTTTTTTTTTTTTTGCTGTTATTCAGCTATGACAATTATGTCTTGTTATATGCCTTTTTTTTGAAATGTAGCGATATTGGGCTATATTAGACCCTGTATAGTGATGTAGGTTTTTTTTTTTGGAATTCTGAACCTACTATATTGGAGTTGTATGCCTTGTTGGTATTTTTTGTATTGGGATCTTATTTTGTGAATGTTGACAATGGTGTTTATTGCATATTGCCCAATATGAGGCCCTTCATATAAATTATAATTGTGATCTTATTTTGTATTGGGATCTTATTTTGTGATTGTGATTGTGCTAAAATTGATAGGAATTGTTTTATGTTCTCCACAAGTTTAGCACACCCTTGCAACATGAAAATTGCAATAACTAATTGTGATAAAAACCCACGTTACAAGAATGTGCTAAACTTGGACTTGTGCTTCTACTATGTTGTAACATCAACCTGTAATTTTGGTGGTTGTTTAACTTATTGGAATTGTGCTTCTATTAGTTCTAATTACTTAGTTCTTTTTTTGATTTTGTGCTATTAGAATTCTGGTATATTGAAATTTTGGTAGTCAATTGAACTTATTAGAATTGAGCTAGTTGTTCTGTTACTATGATTATTCATATCATTTGCATAAACTCATAGTAATTGAAAAATGTTGCAATCATTTCATTGAACAAGGTAAATTACATTGCATAACATACTAACCCCTTACATTCAAATTCATTACTTCTAACCTCTGCTAACTCAATGTCGTTCTCAATTGACAAATCCATGCACCATCTTACTTACATAAAACATCCTTCTCATCCTACACTAAAACTTCCAAAATACATTATAGCATTCATCAAACATTTCCATTACCAGAGACCAATAAACCAACAAACACAATCACTATCATAAGCATCATCTCACGCATCATATACAACTGACATTTCTGTGACTCCAACTTAGCTTTCTGTGACTCCAGCTTAGCCTTTTGTGATTCAACCTTAGCATTTCACACACACAATTGAGCTTTCTTTACTTTCAGTTCAACATTTAATTCATTGTTCCTTTTCAGCAAACTATTGAAGATTTTTTCAACTTTTTTCTCTGTAGGTGGACTATACTAGGTAAAGAAGTGGCAGTCATTTGCGGTGTCATACCTACTACAACCAAAAAACCTCCTTCTTGGGTTCCTTTTAGTCCATGAGATTTGCACCTGACAAGGAAGGCCACATTTGCAACTTCGAGTATGGCCACCGAAACTTGTTGAACTCTCTAAAGAATGACTCTGTTACATTTTCTCCACCAGGTTCAACCTCAATCGCTACTCCTCAATTGCTACTCCTCAATTGCTACTCAATGTTGCTCAAGAAGTTGAGTTATGGAGTTCTAGGATCTAGAATTGGGTGAAAAAAAGAATAACTCACAATGTGCACATCATGTGCATCTCCCAAATGAATTTTATCTCCTAATTACCCTCATCTCATATGCACCTTCTTTGGCTATTAGAGCTTTAGACGTACACGTGAGTGACACATGTAAATTTCAATCCATATTTTAACGTCTGTTAACATTTTATAGCAACGTGCACAATTCGAAAAGTAACAGATCTATTTTGTACATTTTTTAAATAACAAGACCAAAGTGCACATCGCGTATAATTCAAGAGATTTTTTTTAAGTTTTCCCTAATAGAATGAAATGAAAAAGAATATATCACTCCATTGTTTGAATTTTAATGAGTTTTAATGAGGAAAGTGAGTGAAGTGTTCAAACCATTCTTTCGTTGACCTCCTAAATTGAGAGAATTTCTCGTATACTCCCAAAGCATTACACCAGACCAATAAAAGTGTAACACTTGTCATCTATAACCATACATGTCGTTGGATTGAAAAATAAAATATTATTAAATTAAATATTAATAATTATAAAACTACACAGAGTAATACTCTTAAAGTAGGTTAAAATTTCTCCTAAATTAGAGGGGCATAAATTAGAAGTTTTGAGTGACAAGAAAAGGACTCCTTGACCCCTTAAATTGAAAGAAGTTCTTGTATACTCTCAGAGTATTACATCAGACCAATAAAAGTATAACACTTGTCATCTATAACCATACATGCTATTGGATTGAAAAATAATATATTATTAAATTAAATATCAATAATTATAAAACTACCCAGAATAATATTCTCAAAGTAGGTTAAAAATTCTCTTAAATTAAAAGGACAAAAATTAAAAACTTTGTGATAAGAGAAAGATTTCTTAACCCTCCCCCCATTTCACTCCTTCCTTTAAAATAATTTTCAAGCACACTTTAAAATATCTTGGACTGCAAGCTGAATAATATCTATGGGTGCATCTTCATCCCAAGTAACCGAATGTCATAACTTTTTTTGAGAAAAGGAGCAGGAGATGTAAAATAGGCAAGAGCTTTACTTGACTACACCTGAATCATCAAAGAAGTTAACCATTGAAATTAATGTCAAAAGTATTCTATATATTTCTCAGTGCACTTTTCCCCTGTCAATGGGGATTTACAACAACATACGACTTACAGCGAATACATGAATACTCTGTAAAGCGTACAGGCTAACAAAAATTCATGACTTGCTTCTTTTCTGTCTCTCAACCTATAAATGAATTCGTCAATCCGTGCTCAAAAAGAATGCGCATATTGGGGAGGAGTTTCTAACCACGGATACAAATATAAGAGCTTATTTTTCAAATAAAAAAAAATTTGTAGCAGAAAAAAAATCAGGCAGATTAGGTCATCTTCTATAATCCTTGGTTAGACCAAGACAACGCCTTTCTTAGTTGTAAAAGCCACAAGGCTATCTGCATTCCCCATAATCGTACTTCCAGTAAAATCTTATCCAATTTAACATTAAACCAAGTTAAAAGGGACTTGCTTTGGGACATCTTTGCTTCAATGACAGCCTCAGAAGAAACCTTCCCAATGATAAAAAATGTCTCCAGAGAAGATCCCTGTAACTGATCAAGATAACCCCCCCCCCCCCAAAAAAAAAAAAAAAAAAAACTTTCATTATAAACAGAAACAGCAACTTGGATATATTCTCAAATGCTATACTTATATCTGCTGGACTGGCTATTGTACAATTAGACACAAGCTACATTTGTTTGAGAATATTCATCAATCAATCACATAATTTATAACAAAGTAGAGGGAAAACAGCGAATGATATGTACCAGAGAATTGTTAACTGCTCTTAAACAGTCATTTGTCTTCAGCATTAGAAGAATCACACGCGGTATTCTCCTTAGAAGCTCTGAGATTTGATGGACATATTGAGAAGCATACATCTGCAAAATAAAGTAGGAGATTCATTTCAGTGCTTCTTTTCCTTCAGGGGCCAGGCTTAGGAGGATGTTTATTTTTTAAAATACTATTCACCATTCTAAGAAAGGAAATTCAACCATGCAGAGCATCTTTATATCTTGTTAAAACAAGTTCTTTTATATTTAGTAAAAAGTGAACTGTATTGTAATTGAACAACTCCATAAAACAGGTTAAACTGCAGAACACAGGATATACAAGAGAAGAATTAAGAATTGTGAGTGCTTTGGTAAGAAAAACAGCATGAACTTGAGTATGAAATAATTCACAATGTTGAAAGGCAGAGAAGAGAAGTGCAAGCATTATAATCCAAAACAACACGAACTTATGACAGAAAAACAAAATCCTGGAGAAAGAATCTCCCTTCAACCATATCTCACCTGAAGTTCTGATCGATCACTCTCATTTCCCTGTATAACTAGATGATCCATGGATGGGTCAACAACTCTATTCCATGGTCTCATGGTTAGAATTCCAGCAAAAAGTCCATATAAATCCTCTCCAGCACCCAATTTTACACTATATTCCTTAATTGCATTAGCATCAGCAAATATCAACGCCTTCCATAGGGCAGCATAATTAGTTCTTGTATGAAAGTCAAGCTCTTTATAGAGTCCATGGTCTAAAAGAATCAACTGTGGTTTTCTCCTGCCTATACATGTGAAAAGAAATAAATATGCAAAATTAACAAATAAAAAAGTGAAAATCATAGGATATCAACAATACAATTATTCTAAAAACCAAACAAAAAGCTGCAGGAGAGCGGACAAGCCAAAAACATCAATGCAACAACAACAACAACAACCACAAGCAAAGCCTTTTCCCACTAGATGGGATCGGCTACATGGATCAAACGACACCACTGCATTCTATCATAAACCAAATCTTTTAAGTCTACTTAGATCTAAATCCTTTCTAATGGTTTCACCTAGAGTTTTTCTTAGTCTTCCTCTACATCTAATTATTGAGCTATCCTCCATTGATCAACTCTTCTAACTAGAGCTCCTATTGGTCTTCTTCTTATATGTCTAAACCATCTTAGGTGTGATTCTACCATCTTTTCTTCAATAAGTGACACTCCTACTTTCCCTCTAATACATTCATTCCTGATCTTATCTTTTCTTGTATGCTCACTCATCCAGCGTAGCATTCGCATCTTTGTCACACTTATCTTATGTTATTGTTGGCACTTTACTGCCCAACATTCAGTACCATAAAGTATCATTGGTCGTATGGTTGTGTAGTAAAATTTTCCTTTTAGTTAGAAGATATTAGGTTATTAGTCTTATGGTTAATGGGTTTGGGCTTGTATTAGTAGTACAAGTATTTGCCCTAGTTATTAGTATATATAGGATAGTAGGTTATGGTTTTGTATCATATTATCACATTTCATTCCTATCAATAATATTCTTAATCTACTATTGTTTATAGTCGTCTTTGTCTCTTTTTCTTCTCCCTAACCCTAAACCCGTAATTCTCCAACATGGTATCAGAGCGGTACCATCCACCTTGAGGGGAGTTTATCCCTTCCGTTGTGTTGAGTTCATGGAACTCAGTTGTGTATTCTCTCCTTCTCTGCTGTCTCCTCCGGATTCAGTTCTAAATTATAATTTGTTAGTTTGAAACCATTTAGTAGAAGAAAAAAAAAGGAAAAAGAAAAAAAAGGGGAAAAGACGTTTCGTACTACAGTCCTCGCGCAGCCATTGGGTGGCTGCTGTTTGGTTTTCCAGGAAACCCAGGGGTGGTCACCGGTGGTTTGCGGCCAGACATGACTGGATGGTGCCAGTGAAACAACCGAGGAGGTAGACGGTGTTGGAAACATATGTAATTAGGTGTAATTAGGTGTAATTAGTAGTGCAACTGTTAGTCCCACATCATGTAAATTGTGTAATTATTTATTACTTATTGAGTATATATTCAGCCTCCGTTTGTGTAGTTGAAACACACGGTTTCTTCATATGTCTCTCTTTTTCTCTCTTTCAACATGGTATCTAGAGCCTAAAGAGAGGCAATCCTATAACCAGTGCACGCCCTGTGAGCCCACTGCTCTCCGGTGAAAAAATTTTTCCGGCCAACCGTGTTTCCCTTCCGGTTTGCCGACCTTTCTCCCTTGCCGTGACGTCTTTCCGGCCCTTTTTCTCCCTGTTCGCCGCTGCCACCGCCGTCGCCGCCGTCCGCCGCCTCCTTTCCGGCCGCCGACCACACCATCGGAACCGTCTCCCGCCGACCGGCCGACCCCGAAGCCCGGCCCCAACGTCGCCGGACGCGCCCCACGCGCCACCCTTCGCCGCCGCCAAACGCCCACCGCGCGGCCGTTTTTCCGGCGCGTGACGGCGCGTGAGCCACCCCCACCGGCCGCCGTTTATACCGCCGTGATCGCCTTTCTCTCTTCTATCTGGATCTGCGCCCTCGCTTTTTGTGTTCGTGACCGTTTGTCACGACCCCCCTTGACTCGGTGCATTCGTCTTGTTTGGTTGTTGCATACCGATCCATGGCTAGTTCTACCTCCTCGCCTAGCTCTAAGGACGCCCCGAAGGCCGAGTATGCAGATTTTTACGATGGTTTGCACAATGTATCCTCTGGTTTCTCTACTCCAACAACGCCTATGCTTGACTTTCTCGAAGTGGTTTGAGCAACGTCAGATCTCCGGTTCCACTGCCTCTATTGCACATATTGGTACTTCATTTGCTTGTCTCTCTCGTTCCCCATCCATTGGTACTTGGGTTCTTGATTCTGGTGCAACTGACCATATTTCTGGTAATAAGACTCTTTTCTCCAACCTTTCTCACAATGGTTATTTGCCTGCTGTCACTTTAGCAAATGGTTCCAAGTCTCAATCCCAGGATCGGCACTACCTATCCCTCCCTTCCTTTCGATGAGACTCGTCCTTTATGTTCCTGGGTCTCCTTTTAATTTGCTTTCCATTAGTCGTTTGACCCGCTCTCTTGATTGTATGATTACTTTTACTAAAGACTCTGTCATTCTGCAGGACCGGAGTTCGGGACGGATACTTGGCACTGGATGTGAGTCCCATGGCCTCTACCAGCTCTCCAACCCTCTCGTGTTTATGCTGTCAAGGATTCCCTCTCACCATCCATGCACAAATTGGGTCATCCTAACCTTCCTAAACTCCAAAAATTGGTGCCCATCTCTAAGTTGTCTAGTCTCCCAGCGAGTCATGTCAACTAGGAAAACACACCCGTAGTCCGTTTCTGGTAAAATCAACGGTCGACGTCTTCTCCTTTTGCTTTAGTACATTCGATGTTTGGGGTCCTAGTCGTCTTGTTTCTACTCTAGGATCCAGATATTTTGTCACCTTCATTGATGATTACTCTCACATTTGCACTTGGTTATTTTTGATGCAAAATCGGTCGAGTTGTTTTCCATATTTCAAAACTTTTATCATGAAATTAAAACTCAATTTGGTGTTCCTATACGTAGTTTGCGTAGTGATAATGCCCGTGAGTATTTGTCTCAACCATTTCAATCCTTTATGGCTTCTCATGGCATTCTTCACCAAACCTCTTGTGCACATACCCCTCAACAAAATGGGGTTCTTTGAACGTAAAACCGACATCTCGTAGAAACAACTCGGACCCTTTTACTTCATGGTAATGTTCCTTTTCGCTTCGGGGCGATGCGGTTCTTCTTGCATGTTATCGATTAACCGTATGCCTCTTCTCGTGCTTGATCACCGTGTCCCTTACTCTATTTTATATCCCCATCAACCTCTCGCATTCCCTACCACCTCGTATATTTGGGTCTACTTGTTTTGTTCATAATCTCACTCCCGTCTTGATAAACTTTCCGCCCGATCTATTAAGTGTGTTTTTCTTGGTTACCATCGGTCCCAAAAAGGTTATCGTTGTTTTTCCCCCGATCTCCGACGTTACCTCATCTCGGTGATGTTACCTTCTTTGAGTCTGTTCCCTTCTTCCGCCTCTCCTTCATCGACTCTTGAGCCTATCTCTCGAGGTCTTACCCGTCCCTCTTCCTCTTATCTCCGTTGAGTCTCACTGCACCTCCGACCCCCTATGTTGAGCACACCACCACTACTATTCGTCACAGTCTATCATCGTCGGCCACCACACACTCCACCGTGTTGCGAGAGGTCAATGTGGACTCTCCTCCTGGTACCACTTCCTTTACCGCCTCCTCCCAGACGCCTCCCGACCCTCCCATTGCTCTCCGAAAAGGTATACGGTCTACTCGTAACCCTTCTCCTCATTATGTTAATTTGAGTTATCATCGCCTATCTTCTTCGCATTATGCTTGCCTTTCTTCCTTGTCTTCTGTGTCTATTCCTAACTCTCCAGGTGACGCTTTATCTCATCCTGGGTGGAGACAAGCTATGATCGATGAGATGTGTGCCCTTCAGAAAGAGTACTTGGGAACTTGTTCCTCTTCCTCCCGAAGTCCGTGGTAGGTCATGTCGGTGGATTTATACGGTCAAGGTTGGCCCCGATGGCAAGATTGATCGCCTCAAGGCTCGTCTGGTGGCCAAAGGATATACCCGATTTTTGGCTTGGATTATGGGGATACTTTCTCACCTGTGGCGAAGATGGCTTCGGTTAGACTTTTTCTCGTCAATGGTCGCTATTCGCCACCGGCCCTTCATCGCTTGGACATCAAAAATGCTTTTCTCCATGGTGATCTAGAAGAAGAGGTTTACATGGAGCAACCACCGGGGTTTGTTGCTCGGGGTCTTCTGGCCTGGTTTGTCGTCTTCACAAATCTTTGTATGGCCTTAAACAGATCCTAGGGCTTGGTTTGGCCGATTTAGTTCGTAGTTCAGCGATTTGGTATGACACGCAGTGGTGGCCGACCACTGTCTTCTATCGCCATTCACCAAGCTCAAGGTGTATTTATTTGATTGTATATGTCGACGACATTGTTATTACCTAGCGATCACCATGGCATAATTCGGGTAAAACAATATCTTGGTCATCACTTTCGGACCAAAGATCTTGGCAAACTTCGATACTTCTTGGGAATGAGGTGGCACAATCCAATGATGGTATAGTAATTTCACGAGAAGAAGTATGCCATGGACATTCTTGAGGAAACAGTGCATTGAATGCAAAGCGTCGACACTCCTATGGATCCGAATGCTAAACTTTTACCAAATCGGGGGCTATTCTCGGATCCAGGAAGATACGAAGGTTAGTTGGAAAATTGAACTACCTCACATTACCCGTCGACATCTCCTTTGCGGTTAGTGTGGTAAGTCGGTTTCTAAATTCACCTTGTGATGCACATTGGGATGCATGATTCGCATCCTAAAGTATATTAAAGCAGCTCTGGAAAAGGCCTCATCTATGAAGATAAAGGACATACTCGGTCGTTGGATACTCGAGATCTTGACCAAGGCGGTTCTCCTATTGACAGACGATCCACTTCAGGTATTGTGTACTCATTGGAGGCAACTTAGTTTCCTGGAAAAGTAAGAAGCAAAATGTAGTTGCAAGATCTAGTCCGAAGCGAATACCGAATGGCATGGCTCGATCCACTTGTGAACTCATTTGGTTGAAACAACTCCTCAAAGAACTTCAATTTGAGAGGTTATGAAAATGACACTCATATGTGACAATCAATCGCTTTTGCATATAGCTTCCAATCCGGTGTTTCATGAAAGGACCAAACATATTGAGGTTGGTATCATTTTTCATCGGGAAAAGATTCTATCGGGAGACATCACCACAAACTTTGTCAACTCAAATGATCAATTAGAGATGTCTTCACCAAGTCCCTGAGAGGTCCACGAATAAGTTATTTGTGTAACAAGCTTGGTGCATATGATTTATATGCTCCAGCTTGAGGGGGAGTGTTGGAAACATATGTAATTAGGTGTAATTAGGTGTAATTAGTAGTGCAACTGTTAGTCCCACATCATGTAAATTGTGTAATTATTTATTACTTATTGAGTATATATTCAGCCTCCGTTGTGTAGTTGAAACACACGGTTTCTTCATATGTCTCTCTCTTTTCTCTCTTTCAACAGACGGCAATAGCGGTTCGTGTCTTCCACAGTTTTCTGACGCGCTGTTCTCTCCTATTTCTTAAACACAGCCGCTGTACAAGGGCCAACAGCGACCCTCTGAGGTGCGACTAGGACTGGCGGCCTAAAGGGGGTTTGTGTTCACCGGCAGTGGGTGATCGGAGCTCCGGCGAGGAAGTGTTCAGACCCCCCTTTCCCCTATTTTTGTGCTCTTTTTAGCGTCAGCTTTCGACCTCTGTTCTTTTGTTTTGTTTCTCATGGCTGAGATTGTTAAATGAATCATTGGTGGTTCAGGCTTTGTGGCTAGGTGGTTTCGGTTAGGATTTTGAAGGATGGTGGAGTGTGCAAGGATTGTGTTTCTGGTGTTGAGCACTATGAATTTGGTGTTATGTTTGTAGACTTTGGAGGGTTATGGTGTTGATTTAGGGATCCTCTGGCCTTGGGAGGTTCGTGCGTGGCGTGAACGGTGATGTGTTGCATGTGCAAATGGGTGTTGTTCATGGTTGCTGGGCGTTGGCATGATGTGTGTGTGGTGGACTTAAGGGCTATAATGGTGGACTAGTGCTCTGTTTGGTGACTTAGTGCAGTAGTGAAGTGAAAACTGGTGGTTCTATAGGGATCGATTCTGAGTCTGGGATATGTCTATGGTTATGGAGAATGGGGGTTCGGTTAATGACTGGGTTGCTATGACCATCGGCAAGTTGTGACTATCACATAAGGTGTTCAGCCTACTCTTTCCTCCTTTCTTCTTCTATGCGCAACCAAGGGTGTTGTGGGCAGTGTTTCTGGCGACCGGGTGTGTCGCAATCAGCCAACAAGATGCGACCAAGGGTGTCGTAGGTTTGGGAGCAGGAGTCATCCCAGTAGCTTGTGATTTTGGCTAGCCAGAAAGGTGTGACCAAGGGTGTCGCAAGTATAGGAGCAAGAGTTTCCCAGTTTCTCTTCTCTTCTTTGTTTGATCTCCTTGATGTGGTTGCAGTCTTAGTTTGTTTGGTTGCTGGGTTTGCGGATTGAAGACTTTGATATTGGTAAAGGATCTTCATTTGTGTTATTGGGTAGTATAATACTCGACCTAATGTTTTGAAGACTAGTTTGGAGGTCAAGATGGCCATTGAGGAGAAAGGTCGAAGACTCCAAAGTTGGTCTCATTTGCTTGGGATGTGTGCCGAGGAGAAGCATGGAGTTATCTGCCAAGGACGTTGCCAAGGCTTTGTTATTTAGGGGGAGCACTAGTTTTCTTAGTTATTTGTTGAGATCGGTTGAGTTTTAAATGTTGGTGAAGTTCTTTGTTTCCAGTTTATGCCTTTATGGGTTTTCTACTTGTAACAAGCTAAAGCTTAATAAGCTTTAGCTTAAGGGAGAGTGTTAGAAGATATTAAGTGATTAGTCTTATGGTTAATGGGCTTGAGCTTGTATTAGTAGTACAAGTATTTGCCCTAGTTATTAGTATATATAGGATAGTAGGTTATGGTTTTGTATCATATTATCACATCTCATTCCTATCAATAATATTCTTAGTCTACTAGTTTATAGTTGTCTTTGTCTCTTTTCCTTCTCCCTAACCCTAAACCCATAATTCTCCAACAGTTTGATAGGTACCTTTCGATCACAAACAACAACTGAAGCGTTCCTCCATTTCATCCACCCAACTTGAATCCTACGATTTATATCTCCCTCTATTTCTCCATCGCTTTGTATGACAAATCCAAGATACCTAAATGTTTGGATGAGAATGGAACAAGATCAAATAAATTAAAGGAGATAGTAAGTATCTGTATTTGGATGAGAATGAAAAACATGAAAGACATTATGGTATTTGCAAATGGAAATTGCATTTTTATTAATTTCAAATTTGAGAAAATTTTTATTACGGCCTTTCAATATTTTTGTCAACCGATCAATTGAAAAACTAGATCTTGTAATATAAATGAAAAATTAAAATAAATAACCATTTTGCAGTATATGATCACTTTCAGTTCATAACGTCACACATCAACACATGCATCTCAACTTTCAATCTTAATCTTAAAAAGGCAGCAAGGAGATAGCATGTATCCTTCTCTTTATATATTTCTATTTTCAAGAAGCATAGAGAACTTTATAAATTTATGTGTGCGTGTGTGTACATATATAGGCTGCTACTACTTGTACAACACTGGTACAACACCAAGTTTATTAGAATAAATACACCATAGGAAGCCTAACTAATCATTCAGTTAGTGCATCCCAATATACAGTAATCTTCTGTCTATATATATTTATGTTTTCAAGAGGCTATAGAGAGAGTTCGAGTTTGGCAAGGGAAGGAATTCTTACCCAGAATGCTACCTTTGCTGGAAGGCAATGGGCGAACCAATAAGTTAGCAGCATGCGGATCACAATGCACAAACCCATGCTTGAACATCATTTCAGCAAAAGTTTGACTAACCTGTAAAAATAGTGATCACGTTTTACTAAATTATTTTGTTGATAAACTATATAGGGTCCAATTGCATGAGGGAATTGCTCATCATAAACTTACCCAACTTCATTGACATATGTCATCAAAGATATCATAACAAAATTTAAAAAAAAAAGTGTTATTGAAAACCTATGCACTGTCAACACCAACTATTGATCATTATACAAGCATCTATAGTGAAGCCCAAAAACATGAACTTACCAATGTTGAAAGTTCATGTGGATGGATCCCAAGTTTTTTAATGGTCTTTACATCATTTACATGAGCACCATCCATGAACTCCATTGTTAGCAGCTTTGAGGTACTCAGATTCCAATATACTTTCGGTGCATATACATAATTTGCTATATGAGGAGAAAACTTTTGGAAGTTCTCCAAACACTTCTCACTGTTCTTTGCCTCATTCAAAAAATCCAATTCCTGGCAGCCATAATATTAACAAACCAAATCACAAATCATCTGGCAAAAGGGGAAAGCATGAAGGAGAAAAGAAAACAGAACCCAAGAATGATGAATAAGAATGCATGAAATTTCAAAATCCTACATATATCAAGTAAAATTCCTGACTACAACAAATATTAGTCATGCTATCAAACTTTATCTCGTAGCCTATCAATGAAGCTACGGATATACATATTTTTTGAAAAATTCTTATGTAAGTCAAAATTGTATATATCAGAAATGATTCTCAAACATTTCAAATATAAATTAATAAGTTTGACAAGATTACTATGTAAAATTTCAGATAACATTTACAGAAAAAGAGATCAAGGTTTTTATACAGTATATAATGGAACCAAATAAATCTAATTTAGTCCCTGCCTCAAGCCCCCAAATTGACAAAAGAAAGATCATGGAAATTAACAGAAACTGAAACTGGAGATAAACTACCATCTTGACATGAAAACCAGATCATAACAGAAAAGTAAACTTAATTTGAGGTATAAAATCTATTGGAGGATTACCACATGACTGCACAATAGTTTCAAGTAAAATTTCTCGATCCAACTAAAGTAGTAATTCTTTTACCCTACATGATTTATGTTTTTTTTTTTGGGGGGGGTGGGGAGGAGGAAAAGTGATAGGTACTGGCTTTATTAAAGGAATTAAATAGGAACTTCAAGGAGCAGAGCTCCAATTACAGGTCTGGAAAACTGGAAATGTAAAGGGAACTGTAGACAGATAGAGAAAAGGAAAGAACAATTAGAGGTGTGATACACGGCCTCTGCCCTAGGCCTAAGCCTCCCCAAGATTACCCAAAATTCTTCCTCCCCCATACAAAGGTT
The DNA here is from genome assembly GCA_029884605.1 of Ormosia emarginata. NCBI lineage: Eukaryota > Viridiplantae > Streptophyta > Magnoliopsida > Fabales > Fabaceae > Ormosia > Ormosia emarginata. Next base: position 1,959,500 of record JAQQTP010000032.1, on the reverse strand, counting down.
GACATCTTTTATAGTACCAGGAAGACCTTTCCAAACTACAATTATTGAACTACAACTTCCTAGGCACAACTTACTAGAGTGCAATTTATTAGAAACAACTCCCGATTCTACTGTCCACGCTATCGTCCATTTTGCCATCCACTCTGCCGTCCATTCCTTTTATTCTTTCCTTTCCTTTTTATAGACATGCGTTCATGGCTCATCAATACCCACCCCAATAAGCTCCACCTTGTCCCCAAGGTGAAGGTGCAGTAGGTAAATGGACCTGTAACAACTGCAACAAAATACCACCAGGTCCCATAGCTTGAAACATTCGGACCAATTTATGCTTGAAGCATAAAAACCTCCACCTGAGTCCCATTGACTTCCTCCAATTCCCTTAAGATCTTCCATAAGGTCTTCCATATGGGGCAGCAAAATATTATCAAGAGGCAGAGTTTCCACAATCTTTTCTACAACAAAAATCCTATAGCTCATAGTCTTTCCAAACTCATGCAACTTTGGAACAAATGAGCTGCTATGAAATAATACTTCCACTGTTGTTTCCTCCATGATAATTGACATGACGTTCCTCAAAATATTCTCAAATATTGATTGTGATATTGGAAAAAAATTACAGCACATGGCAGGTGGATTCCTACCATATAGGACCTTAAGTGGGGGCTGTTTAGTAATATTAATAGAGTTTATACTGAGCCAAAATGCTTCCCCACTCAGCCAGTCCAGCCCCAACATCATATTAGTCCCTCCTAGATCAAATAAGAAAAAGTTATGGATTACCAGAGTGTCCTGCACTTTCATCAACCCACTACTATTTAATAGCTGCAATGGTTCTTCCTTCATCATTTCTCCCTTTTCTTCTAGTTTTTTCTGTTTTTCGTCGTTTATCCCTTCCGAATTCACTACCAGCAGCTGGATTAGTTTGAAACATCACCCTATATGTTGCTGCTTTTGTGATTCAGCATTTGCAGTTTGCTAGAAACCACCTCCTCTCCAGCTACTTCTGGTCAACTCCGCTGGCCAGCTCCCTGTGCCATTGACGTTTGGTCTTGAGAAAGCTGTTGGTGTTGCTGAACCCCTCCTCTCAACTTGGGTTTGCAAATTGGGCCGTGGCCCAAGATCTAATGAAGTGGTTCTGATGGGTTAGGTCATTTTTGGATGAAACCCATTCTGTTTCTGTAAATGTGATTCCAACCTTCCTTTCTCAAGAGCCCAATTCCTGTCCTATATTATTTGGGCCTGGTCCAGTAGGTTAGAAGAAGACCCTAACTGGTATAATTCCAGTTCTGCCCTTCTTCCTCCTTTCACCCTTTTCACGATGGTGCCTTGGCCTTGCTGATCCTCCTCAAGCGTGCAATGCCTTGGCTGTTTGTCGATGCAATGCAGCGACCCCCATTCTTTCCTGGTGCGATCTACTTCACTTAGCTCCTCCACCGCATGCTTGGACCGCCACTGTGATGGAGATCCAGAGACCATCTCAGGCTGCTTCTCCGCTCTTTTCGCCACTTTAGGGGTGCTTCTCGGCAGCCACACCAGCTAGGTACTTCCCGACTCAACCACCGATCCTCCACCTTTTTTGACGAGGCTATCTGAAACCTCCCCAACAGTCCCCAGCGAAATGCCGGCCAAGTCACCACTCTCATCCTCGGTTCCCACCACTGGAACCAATTCAACGCCCTTCCTTCTAAACCAACCACTGTCGTAGCTACCTTCTCCACTTCTGGGATTTGGTTGTTCTCAAAGTACCGCCGAACATGGTACAACCACCTGTGCAGATCGTCGCTCGTAAAAAACAGCACCTCCACCAGTCGCATCCTCTCCTCCCTGCGAATGGCTTCGAGATCAACGATCTCTCTGTTTCTGTCCCAGTTTCCATGATTGCTCCCTTCTCCTTCTGAAACCTCTTGCGCATTCCGAACTGCCACCGTGATCTGCTCCATCATTGATCACAGCATATCCTCGAACCTTCCGTCAATAGTTTCCTGGATCAATCCAGGAATTCCGTCCATCCTCCGTTCAACAACATCTAAGCGGCTATCCATGCAAGTTGATACCATCCAGAGGCTCCCTAGGATCGGGAGCTCTAATACCAGTTGATAGGTATTGGTTTTATTAAAGGAATTAAATAGGAACTTCAAGGAGCAGAGCTCTGATTACAGGTCTGGAAAAGTGGAAATGTAAAAAGAACTGTAGACAAATAGAGAAAAGGAAAGAACAATCAGAGGTGTGATACACAGCCTCTGCCCTAGGCCTAAGCCTCCCCAAGATTACCCAAAATTCTTCCTCCCCCATACAAAGGTTGAGGTCTTGCTTTTATAGTACAAGCAAGACCTTTCCAAACTACAATTATTGAACTACAACTTCCTAGGCACAACTTACTAGAGTGCAATTTATTAGAAACAACTCCTAATTCTACTGTCCATGCTATCGTCCATTCTGCCATCCATTTTATCGTCCATTCTACCATCCATTTTGCCATCCACTATGCCGTCCATTCCTTTTATTCTTCCCTTTCCTTTTTATAGACATGCGTTAAAGGCTCATGAGGAAGGCAAGCATAAAAATTTATACTGTTACAAACTTAGGTATTTTTTTAAACCATTAATTTATTGGTTAAACAATCCTTTAAGCAAGCATAGATTGGCTTGTTAAAAGGAAAAAGATGACTTAGTGTATTTATAGAATGATAATGTAACTGAATTTAACATGTATTTAAGGTTCCCATCAACTTTTGGTCAAACAATTTTAACTGCATACCAACTTCTTCACTCGTAAAATTGAATGAGTATGAAATCATATTAAGAAGTATACATCACTTATGAAATCAATTTTGAACGTTAAAAAATATAGCAATAACATTTTTTTTATAGAAAAAGAAATATTATTAGATGAGAAGAGAAGAATACAAAGAAAGAGGATAAGACATCCTCACAAACAAACAAACAAAAAGGAAACAAGAAAAACCTATGAGATTGAGTCATGCAACAAAGCATGCCAATAAAAAAGAAGCAATAACATTAACCAAGACATATAAACCACCATTTAACTATGCAAGAACCACCAAATAAGCATGGATATATTTTTAGGTATAGGTATTGTTTTGAAGTTAAATAGCAACTTGCCTTGGGCAAACTGTCACTGATCTCATCAATCAACCACCTGCAGACAAAAGTAAAAAGAACTTTAATAAACATCAATGCAAAGCAACCTAGGGAAACAGAAGATAAATAATTACAGAGACAACTTAGACCATTCAGTTTTTTCAATAATTAAATGTATACTCATTCATCAGTTGCGGTAAGCATGTTGCTGATCTAGATGGCTTCTAAATTTCTCATAGTCATGATGTTGGTAAATTCCTAACACCCAATAGCATTATAGCAGTACCTATAATCAAAACTGGGAAAAAACTTATGCAGAGTGTTCACAATCAATTCCACAGTGGCATGATCTGCAACAGCAGTATCGGTCATGTGAATATGCTGAACCTGAACATTGACAGATAACACATAAATGAACAAGAAATATTCCTATAAAACACTAATACTCATATTCACGCAGAAGAAAGCTGATCCAAACTACTCTTAATAATAAATAACCAAGAAAAATTAGCAACTATCGGAACCTTCACAGCAACTTTCTCGCCATCATGTGTGCGGGCTACATGAACTTGTGCAAGGGAAGCACTTGCTATTGGAACTGGATCAAACTCAGCAAATACCTGCACAATAGAAGGCAAAATTCATCCACCACCCCATTGACATTTCACGAGAAATACCGCAACCATGACTGACAAAACTAATCAGACAAAAACAAGGCATTTGTCAACAAGAAATAAAACAAAGAATAAATACTTTATCTGGTGTTTCTCCAAGCTCTTTCTTGAAAACTTCACATATTTGCTCATACGAAGAAACTGGACATCTATTTAGCATAGACTCCCTCATTGTGGTAACATACTCTTCAGGAACTAAGTATTCCTATTAATAATAAATAAGTAAATAAATGAACAACTCAGTATTACGTTTTGTGCATTAGAAGGACAAATACAATGGCAATTAATAAAGTCAGCGTTCTGCATATATTTTTTCCCCTCAAAAACACAAGGAGAGGAAACCAAAGCATACCAACTGCCCAAGATGTTGTCCAAGCTTTATATAAACCCCTCCATTCTTAAAACACAGCTCTTGAAGTTTTTGTGCCGACCGGAGGTGAACTTCGTGCTTGATTCTCTCCCGCTCGACACTTTCTTCCGGCACTCCCCAGAGTGAATATTCATAATCTAACCACAATACAATAACAGAACCAGCTTAATTAATCCAAATTTCATTTTCACATAACTTAACCTTATGTTTGCCTAGAAATACATATATGAAAGAGACATATAACATCATAATCCACAATTCATACACAAATTAAGGTCTTCAACTATTTTGGCATGTCAATTTTCAACAAGTTCAATATCTTAACCCCTAATCACGTTTCAGCATTCATTTCCATGAATTTAACGAGGTGAGAAATAGAATTGAGCTTTGGAATAAGAAAATAGATGCAAGTTTATAAGTTTCGAGAACTTCGGGAACTATGGAGGTTCGGTTAGATCTACAGTTACCAAAAGCAATGTTGGCGGCCGTAACGGCGTCGCGGAGGAGCCGGTGGGGGACGATGGCGCAAAGCTTCAGCGCTGTTGCGGGGTCGTCGGAGGTAGCAATGAGCGCCGCTGCGGCGCCACCGCCCACGGCGGAGGCAAGCAGAGAGAGCTTAGCACCTGCGCGCCATAACAAGGCCATGTATAGTGACAAAATCGATGCAGTGGCTTTGGCGCATGTATTATTCTGTATAAATAGAATAATAATATAAAGTATAATAAAAAATATTAGGACTTTTTATCACATTTTTTTATACATTTTTTTTTATTAAATTACATCGCATATTAAAATATATATTTAATTTCAATTAATTTGATAACATATAATTAAATTTAAATTTATAATTTTAATGTATAATATAATCTAATAAAAAAAGTAAAATAAAAAAATATGATAAAAATTTATTTTTAGCATTCCTTGATAAAATACCGTAAAACTTACATGAAAAAACTCCCAAGATGATATAATAATAATATTGATAAGGATATATCTTTTTTTTTGTGAGGATTTTTTTTTTTTTTTGACTTAAGATTTACCTTGCTAGTCTTGGTGGAAAATCTCCTAAGAAAGCCCTTAAATAGTACCTTGAATAGGGATTAGGCATGGGCGACCCTTGCCCACGCTTTCATACTTATTATAAGTATTTATTTATGATTTTTATAAATAGTAAGTAGGATATTTATAAGTATTTATAAATAATTAATAATTTAAAATAAAATTTTAAAAATTATAAAAAATAAAATAAATTTTAACAAAACATATTATAATTTTATTCAATAATTTAAGATTTTTATAAAATTAAAAGAATATTATAAAATAAATTAAATTTAATTATATTTTATAATAATTAGTCTACATAAATAATTATTATAAATAATAATATTTTTTAAAAAAATTTTATTATTATGGATTCATTTAATAAAAATTTATTTTAAAATAATAAAAATATATATATTTTTATCTCATTTAAAATAAAAAAATTATAATATATTATATATATTAAATAAAAAAATATATTTTACGAATTTAATATCGCAGGACGAGTATTATATCTTTGCTTCTCGCCTTTCATTTTATTAAATGTGTATTTATTTTTCCTTCATCGCAGATAATTTTTGTGAATTCTTAAATCCACACGAGTATAAATAATTTTGCAATTCCTAATCCTGAAGGGGCTTAGGAGAAGGAGTGAGGGATAGGAAAAAGAGAAATGAGATTGAGAGTATTTATTAAAATGTTCTTACTAACTAAATTACAACACCGAACAAAAGATATAAATTTTATTTCATCATATTTATTTTTTTGAGAACTTTTATAATAACTAAAATGAATTATTAAATATTTATTTTATAATAAATATTAAAATATAATTAATAATTAATAAAATATTTAATAACATCATGAGTATTATATCTTAAATAAAAAAATAGATACCATAAAAGTTAAGGTTTGACAAATTAATAGTTAGGACCATTCTTTAATGTTTTATCTTCTTGAATTATAACTTTTAATTACTCTTTATAGTTGATACAGTTTAACTTTTTTAGTGACAAAATTACCCCTTTACTAGTTCAACTAACCCATTTACTACTTCAACGTCTCTCTTCTCTAATTCTTCTAAAAAAATTTTATTGTCTTGTGAAATTTATCATAATGCCAAAACTTTAGCCACTTATTTTTATGGCTCTGATTTTGTCTTTCCGAAAAGTAAGACATGGGAAACTTAAGGAAAACATTTTTTGTACACATAAAACTATGTACATCATATTTATAATATATATTTATATTTAAATAAAATCAACACTATATTTTAAATATAAAAAAGTTTGTAAGTTTTTAAAAAAAATTAAAGTATAAAATTAGACGAATTGTGTTAGATTAAAACACATAGACACTATGTACTCATTTGGATTTACACTTCTTATTTAATAAAAAAAAACACTTTTTTAAAAAAAGTGTTTAAACATTTTTTTAATTGTGTTTAAAAAATACACTTATTTTTTTTTTTAAAAAAAGTACTAAAATAGGTGTATATGTGCTGTGCTAGAACATGGTATTGCCTTACATAAATTAAAACATGCATCATTCCATGTCTAACCCGTTTTAGGGTTTGAATTTTCCATCATTTTAAGCACATTCCATGTCTAATTCCTTAGCCGTTCAAGTTGTTCATATTTCACGCCAATATTATAGACCAAAATAAAAACGTTGAGTATCAAATTAAATACAAGATTAGTAGTCTTTGCTACAAGCTCCCCCAACTTGAAATGCCACCAAAATACTCTTCAGTATTGATGCTTATCACGTACAAGCTTCTTAAAATTCTGCAACCAATTATGAAAAAGGAATAGCATGTTAAAAAGTTAAAGGTGAATTAGTATTTTGTACTCGTAAAATATATGAGATAAATTTAAAAATGCTACAATAAATAAGAAAAAAATATACTTAATTTAGATATACGACATTTCGGATGATTTAGATAAATTTGATTAAGTTATAATTAGTGAAATTTATCGTAAAACTCACTCAAAATCATTTTTTTTCGTTAACCGACTCTTATCGTGTTATGATAATCGAAGTTATGTAGATTCTTTCAATAAATATTTCTTTTATATGATATCTTAATAAATAATTAATTTATATAGTTTCAGATAAATTTAATTTTTTATTCTATATATTTTTTATATTAATTTTTATGTATTTATTTATTTAGATGTTTTATCAATTATATTAAGATTATACCAAAAAATTATATTTTCTTAGTTTAAAAAACTATAAATTTTCTTAGTTTAAAAATTATATTTAATAAATTCTTAATTTTTTCATAATAAATTATATTTAATTAATTTATATATGAATAAATATATAATTTAAAAATATAATTAATTAATTTTCAATACATATATAACAGATGATGATGTATATATGAAAATTTTGTAAATAATAATAAATAATTATATATGGTCAAGTAAATATAGTAATTTAAAAATATAAATTAATATAATTACATATTTAAGAATTAATATGTGATTATAAATTTATATTTGTATGCAGAGAATGAAATTTATTTAGACTGATACATATGCACATTACAAAAATTACAAAGTGGGATGTCACATTTTATTGGATCACGTATTTTCACATGAAGATCAATCACAAATAAAAATAATCAATAATGTAGTCAATTAAAGATAAGTGAAAAATTTTTTAAATTTTTTTAATATGAATTAATATGCAAATGTACATATGTTAAGGTAATATAATATATGATTATAAATTATATATAATTTATATCTTTATTTATAGAAAAATTTAATTTAATATTAAAAAAAATTATGAAATAATACAGACATAACTTTTAAACTTATAAATTCTAAATTTTTATTTATTTTCTAGTCCTTAGAATTTTTTTGCTATCGTGGCATGATTTTTTCAATATAACGACACATGTACATTTCTATTTAAATTAGAATACGATACGCCACATGATAAAATTTTATATTATTATTTTTTTTATACATGCAAGATGTCCATTCTTATGTAATGTATATATTAAGTTTTTAAATAATATTATAATTATATATGAATATGTTTTATAATAATTATTAAATAATATAATTAATTTATTATATTTTCTTAGTTTTAAAAAACACTTAATAAATTCTTAGTTGATATATATATATATATATATATATATAAAAATATCTTATATATATATATATATATATAACTATATAATATTAAAAAAAATTATGAAATAATACTTATCTAATACTTTTAAACTTAAAATTTTTAAAATTTTTTTGCTATTGTGGCAGATTTTTTCAATATAACGAGATTTCATTTAAATCAATACCATAAAAATAATTAATTTCTTAACGTGTTTTTTACACGTTAACAAAAGTGTATATATATTATATGAATTATTATTAATTTTATTATTATATTATTATTATTATTATTTGGATGTTTTATCAACTTATTATAAGATAATACAAAAAAATTGACTATATTTTCTTAGTTTTAAAAAACACTTAATAAATTTTTAGTTTTCTTTTAATAAATTATAAATTTTACTATATTTTCATGCAAGATTTCCATTTTTGTGTGATGCATATAAATTTAATTTATAATAATTATATATGAATAACATGTAATTTGATATAATTAATTAATTTATATTGATAATATATATATATATATATATATATATATATATATATATATATATATATATAAAAATGGGATGTCATACCTACGAAAATTATTTTAAGATCGATTACCAATAAAAAATTATAATGTGTCAACTAAAGATAGGTGATTTTTGATTTTTTTATTTTAATATGCAAAGATATATATGTCAAGTAATTAATATGTAATTATAAATTTCTATATTTGTATGATGAGTACAAATTTAATTTAGTATATGATAAACATGTACAACTAAATAATGAGATATCACATGTCATTATTGAGAAAGATATATTTATCATTATTATTATTATTATTATTATTATTATTATTATTATTATTTATTATTATTATTATTATTATTATTATTATTTAGATGTTTTATCAACTTATTATTAAAAGTATACCAAAAAAATTTACTATATTTTCTTAGTTTAAAAACACTTAATAAATTCTTAGTTTTTCATAATAAATTATATTTAATTAATTTTACTATATTTTCATTCAAAATTTTTACTCTTGTGCAATGTATATATTGAAGTTTTTGTAAAAATATAGAATAATTATATATGAATAAATATAATAATTTAAAAATATAATTAATTAATTTAGGGTGACAATATATATATATATGAGATGTATATATTATCGATACCTACAAAAAATTTGAAATTTTAAATCATTCACTAATAAAAATAATTAATAACGTATTTGTCAACTAAAGATATGATTGTAATTTTTTGAATTTTTTTGAATATGAATTAATTTGTAAAAGTATATATGTCAAGATAATTAATATGTGATTATAAATTTCTATATTTGTATATATAAACAATAAATTTATTTTAAACTTGGCGACACATATACACCTTCCTTTTAATTATGAGTATGATAATGAATTAAGAAGTAAGAGAAATAGGAAGGGAACTAATTTTAGATATGATTATTATACTTATCTTGTTTCTGATGACCATTTGATTTATAATGATGCTATTACTTTTATTGATGCTCTTTTTTAGAAACATGTTATAAATACCAAAATTAAATCTATTATGTCTAATCATTCTTTGGAATTAGTTGATTTGCCTCCTAAAAAAAGACTTATTTGATGTAAATAAGCGTTTATGAAGAAATTAAAATCGGATGGTAGTGTTGATAAATACGAGGTTAGGTTGGTAGCCAAATGAGATTTATTTGATAAATACAAGGCTTTGATACATACTCTCTGGTAACTAGAATTACATCCATTAGAGTTTTATTTGCCATAGCATCTATACATAATCTTGTTGTGCATCAAATGAACTTGAAAACTACATTCTTCAATGGTGATCTGGAATAGGAGATTTACATGGAAAAGCCCGAGAGATGTGTGGTTAAGGGTAAAGAGAACAAGGTATGTAAAATTCTTAATTCTCTTTATGATTTAAAACAAGCTCCTAAACAATGGCATGAGAAATTTGATAGTATTATGATATATAATGGTTATGTGACTAATGAAATGGATAAATGCATATATAACAAATTCGATAATAATTTTGGTATGATTATTTGGAACATCATTAGATTTTGTGAATGATACTAAGAGCTTTCTTGCTTCTCAATTTGATGAAAGATATGGGTGTTGTAAATGTGTTTTTTGGAATTAAATTGATTAATAAGCTTGATAAATTTATTTTGTCTCAATCACATTATGTTGAAAGCATGCTTAAGTGATTTGGATATTATGTTTGCGCACATGTTTCTACACCTTTTGATCTTAATTTGCATCTTGGGAAAAATAATGGTAATAATGTTTCACAAATTGAATACGCTCGTATCATTGGTAGTTTGATGTACTTGATGAATTGTATTAGACCTGATATTGTATGTGTTGTCAATAGATTGACCAGGTATACGCATAATCTTAGTTATATGCATTGAATTGCTTTGAATAAAATTCTGAAATATTTGAAAGGCATTTGGGCTAAGGTTTGATATATTTTGGTTATCCTTCAGTGTTTGAAGGTCATAGTGATGCAAACTGGATTTATGAGTCTAACAAATTAAAATCTATTAGTTGCTATACGTTTATGTTGGTAAGTGAGGCTATCTCTTTGAAAGCCTACCAAGTAAACTTATATTGTTAAGTCCACTATGGAGTCAAAGTTTATAGCCTTAGAGAAGGGATCCGAGGCCAATTGGCTAAGGAATTAATTGATGCTAGTTGTTAGAGAATTGATATGAAATAGAATTGCAATTTTGAATGTAAATTGCCCAATCAAGATTATCATGACCATGTTTGATAGTTGTAGAGCCATAGAAAGCAACTTAAACAGATAAAGTCAACCAGTTAAACTTAAACCAAGGAAATTCATATCCAAACAATAGGATATGACCAAGTCACATTTTCGCCAAATAAATTAATAAGAAGGTCCAATAACAAAATGCATCTACAACCATTCAGAGTTTGAAACCAAAAAGACTGGCACCCTTAAACAACCGCCATAAACAAACACCAAAAGAGGTTGAGTCATGTATCTCAACAAGCCAAAAAAACATAACCACCACATGATCTCATACTAAGTCAACATATAAACTTCTTCTTGTTGAGATAGGCATATTAAATTATCAACAAAAAAACTAATCAAGCTAACTACACTAGACACATCTTAAAAGGTTGTATATTCACTTTGGCTGAGATGGATAGATGGGTTCCCTTTAACTTTGAATATAGTGGTCTCAATCCCTACATTAACTCTAGTGGAAGGTCCAACTACATTTAATCCTTACATGGCAATCCATTACCTCTGTGCAAAGCTTAATCGATCACAACTTTATCAAAATGATACCTTTTAGTTATCTTTCTATGAACTTATATTGCCACTAGGTATTGTATTAGGAAGATGAAGTTGGTTAGAGTGATCCTGTGCTTGGTAACTTGGGTCGACTGCTTTTGCCCTTGGAGACAGGCTTCCCAACTACTTTTCTCTTTCTCTTATGTTTTCCGTTGGTAGTAGCCCCAACACTTGACATTTGGTTGTGTGGAGTTTGACTTAATGGAGATGGTTCACTCATGTTATCCTTAACTGGCTCTTGGATTGTTATTCCATAGTTGGTCCAACCTCTTATAGCCTGCAATAAATTTAGATCCAACAAATTAAGAATTACATATGCATGTCATACATGTATATCAGGATATAAGTTGTTACAGTAAGTTGAATACATTCTTTATGCTCGAGTAACTCTTTCTACTAGTAATTGGTGCTCTATAACAAGTCCTCTTATTATGCCTAAACTGATTGCAATTATCACACCTAACTATAGAAGACCTCCTAGCAGAACTGGGTCCAGCAGATACTTCACCATGTTCCCTCCTTCTATTCTTTCGTGGTCTTCCAGGAAATCTCTTCAGAATGGGTGGAAGGACAATATCTTCATGATTCTCATGTATATCTACCATGTTGAGGTCTGGTATAGGATGAACGATTTCATTGTATGATTGATGATAAGTGTGCTTAGTGTATGCAAAGTCGCATGACTGAGCAACATCAAGTCTTAGATAGCTAATGCATAATAAGGCATGCTTACATAGCAACCCTACATTCAAAAAGAATTTTATTAATGTAATAGACAACATACCTAAATGGCAAAAGACATGTAGGGATAGGTATATATATGATATCTCCCAATGTTTGCAATGACAGATTCCTGTTTTTAAGTCCATATAGAATCTTTTCCCATTGTCATTCACAACAAACTCCATCTAACCACCAAGGACTAAACTACACTTATTAGTCATATTCTTCATTATTTCAATCTTTCTCATTACTGTAGAAGTGATGAGATTATCCCACACCCAACCATCAGTGTATCTCTTATGTATCTTACCCATTATCTTCACTACTAAGGACTTAACCATGGTCAATACAAGCTTACCTCTCAGTGGTCCTATCCACTACTTAAAACTCTATGTCATGTTGTTGGTTATGTAGTCACTCCTCGCACGTGGATTAAATGCAAGATTTGCCCACATAGCTGGAAAGATCTTTTCCAACCACTGATGTGCCTTCAAATCTTCCTTTTTCATATCTTATATGACCTCCTTAAACTCCCAATCGGTATAAGTCTTTGCAACTTTCCAAAATAAGGTTCTCAACATAATACCTGGGAATTGGGCCTTGAAGTTATTGTACAGGTGCCTACATCACCACTTGTGTTGAGCCCAAGGGAAGACATCTACACTTGCCTGGTCTATTCCATATGAACATAATATAAAAGTACAAGACAGTTATAAACCATATTTAATTCAGTAACACAAATTAAGCAATAAATTGATAGTTTATCTTTTACCCGTCAATCATGATAACAAGTGGCTTGTCCTCAACCGAACTCCCAATAACTGTCTCCAACAATTGTAAAGAGAATGTCAATCTATCCTTGTTTTTAACCTCAACAACAGCAAAGGCCAATGGGAATATTCCATTATTTTCATCCAACAACATAGCTACTAACAACACTACACCATATGGTCCCTTTAAATGACACCCATCCAAACCTATAAAGGGTTTGCAACCTTTTATAAACCTCAACTTCATTGCATCCAAATATATGAAGAACCTTTTAAAAACAAGGTTGTCCCCGACATCCACCCTATCAACCTATAACTTCGCGAATGTTCCTAGATTGGTTTGCCTAATCATCTTAGCATAAGTCCTCAGTTTACTATAGGTTTTGGCATGGTTAACTTTCGTCTGCTCCTTTGCTCTCTTCTTAGCCCAATACATTTGACTACTTGAAACTTGCACACCATGAGTACATAACATATACTTATTAATAAACTTATATTTTATAGTCTTATACCAGATGAATTGTGGTAATTTGCTTATGATTATTGATAAATTTTGGATAGATCCTTATCAATTATCTTCGTTTTTGCAGAGTAAGAGAGATTTGACACACTCAAAGAGAAAGCAGAGGAAGATATCTCATTTTCAAAGCAAAAGATGATCATTTTGTCTTAGACAAGGTCCTGTGTCAACTCAAAAGCGATTTAGGAGTTAGACACGACCTTGTCTAACTTGAAGAAAGTTTCTGACTTGGAGATGCGACCGTGTTTCTTAGTCACACGACCATGTCTCCCCCAACATTGAAGTTACGCAGCTCAAAGGACACAGCCCTGTCTAACTTGATTGAAGCTTCTGACTTTGAGACACGGCTGTGTCTCTTGGTCACACGGTCGTGTCTCACTTAAAGTACAGTTACGTTGTTTTCAAGAGACACAACCGTGTCGAAGGGAGACACGGCCGTGTGAGGTCTCCTGATCCTAATAATAGTAGTTTTTTACCTCAAACATTATAAATAGAGTCAAACCCTCAAACCTGAGACACATTTTTTCGACAGTAGATGTTGAGAGGCAATTTAGAAGAGACAATTATCACGAATTCTTGGAGGACGACTACGAAGAGAGGACGACATTCTTGAAGGCTTGAAGATCATAATCACCGTAAAAGGGGTTTTGATTTCTTTTTCCCTATAGTTTTCTCCTTTCTTTGGGTTTTCTTTCCATGGGTTTGTATCTTGATATGAGATTATTTGTATTGAACATGAATAGCTAAACCCATAACTAGGGCTATGGGGGATCTTGTTTTCCTAATTATTTGGGTTGGATTTCTAATTTGACTAAGGTAATTTCTTTTTGGAACTATCATATTGCTTGCATTCTTGTCATAACTTGATTACTTTTGGTATGTGTTAATTCATTGTTTGACCGGTAACCATCCGCATTCAATGAGTCGATCTATATGGTAAGCCTAGGATTAGCTAGATTATTGAATGACCAAACATCAATTTATCCTACTAATAGAATTGACGGTATGTTAGTTCATCTCTTGAATTAAGGTTTAATGCATTCTTGATTAATTCAACTAAATGGCCAAATAGGTGAATTAAATTGAGAATAGAATATTGTTTCATCCATTACTATTGGGATTCAATAGAAAATAAGAGAATATTGACAAAAGAATTACCTTACATCATAATTAAAATAAAATCTAAATAATTGGATTCAAGTGAACCTTGTGCCCTAGTTTCTCTCTCATTGATTTCTCTCTATTTTGCTTGATTGTTCATTGTTTTTCTTCTTTAATTGTTTTCCAATTTTGTTTTGAATTTTATACACTTTTGATTGTTTGAATAACCATGAGTTCTATGAATCTAGTAATTACTACTTATCCCTCATGGGATCGATAATTGAGACTCAAGTCCTATATTACTTGGCGATGAAGTGTATTTGCTCTTAGTGTATTTTACGCATATCACTTATGTATTGATTCATAATTTAGGTTAGGATCTGCCCTAAATTGAAACTAGCATGCAAATACTACTCACAACCATTTCCAACACACATGACAATGACTCTAGTCCTCCTATTCTTGATTCTAGCAATTTAAAATCCCTCTTGTATGACATAGTCTCTCAATACCTCCCTAAAAGCATCAACAATAGCAAACGACATTCCTCTCTCTAGTATGATCTTATCCTCATTACTTTCAGCAAATATTCTACCAGTATCAGCCCTATCCCGACAGGGCCTATCTTCATCACTACTAGAGCCGTCTAAATCAAGCATAAAGTCATTATGGTCATAGTCTGAGACCTCATCCCAATCCCCTATCTTATGAGGCAGAATAAACCCATCTACATCATTAGACCTTAAATTGATACTCTCACACTTAAGAAATTTTGTAACTCTCATCATCAGAATCACTATATGTATGGACATACTTCTCAACAGTGTGCCTATTTTCATCAACATCGTGCTTTAAAAGTGGTTTTAGAAAATGGTGTACAGGTTCAATTCAACAAAGAGGTGCAATTGATCGTTACCTTCAAGGTCATTCTCCTTGAACCATTTCAAAAGCCCATGATCATTTTCCACCAAATATCCTGTATTATTCCCAGGTAGTTGACCTTCCATTTGGAGCTTAGTCGCACAATCTAGCCTCAAACTAGCGTGAGCTTGACTTTGAAGGTCCATGTAACAAAAGTAATCGATGTCAAACTTCTCCATGATGAATAAATCATCATTCCAGTTAACCACAATGCAGAATCTGGTGTTCGTATTATCACCCATTGTACCTAAAATCACCAAAAATGTAAATATTGGGTAAGGATCATAGTGTCTTCATCTTACAGAAACGGTCGGTGCATGTGCTAAAGATCGAAATTTTCACTTCATACCTTACTGCTCTCAAACCTTGTACACTCAGCCTTGATGAACACCCAGGCTTTGTTGCCTCAAACCCTAGGTTTTTTTTTTTCCAATCTCCGATGTCGAGAAATGAGAGTGTGTGGGATGGGTTTAGTAAACATACGAAAAGACTATGAGTTTTTTGTCATTCTTGCGTAAATGAGAGGACAGAGCGCAAAGTTAACCATTGGTAAGTGGGGATGGTTTGGAGTGTGAGAGAAGTCTCTTTAAAATTTAAATGACTCTCAACCATGGTTAGTAGTGTAGTTAACACCACAACTCTGTTAGGGTTGAGAGAATGTGTGGGGCGGAGTGTGATTTTTATGTAATAAAGGGGTTACTTGTTATTTTCGAATACCTCAGGTGCGTCATTGTTATTTACCCTAATTACTAATTACAACTAGATATTACAATAACTTTGTATAGAATATTAATGATAGTGAATTATATCTTGTCATCAAACTAAAAATGTTCAAATAATATATAAACTTGGATCATTGGAATTTGAATGATTTTTTGAACATAATAAAAAGAAAATTAATAGTTAAGAGATATGTTAAAGGCATCACTATATATATATATATATATATATATATATATATATATATATACACACACTCACACATGTTACAATCACATGATATTCAGATAAGTTTTCATTTTGATATTTTTTTTCTAACCTGATCAAAAGTAAATTATTCAATATTCATAAAAATATTCTTTAGATCTAAATATTAACATAAAATATATTTTTATATTTAAATTTTTAATAATTAACATAGTTAAAATTTAAAAATTTATAATTATTAACATATCTTATCTTATATCTATGTCAAATGTTCACCACCATTAAGTTAATGCAAAGTCACAATGAACAGAAATTATATATATATTTTTTACTTGAATGAACAGAAACTATATCTTCATTGAGATAAAAACCTCACAATCACACAGATCCATAATTGAATGGATGAAGAAAAAGTTAAAATGTGGATGCAGTGATGGTTGAAAAAATTCCATCCATGAAATTAAAAATTATGAGATTTCTATGTACACTTTATTTGTGCATTTAACAAAGCTTTACGATATAGAGATATTTTTAAGTTAACACAAATTTAATATATTAAATTTATATACATTTATAAAAATTAAAAAAATAAATTTTATTAAATTTATTTATCATAAAAATTTATCATTTTTTTTATTTTTTTATAAATATATATAAATTTAATATATTAAATTTATACCCACTCAAAAATATCTTTTACAATAAAATCGTTTGATATTTTATTATTCAGACTTTTTAATAAAATCTTTCGCAAAAGATGACGCTGTCTCATGTCATATCCTATAGTATACACCCCTTTCTCCCTTTCTAGAAGGACTGAAAGTGGTTCATTTTATTTTGATAATGATGAACAACATCAATCCCAATTATTCTGATAATTTCTTCTCCGCGTAGTCTGCGTGTGTAAATCAAATTAGTACGTGCCATGCTATCCCTTGGCTAAAACGAAAATTAGGGGGGGCACCCACAACCACCCATAAGATTCAAATTTCAGGAGGCAAAATGCACACTTTGTCTTTTTGGTGACCATTCATTTTGTGTTTGTTTTCCCAACACTACTATTAGGTTACGTGGTAATCATTACATTCAAATCCAACGGAAATTTTTCCCCATGAAATTTTCCCATCATGCTTCAACATTAACAGCTTAAAAAAAATAAAAGAATCATCCTTTTCAATTGTTTGTGACACAAAGTTGCCAATTTGATCCCCGTTTTGTACTCACATTAATTCCCCAGAAGTTACCAATACAATAACACGTAGTCCTTAGGAAATTTATGTATAACTTGAATGAAAAACTGTAGCAAATTTTATTAGTTCCATGATGTCTTATACCTAAATATTTGATCACCTTTAAATTAAGGTTAATCTTGTATATTTTATTTTATTACGCGTCATAGTTTGTTTAATTTGAATATATATGCTTTTGAAATATATTAGAATTTTTCAAATAATTGACAATGACAGACATCATAAGTCGGTTTGTGATTGTAACATTATATGATCTCACCACCACAGTCACAAAAATACACTGTCTAATTAATCATTAATGTTTATGTAAAATAATATAATAATACGTTGAACTAAACAATTATTTCGTATAGTTTTATCTAATTTGGATTTTTTTATTTTTATAGTTTTTTTTAGATATTGATCATTACATTTTTATTTTTTAAATTTTAGTATTTATCGTAAAGTTATCAGTCTTATATTTTTCACTTATTTGAATTATAATTCTATAGTTACTAATTCAAATTAGTGAAATTCTATAAAACGATATCTAATGTTTTAAAAATCAAACGAGAAATTAAATCGATAAAACTTCTGTATCATGGATTCTTTCGTTGGTCTTAGAATAGGGAAAGTCTCCTCTCACCCTCTCACCCTAATTTTTTTTTATCAACAAAAATGACTAATAACTACTGCTAAATAATCCAAACAAGTCAACTAATCAATATTTGATCAAAAATTATTACTTTAATAAAGATTTGAAAAATATTTTATCTTCTCTACATAATTTTCTTATTATTATTTTAATTATTAAATAAAAAATATTAAATATTTTTTATATTTTCTAAACATTAAATATATTTATTTTATTTTTTTATTTAACATTAAGAAGATTATTAAAAAAAAATTGTATAAAGATAGAATATTATTCTAAAGATTTTGCTATGGAACGGTGGAACATTCAAATGCACCACACTTCTAGGCGTAGCTAGGGATGACAATGGGGAGGGACAAGACGGGGCGTGCTTCCCCGCCTCAGCTTCGGTCGTAGGTACCCGTTTATGATCTCCTCGAGTAAACGAGATATCTATAGGTATTCGCGGATAATTAATAATTTAAAATAAAATCTTAAAAGTTACAAAAAAAACATAAATAAAATAAACTTTAACATCACATATTACAACTTTGTTCAACAATTTAAAATTCTTATCAAATTAAAAGAATATTATAAATAACAAACTAAATTCAATTATATTTTGTATAATCAACTTCAGATAAATAACTATTACATAAATAAAATATATTTTTTAATAAATTTTATCATTATAGCTTCATTCAATAAAAAATTTATTTTAAAATAATAAAAATATATGTATTTTTATCTCATCTCAAAATTAGAAAAAAAAAAATCATAATATATAATATATATTAAATAAAAAAATACTTAACAAATTTTGTAGATACCAGCGGAGACAATACTATAATTCTCACTCTCGTCTTCATTTATTAAATGAGATTCATCCCTCACGTCCGTCGCGAATAATTTCCACATATATCTGTGAATTTAATAATTTTGTCATCTCTGACGTAACTTGTTTTGTTTAGAGATCAACATTTATTATTGTTTTTTTTTTAATTTTAAAGATTGTGAAGTTTTACCTATCAAACCTCAAGCGTTCTAATGCTCGAGTGTTCCATATGACAGCCCTTTAATAATTCGTTTTCTTTGCTTTAAAATATGTTTTATTTCCCTTTTAAATATATTAACGTGGGATAATTTGTAAATTGAAAGGGCAGGAGGCCCACAACAATTTCAATTTTCATTATCTTTATCACTTTCTCTTCTTTCTCTCTCTCTCTTTCTCAAAAAAAAAATCTCAACCTAAGGTGCTTTTCATACCACCCTTTTTGCATCACCGGAACATTGCAACAGTGAAGTTCACTTACAAACTCAACCACTGCTCTGATGCAGAGGCACACACGGCTGGATGATGGAGATGAGCTCGGCTGAAGGATGATGTAGTGAGTGTGGCTAGCTAAAATTATACGAAAATATAGTCAATGTAATTGCAATTACAATTATAAAGACTATTAAAATTATAATATTACAATCACAATTATGTATGTGGATCGTAATTTAATAATATGGATTAGACCAAACCGTAGACATGGTCGGTCCCCAATCCAATCTGCCAGTTTAGTTCTTAAAGCACTGCAATATACATAAAACAACTATAAAGATCAAAATCCAACTTGAGTCAAAATCTAAAGATTAATTATTTAGTTTAACCAAAATAAAAAATTGACGTGAAATAAAATGTGCACTAAAGCAGTTGAGTTAGTAACAATAACTGTGACTTAGTTTTGCAACCAACAAATTAATGTAGTTAATATTTTCTTGAAGAGAAAATTCACCTGTTTTGCACGAAATTGTTCTTAAAGAGCTGGGAGATATTTTTGGAAGAAATTAAAGTAAGCATGGATAAAATTACCTTATTTTATAGCTAAGATGCATGGAGAAATTTAAAAAAGACTAGCTTGATTAAACATTGAAAACTTATGTTTAAGTCGATGACCAATCCTTGTGTACATAAAATTTCTATACATAAGAATAAGAATTTCTCCACAAAAACACATTACAGGCAAGCAAATGACCAATCCCCCTCCACTAGAAATGACCAATCCCCCTCCACTAGAAATGACGTATCTACACAACAGAGTAGAATAGGAATAGGATCTTGTCTAACTCAAATCAAAACTTTTTCTCATAGTCCTCAAACCATTATTTCAATTCCTTCTACTTCCATTTCCCACCCCCACGGTACTCAAATATCTCCTCAACCAGACAATCATTTTTCAACATTACTCATTGATTAATGCAGTCCAAGCAACGGTATCGTGAAGGAACTTTTATTGAACAGTCAGCAAACTGATATGTTGCCAAAGCTGAATATAAATGACCAATTTGAATTTTGCGTTCAAGCATTCAAGAGGAACTAGAGGTGCTCCTGCTCCACAAAGCAAACATTGTCATCGAAATTCAATCCTACTATATGCCAATAAGGGGATTGCTTATAAATTTTTAAAATTATATTAAATATAACCAACCGTCACAAGTACTTGTTAAGTACCATACCCAACAAAAAAAGATGGGTACCAGAATAATGACAGCAAATAAGTAAGGCTCCCTAATGAAGTTTCCTTGATCTTCAATGGTACTTATGTGGGACCTCATTACCTCACTGAAATTCCCATTATTTCCCAAATTTTTATTTTCTTGGGAAGGAAAATGGGATGGAGCCACTTACAGCTTCAATGTCAATTTTGTACACCAAAAGCTTTCGTCTTTCTCTGCAACTAGTTCTGTAGGCCACAACCACATGCCCCACAGCCAACACACAAGAGCACACGAACAAACCTATTTCGGAGGCTCTAACATACCCTCTTCCATCAACACCCGAGAGGCTGAACATGTAAACAGCTTTGAACGACACAAATATCAGAGACAAAACAGAACACATCGTCGTGATCCCCAAATAGGGTCCTCGTGAACGTCTTGGTCCATCGCACAAACTATAAACACCTACAACAAAAATTCAAAATTCATTTAGCAATCAGAATCTCATTCAAAAGGGTCCTTGAAAATCACTAAAAAAATTGAAACTTTTTCTTTTCTACTTACAGAAGATGATGAAGGATCTTATAATGGACACGAGGGGTATATCAATGAGACAGTATCGAAAATCGTAGTTATCGAAATGTGAAGAGAGAGTTTCCAGGGACAGAGAAGCAGGGGAAAGAGTAGAGAGCAGAACAGAAGGAACAAGTGCATCAGCAATAACCATGAGAACTGGGGCTGAGAAAAGAAGGAGCGAGATGAACATGGCGATCAAGAAGAACACAGTCTTCACGCCCCTTAATATCCTTTTTGGTTTTCCTTCCTTTGAGGTAAAACCCATCTTAGTTCCTTTGATTTCCAACCAGTTCTGGCTCTGCTTGTGGTTGTAGGCTTACAAAAACTATGTGTGTGTTGTTGTATGTTATATGTTGTATCTACAAAGCGTGGCACGACATGAGGCAGTTTACAAGGCAAACAAGGTAGGAGGCTTAAGAGGGGGAAGAATGAGAGAGAGAAAGGGAGGCAGAGGGAGATAGGAAGGTGCAGGCCAAGGTGCAGCAATTTTGACCGGACTAGTCCACTCTCTAAATGATGACAAATGGTTGGGACTTTACACGCACACCCTTATGTCGATATGTTGCAAA
This sequence comes from Ormosia emarginata, assembly GCA_029884605.1. Classification (NCBI taxonomy): domain Eukaryota; kingdom Viridiplantae; phylum Streptophyta; class Magnoliopsida; order Fabales; family Fabaceae; genus Ormosia; species Ormosia emarginata. The sequence continues at coordinate 1,937,372 of JAQQTP010000032.1, read as the reverse complement.
TATATGAGTACGAGTTTTTGGAATTTGTATTTTTAAAGTAATTTATGTGAAACTAAATATTTATTAATTATTGGTGGATGAACTTATTTATTAATAATTGATAAATATTTAATTATTTATAAATTATTTTAGAAGATTCTTTTCCTGAGTTTTTCATATGATATCATATGACATGTAAATATGATAAATTAATTAATTATTAATTAATATAATATATAAAAAAAGATAAATATTTTTAAAAATTGATATGTGTCTTTTTTGTTAGTAAGTAAATATTTTACTTATTTGATATGTGATATTTAAAATATTTAATATTTTATCAAATGTGATCTTATGTGGTTGTTTTTTTTTTTATATATGATCTAATGTGATAATACAAGATATGTGAAAAAAATAATACATGTACAAAAATTATTTAATAAATAAATTAAAGAAATATAATACATAAAAAACACAAATAAAAAAGAAAAAATAATAATTACACTGTTTTTGTTTAAAGAATCAATGTGTTGAAAATTGATGTAATTACACTTTTTGTCTAGATACCATGTATGCGTTGAGAATCGTTGCTTAACGACGATAGTTGTTGAGGTTGCAAGTGACTATCTGGGTTGACATAAAAGACGATGATAGCGAACACGAGATCCAACGACTTAGACAGAGGACTAAAGGAGGATATGAAGCTGTAGTTAAAGTTCTGCCATGGTCGTTGCCAAATTCCTGTACTTGAGGGGGAATCTATCATGGACGTACATCAACACCAAAAAGAAGGAGAAGAAGAAGACGAACATCAATTAGCATAATTCAAATTCGAATTTTTCTCTTAATTTAATGACATTTATGTACAGTTAATTAATTAATTATTTCAACCAATTAATGTATTCTTTATCTTTAATGAATCTTGAATAATGAATAATATTATTATTCAAATTCAAATAATTTAAATAATAATATAATTAAAATTTTAAATTTCGAAACTTGCTTTTAATGAATGTCATTTATTACTATTAAACAATTTATATATAATTAATTTGTTACCTAAACTAATTAATTTGTTAATTTTTCACTATCTTCCACTAATAAGATTTACATTCAAATAAATAACCCAAATAATAAAATAAATAAAAAATTAAATTAAATTTTCCTCATAATTGAATGTTATTTATGTACATTTTATTAATTGCCTCAACCAATTAATATATTAATTATTTATTATCTTCTATGAATAATATTATTATTCAAATAATTTAAATAATAATAATAATAATATAATTAAAACTGCGATAAAAAAATATACTTAAAACTTGTAATTGAGTATAACTTCGAAATTAATCAATCAATATAATATAATAATTTCTAAAAAAAAATAATAGTCTAAAATTCTGTCATGTGTCACTCTTAACTGGCAAGACATGTGTCAAATAGTCATCTTATTTGCATGTCATGTATTTTTTTTTTAGAAATACAATTTGTACACATAGATGACACATATTTAAACACTAAAAATCTAATAAACTAGAATGCTGATGTAAACTCTTTAAAAAAGGAAACATAATACTAAAAATCACAAAGACAAAGAAAAAACAAAAAATACAAATGGAATGAAAAAAAAAGATAAAAATTTAAGTTAACAGAATATGAAAATTTACATGAACATGTTTTTTTGGTTTTATAAGATTTTGTTACACATTTTAACTTTGATACTATACTTGTTTCAGATACATTAATTTCTTTTTCCCACAATTGTATTTTCGGTTGAATTTTAAACTATTTATCACTTGACTTACTTATTTTAAGTTACATGAATATAAATTGAATTAATGTATATATAATTTTTAGTAAAGTTAATTTATTAAAATATTTATTTTATAAAATTATTGGATTAAATTATGTATTTAAAAGACAAATATTTTTGTTTATATTATAAATTTTTTCTAGGCATATAGGTTGATTTGTAACATTTTATATTTAATTTTTGTAGTGTTATATTGGAGTGAAATCCTTCATGAAAATATTATGTATTTTTAAACTAAACTTATATTTTTTTTATCTTGATGAATTATTACATATATTTTATTTAATAAAATTATTTTTATTTAAATTATATTTATTTTTATTATTTAAATCTTAATTTAGCCATACATCACACGAGTACAAAATTTAATTTTTTAAAAATTAGGATACATATATGGTAACATATATTAAATAAAATATCTATTTATTTATGTAAAAAAAGATAAAAAAAATAAATGTATATACTTATGATCACCACACCCTAAGTCTTATGTATTTTCTAACTCATTTAATGATGAAGAAAGTATGTTATTTTGAAGAAGAGTAAGATTACAAGAGTAAAAATATGTTTTAAGTGATATAATTAGTGAGAAAAGAACTTAAATCCATAGCTTAGATTTCTTTAATAACAATATTTTTAAGGTGGTAAGTATCTTAAAAAAAAAAAGATACACTAAAAATACAAATATAAAAATATTATATGAGATACAAATATGATATGTATACATCACCAATTTTGAAATATCCATAATCCATGCATCATAGTAATAAAGGAGCTCCCAAGACTTTATACTCTCTCTCTAACCCAACGGTAATACCTAAAAGCTTAAACGACAATTAACTATATCTATGTTTCAAGGTTAATTTATTGACTTTTATAACTTAATACGTGTCTCATGTGTTTCAACTATTATTACTTGAATTATAATATTTTGTAGAGAATCATAATATATTATATATTATATACATAAATTATCTCATATTTATATAATTTTTTACTGTCTTTAATTGATCGTAACTTATTTTTTACACTTATATATATATATATATATGTGCGCGCGCGCGCCCACAACAAACTTTATCCTTGTCGCTTACCGAAACGGAATTTTCGTGGATTGCAATAAAGAAAGCCTCCGTACACAGACAATTGATTGCCGTTTATCCTACTTTTACACTAAAGTTTCAATATCATCCCCAAATCAAACGCCATAAGATCCTTTTTTTGTCAGTCAAAAAAAAGGATCCTTTTTCCTCCTAGCCCAAGCTTAACGTTTTTCCACCTAAGGTAGATTGTAAGACGGACTGGGGAGTCCTCAACCCTTGTCAGCAAAGTTAGTAGAGGATTCATAATATATGTTTGGTGAAGTTGATTCCACGTAGCTGTATAGAAAGAAGGAAGCACCAAAGTTGGCAACACACGGACTTTGGGATAAGGGATTAGAGAAGAATAACGACCTGAGTGGACAACGGTGGATTGAGTTTTTTTATTAAACTTTTAATACATTTTAAAAATAAGTTAATTTTGAGCTAGCTAAAAAGGTGTTTCAGCTTCTGTTTGATCTTTTCTATATATCTGTCTTCCTGAGATTATTATTTTCAATGCGTTGTCACGTTATTATTAGATGTACCTAAATATGATATATTCATAATGTCTTCACACAAGAAAAACCTCTTTAAAAAAAAAAAACTTAGAAAAGTAGAAAGTTACATATCTTTGATTTCAGAGACATATGACACTCACACGAGATAACGAATTATTCAAAACTATCGGCACTATTTTTTCCTTTCAGTATTACCTCCAATACTCATTCTAGAAATTCTTACATTTGACATTACCATTATTATTATTTTTTTCTTTGGTCAATGTGAAACTGATGTGTATTTTCTCACTTTATTAAGTGACAGTCAATCAATATTAAGAGTAAAACTCTTTTTAAATAGTTGTTATTGAATATTAGGTCAAAAAGACAAAATGCAGCACGTAAGAGATGACAGTGAATTAATTACCTTCATTATATAATCCAAATTATAATGTTTAAAAAGTTGAAAACACAAAGAATCCAAAAGGTTTTTTTTTTTTTAATAATGCTGACACATACCCTATAACATCGAATGTTAATGAATGTGACAAATTCAATTTCAAAGGATTTAATTACAATCTTTTTCAGGCAATGACTATTCAAACAGGTCAAGACACTAGTTTATCGATTTTTTTTTTTTGGCTTTTATGATATTTTACTAAACGGGTTAATTTGACTGAAAAACTATCTACATATATACATACCTTTTTATTGTTGATTTAAATGGAAAGAACTCAAACCTATAAAATATATAATTAAGTTCAATTTTAAAATTTATATATTAAAAATAATATTATTAAAAAGAATTTTTAAATCGTATTTTGAGATATTAATTTATCACTATTTATTAGGTAAGAAATACTTTAAAAAAAAATCAACATATTTGATATATTGATTAAGAGTTCAAATAATCAGATTATCAAACTAGCTAATATGAATTTTTTAAATATATTTTATTTAGGATTTAATTTTGATATATTATTAATATACATAAACATTTTTAACTTTATCATTTAATTATATATTATCATGTTATTAAAATATTTAATTTTCATAATAATTATGTTAAAAATTATATATATAATAATATATAATAGATTGATATTATAAAAAAATTATATTAATAATATATTATAATTAAACTTATACTTCTAAAAACGTGTAGTTTCTAAAAGCACTCACCCTCATGGGAAGTACATGTGGCATTCATTTTTCTGGTGTGGCGGCTAGAGCCGGCCGTATTTGGCATACTTGACCGCTCTCCAGTCTCCGCAAATAAGCTGACATTAATTTACTCGTGAGGAAGGGCTGCTTTGCAACGGATTAAGATCATCTAACTGCATGAGATCTTGACCGTTGATTTTGTTTTATCATATGATCAATTTTTGTTTTAAAATTATATTTCAGTAATTCGATGTGGAATTAAGAATTGCACACGCCTGCAGTTAAAAAGAAAAGGGGATCCATATCCGCTTGGCAACACCACCAAAAAAATTGCTTTTCTTGGGGCTTAATCATTCAGTTTCGTAAACAAGGTTTGGCGCTACAGTCTCTTTTACGTGTCAACATTTTAACGTGCACCTATTTTTGAATCCAGATTATTCTTTAGAATAATGTCATAAGCAGTGACGAAATTGCAATATTTGCAATCTACGAATTAATTGTTAGACTTGTGGGTATAAAAGAGTGTTTTAAATTTAGTCTCTCAATTGTTAGAATATTTAGAATATATTTTAAAATTAAATTAAATTTGATTTTATATTATTTTAAAGATTTGATTTCAATCTAATTAAAAATATTATTTTAATTATATTTAATTTTATATATACTCTTTTTTGTATAAATAAAGATTTTTTGTATGTACACGATTAATTCAGAGATAATTTAAAAAATATATAGAAACATTATCTAGACTTTTTTGTATTCATTTTTTCTATTTTAACATAGATCGTAAGTAGATCATCTTTTGTGACTTGTCCCATCACTATTTCACTGCTTAGTTCCTAAAAATATGAAATTTCGATTAGTCACCTCTCTTGTGGTGTTTTCTTTTTTAGAATCCTCTATTTATCTCTTTGCCGTCATTTTCTCTCTATTATTTGTAGTTGGTTCTGTCTCTGCTGCACTCATCTGTTGCGCGTCTCTACTGCACTTCTCTGTTGTGCTCCTCAGTTGCACTCCTTCGCTGTGCTCCAATCAATTCTATCTGATTCGACCTGAAAGATTGACTTTGTCTCAATTGCTTCTGCCTCTGATCAGTCGTCTGATCCATCCTAAAAGATTGATTTCGTCTCCGTTATTTCAGCCAAATACAACTTGGTTCCATCTTAGATGTAGTTTGGCTCCGTTCCCATTGTGATTGTCCCAAATGCATATGGGTTTCATCCTAAATGTAGTTTGAGCCTCTTTACTTCTCTAAGATCTTGACGTTGAGTTTTTAGATTATTTTTTTTAGTGTATTTTATTTTTGTCTGTCTAATTGTAACAAGCTAAAGCTTGAGGAGAGTGTTAGAATATCTAGAACATATCTTATAATTAAATTAGGCTTGACTTTGTGTTATCTTATGGATCTTATTTCTACATAATTAGAGATAATATTTCGATTATATTTGATTTTATATAGACTCCTCTTGTATAAATAGAGAATTTTCTTGCATACAATGATTAATTCAGAGGTAATTCAGATAATATACAGAAACCTTCTCTAGACTTTGTTTGTGTCACTGTTTCTCTATTTCTAACACCCATGTGTAGTTATGTTTAAAACTTGAGTCTCATATTGCCTACATGAAACTCTTGAGGAGTGTTTAATTATGGACATGGTCCATTAGTAAATACATTATGGTATTAGAGTTAGGATTGTAGACTTAGGCTTAGCTTAATACACATATGTGCGCACCCGACCCATCACACCTCGTCTAGCGCACATGTGGGCTTGACCCAATTTACCTCGGGCCTCTCTTTTGCCAGCCCACTTGGTGACTAAAATATCTTTGAAACTTTTCTTGGAAGCTCATTCTTTGGTGGCTTCTTGATGAAGCTTGTTCGTTGGTGTTAGAAGCTTACTTTGTAAGCTACCTTAACTTACTTTCTAAGCTAAGGACTTTTATATATTGCCTCACTCACCAAACCCAAACGTACTTCTGCTACTCATTTTCTCCTACTCACTTAACTTACTTTCTTAGCCAAGGACTTCTATATATTGCCTCACCCACCAAACTCAAACATACTTTTGCTACTCATTTTCTCCTACCCACTCATTATCATCTTCTTTACTCTCTTGTTCAGATCTGCTTGTTGCGCAACAAAGGTGTTCCCCACAACTCTGCTGTGACTCTAGTGTTGGTACGGGAGGTGTTGCTGCTAGTGTACAAAAATCATCGTGTGGATGAGCTCCTGAGGAGACCCACGTCTAATCTAAGAAGGGTTACTCGTTGAGGCCATTCCATCGAACATTGCTCTGGGTAGGGCAAAGATAAACCCTTAGAGACAGTACCTAACACAATTCGTGGTAAATTCGTACCAATCTTCTTATGTTCTTGTGTAAATATTTTATTTGTGTGTTGTTATTCTTGTTGATTTCAGTAACTCAAATACTAGTACACACATATATATCTCCAATAATCTTAAGGGTTTATCATGGATAATAGTATTTTAGCCACTAGCCTACTACCAAAGTCATTCCCAATGCTTTAAAGGTTGATTCTTTCGATGGAAACATTTTAAGAGATGACAAAATCAGATTTCGGAGGTTCTTGATTTTAGCAAAATTAATTTTATTTTGGTTGATCCTAAATCCGAAGAAGATTTCGAAAAATTACCAATATGCTTTGAAAGATTGGGAAATGACGGATAAGTTGTGTAGGCACACTATTCTTAGAGCTTTGTCTAATGATTTATATGATATTTATTTTCATTATTCTCATGGTAAAGATATTTGAGATGCTTTGGTTCAAAAATATATTTATGAAGAAGAAGGTAGTAAGAATTTTCTTGTTCATAATTTTAATGCATTCCAAATGATTGAAAATAAAAGTGTTACTTTTCAAATTAATAAGTTTACTAAGCTTGTAGATGATCTTGCTAAGGAAGGAGATAACCTACCCGAAATGCTTGTCTTTCAAACTCTTGTTGATAAATTGTCCGATTCTTAGATGGATTACAAGCTTACTTTCATGCAAAAGAGAAAAGCCATGACTTTGCAAGAAACAATTGTGCATATTAAAATTGAAGATAAAAATATGATCATGAACAGTGAGCATAATGTTAAGAAGATGCATAATAGAGCTAATGTTGTTAAAAATGTGCATTCTAAGTATTCATCTCATGGTCATAAAAATCATAGCTTTAAATATTTTAAACATCAATTTAAAAAGCATGATACTAACTCATCCTCTCAAAGGAAGAAAGGTGCTTGCTTTATTTGTGGCAAAATAGGTCACTTTGCATCAAGTTGTAGATTCAATAGGAACAACCAAGGAGGTAGAGTTGGAGGAGGAGCATCATCCAAGGAAAGTGCAAATGTAGTCAAACACTAAGATGATGTTATAGTGACAATGATGTTAGAATGTTTTTTGGTGAAGGAAGCCAATGGGTGGATTATGGACTCTGGTACCACAAAGCACATTTATGCTAAGAGGGAGATGTTCGCTAAGTTTGCTCCAATGGAAGATGAGAAGGATTGTGTTTACCTAGGAGATTCAAGCAAAGTTTCGGTACTAGGTAAAGCAAAAGTGTCATTAAAGATAACATCCGATAAAACTATTATGCTATTCGATGTACTATTTGTACCCACCATTAAACATTACTTGGCATCGGTCCATCTCCTTAGCAATGCTAATTTGAAGGTAACCTTTGATAGTAACATAGTTACCTTGTCTAAAAATGAATTGTATGTTTGAAAAAGTTATCTTAGTGATAACTTATATGTCTTGAATGTAGTTACAAACAATAATGAAGGAAGTTCATCTTTTACTTACTTGGTTAATTCTTTTGATATTTGGCATGGTAGACTTGGACATGTGAATGTACCTTATATCTTAAAATTAAAATAAATTAGATTAATTTACAAGTTGAATAACACAAATTTGGATAAGTGTAAAATTTGTGTGGAAACTAAAATAAACAAGAAACCATCCAAACAAGTAAGAAAACAAAGTGAGTTACTTGAACTTATTCATAGTGACTTAGGAGATCTAAAACACACAGTAACAAAAGGAGACAAAAGGTTTTACATAATCTTTGTGGATGATTGCTCTAGATACACTAAGTTGTATTTGCTAAGAACCAAGGATGAAGCTTTTCAAATGTTTGTTAAGTATAAGAATGAAATAGAAAACCAGCTTGGTAAGAAAATCAAGAGATGAAGAACAAATAGAGGTGGTGAATATGAATCTAATCCATTTAATGAGTTTTGTGAACATGACATAATACATAAGATAACTCCATCATATTCACCCAAATCTAATGGCATAACAGAGAGAAAAAATAGAACTCTAAAAGAAATGATGAATGCTTTGCTTGTTAGTTCTGGCATGTCTATGTCTATGTGGGGGGAGGCTATTCTTTCGGCTTGTTACATACAAAATAGGGTTCCATAAGAAACTTAGTAAAACACTTTATGAACTTTGGTTTGATAAGAACCTAATCTAGGACACCTTAAAGTGTTGAGGTGTTTGGTTAAAGTTGTGCTTCCGAACCCTAAGAAAAGAAAGCTTGGTTCTAGAACATATTATTGTGTGTTTATTGGTTATGCTCAAAATAGTGTTGCATATAGAAAAGTGATGTATTAGAGCATAATACTATTATTGAAACTTGTAATACATCATTCTTTGAACATGTGTTACCTATGAAAGTTAAATAGAAACATATGTTGATTCTCATGATATGTATGACGTTGTTATTGTTGAGCATTATAGTGAATTAAGAAGAAGTAAGAGAAATAGAAAAGAAACTTGTTTTGGATATACTTGTCTTGTTTTCGATGACCCTTTATCTTATAATGATGTTATTACTTTTATTAATACTCGCTTTTTTCGAAACTCGCCATTCATAACATAAATGCCAAATCAAATCTTCAAATCAAATCTCTCATTGAATATATTATTACTAATCATACTTGAGAATTAGTTGAATTACCTCCTAAAATAAAGCATATTGGATGTAAATAAGTGTTTAAAAAGGAATTAAAACTAGATGGTAGTGTTGGTAAATATAAGGCTAGGTTGGTAACAAAAAATTATAAATAACAAAAGAATATTGATTATTTTAATACCATATCCCTGTCAATCTCTTTAGGGAATACCACATCTCATTCTATACAAACATGCAATAAATATTAGTAATTGGAAAAACATCTCACAAATCACGACAAGATTTAATGTGGTTTGGCTAATTGCATTCATTAGAGTTTTATTTGTCATATCATCTATACATAATCTAGTTGTGATCAAATGGATATAAAAATTGCATTCCTCAATGGTGATCTTGAAGAGGAGATTTCATGGAACAACTCCAGGGATGTGTGTCTAAGGGCAAGGAGAACAAGGTATGTAAACTTATTAAATCTTTTTATGATTTAAAGTAAGCTCCTAAATAATGGTATGAGAAATTTGATAGTATCATGATATTCGATGGTTATGTGACTAATAGTGAATCGGATAAATGCATATATAGCAAATTTGTTAATAATGTTGGTGTGATTATTTGTTTATTTGTTAATGACATGTTGATATTTGGAACATTATTAGATATTGTGACATGTTGATATTTGGAACATTATTAGATATTGTGAATGATACTAAGAGTTTTTTTGTTTCTTAATTTGACATGAAAGATATAGGTGTTGCAAATGCGATTCTTGGAATTAAATTGATTAAGAAGCATGATAAATTTATTTTGTCTCAATCACATTATGTTGAAAACATGCTTAAGAGATTTGAATATTATGCTTGCACACCTGTTTCTACACCTTTTGATTCTAGTTTTCATCTTGTGAAAAATAATGGTAATAGTGTATCACAAATTGAATATACACGTATCATTGGTGGTTTGATATACTTGATGAATTATGCTAGACTTGATATTACATATGCTATCAATATATTGAGCATATATAAACATAATCCTAGTGATAAGCACTGGATTACTTTGAACAGAATTTTGAAATATTTGAAAGACACTATGGATTATGGTTTGGTATACTCTGGTTATCCTTCAATTTTGGAAGGTTATAGTGATGCAAACTGGATTTCTGACTTTAATGAATTAAAATCTACTAGTGGATGTGTGTTTATGTTGACAGGTGGGGCTGTCTCTTAGAAGTTCATCAAGTAAACTTGTATTGCCATATCCTCTATGATGCCAGAATTTATAACCTCAGAGAAGGTGAGATCCGAGGTCGAGGCCGAATAACTAAGGAATTTGTTGGTGGACATATCTTCGTGGAATATAACATGCATATCTGTGTTTATTCATTATGACTAACAGGTTGCCATTGCTCGAGCAAAGAACAAAATTTATAGTGGGAAAAGCCGACATATAAGGTTGTGAGGCAGTTGGTTAAGAATAATGTGATATCCATGAGTTTTGTGAGGTCAAAGAAGAACTTGGTTGATCTTCTGACCAAACCTCTTACTAGGATGCTGGTAAATAAAACATCGAGGAGGATATGACTGATTCCCATAAGTGAGGCGATATGATGGACACCCAACCACTGTGATTAGATATCCTATGAAGGTGGTTCAATGTTATAAACGAAGTAATACAAGTCTCAGTGGAAAAGATATTGTTGCTTTTACATGTGTGTTCTGCCATCATATGAGATGATTGGTGAGGAGTCCCTCCTTATGGTGTATAGCAATATCACTATAGTTAGTGTGATAAGATGAGCTTTGCTCTCAATGGGTCCATAGCCCTTAATATGGGGGTGGGATATCTACTGCAACATACTCTTGATGGATGCCACCTAAGAGAGAATAAGGATAATGTCATCTCCTATGAGTTTAGGCATAAACTCTAGAGCTCTCATGATTTCAAGATAACACATGGCCAGGATAAAGTGCAAAACGACTAAGAGCAGCATATCTTTTGGGTAGGGTATTTGCTGGGTGGGTTCAACAACGTTTTTAGACCCGACTCGCTCACTAGAGCAGTGGGTTGAGTTGAGTTGGGTAGGGTTGAGTCGAGGAGATTTTTTTGCTCGACTCGACCGGATCCGACTCAACCTGCTCAAGAGTTGGTTGGATTGTGTCGATATTATATGTCTGACATGTTTTTTTTTAAATTCCTAAAAAAAAATCGAAATACAAAATCTAACAAATTAACAAGTCTCAATCCCAAACATAATAGGTCTCAATCTAATAAATTAACACCATAAGTCTCAACTAACCTTACTCAAATATAATAAGTCTTAATCTAACAAATTAACATCATAAGTCTCAACTAACTTTACTCAAACATAATAAGTCTCAATCTCAAATAAACTAAGCACCATAAGTCAATAAGTGCATAACAAATTAATAATTAACAAATTTTACTAAGTATAAAATAAACTAAACAAAACAAGTCATAACTCAAACAACAAATTAGCCTAATGAATTGAAGTCAGTGTTATAACACAATGGTCGTTTAGCCACAGTTGGAACTGCTACTAAAAGATTTTTGACTAAAAAAAACGGTGAGTCGATTTTACCTTGGTTTTTTTTTTCAGTGCGAGTTGGACGCTTGTTTTTTGGTGGCTTCTTGAACATGTTACCCGACCTACATACTACGAGTTGAAGCATTTTTCAATCTAGTCCAACTCGTGAACCCAACTCAACCAACATTTTATGGGTTGGGTTGGGTCGAAACCCGTAAGTTCGCGAGTTGACTTGATTCACTAGACACCCTACTCTTGAAAATGTTATATGGTTGATGGACGTGCACTAACCTTTATCTTTAAAGTGGTTTAAAGAGATTTCTCTACCATACTTCTATAGAGTTGTCACCTACCTATACCTAAGGATGAAGTTCAAATCATTTTAGATACTTCCCTGATGCATGACATTCTCGTTTTACTCTATTAAGTTTGAAACATGCGAGGGATTGTTACGCTTGTGGGTCTTGAGAGTATTTCAAATTTAGTGTGCCTATGTGTGCTTATGTCTAAGACTTAAGTCCCACATTACCTAAATAAGGCTCTTGAGGAGTGTTTAATTATGGACATAGTCCATCAGTAGATACCTTATGGTATTGAGTTAGGATATCCGCCCTGTCACGCCTCATCTAGCATGCGTATGGGCTTGACCCAATTTTACCTTGGGTCTCTTTTTTTCCAGTCCACTTGGTGACCAAAATATCTTTGTAATTTCTCTTGGAAGCTTGTTTTTCGGTGGCTTCTTGAAGAAGTTTGTCCGTTGGAAGCTTGTTGAGGAAGTTTGTCCGTTGGTAGCTTCTTGAGAAAGCTTGACCATTAGAAGCTTACTTTGTAAGCTACCTTAGCTTAGTTTCTAAGCTAAGAACGTCTATATATTGCCTCACCCACTAAACCCAAACATACTTTTGCTACTCATTTTCTCCTACCTACTCATTGGCATCTTCTTTACTCTCTTGTTCATATCTGCTTACTACGCAACAAAGGTTTTCCCTACAACTCTGTTATGACTCTAGTGTTGGTACGAGATGTGTTGCTGCTCAGTGTACTAGGATAATCGTGTGGATGAGTTCGTGAGGAGACCCATATCTAATCATGGAAAGATTACCCGTTAAGGTCATTTCACTAAGCATTACTCTGGGTAGGGCAAATATAAACCCTTAAGGATAGTGCCTAATACAATTTGTGGTAAACTCATAGAGATCTTCTTGTGTTCTTCTATAAATCTTTTATTTGTGTGCTATTCTTGTTAATTTTGGTAACTCAAATATTAGTACCCACATCTATATCTCCAAAACTAATTACTATTCAATATTTAAATTCCACCCTTAAAAGACATGAATATAGTTATTTTTTATTTACTTAAAAATCTCTTGATTTTCTATCATCTTGAATCTCGCTTTTGGGAGAGCAAGGGCAACTTATTGTGTATTTTGTAGTATAATCTATAAACTCAATTTGTTTTTTCTTTGGTAATATAAACCCAATTAATTCTCTTTTTTTGGTTTACAAACCCAATAAATTTTGAAAACAAAAAAGGGTTGCGTATTCTTTTTCCACTGCTTTTAAGGTCAAGCATTTTGAAATAAGTTTTAAGTTCAAGTTTTCACTTTATTATTTCTGAAAAGACATGTGATCAATTACATATATGAACAAAATAATTTCTCTGTGCGATATAAGTAAGAGCTAAAAATACCAAAGAGATCTGCAATCAATGGACTCAAAGATGAACTACGATAGTGGGCTAATATTGTGTCTTAATCCAAAATTTTAAGGAAGTATATTCATGAATCCATCTACTTATAAAGTCCTTAATTTGTCTATTCATTTATAATGTGGGACTTCATTTTACCCACTCATACACTTGGAACTCACACTTGAATTCATAACAATCTCCCACTCAAGTATGAGTTCACACACAAGGACAACATACCAAAAGATACTCCCTCTCGAGTGGAGTACCGAGTCAACAATCTTAACAAAGTCAACATTTTCTATTGAAAATTCAAATGTAAGTGATGAAGTCTCATATTAGTAAAAAATGAGTTAATTGAGTATCATATAAGTAGGAAGACCTATAAACTCATTGTCTTAAGGTTTTAAGTCAAGATGTGGTTTCAAACCGCTATTGTAGTTTTCTCACTTAAATTCATTGATGGAGATTCTCCTAATTTTGGGTTCCCTTGACCATCTAACAAGGTGTATAAGATCTAATGGTTCATGTTGAGTCGAGTATTTGGAAATGGTGGTTGGTGCTTAGATTCAGTCTTAACCTCCTATATAATGGAGCACATTAGACAAGACTAGCATCTTGGTTGGTAACCCCGTGGATACTAGGAAAGGTTTCCATTTGAGGAGAAGCTTACTAATGTTGAGTAATGTTGGGACTCAATTTGAGGAGGAAAATGTTAGAAAAATGTGAATGATGAAGCCCCAGATTAGTAATTAGTGAGTTAATTGAGCAATATATAAGTGTGAAGACTTACTACCAATGGATTTAAAGAAGAACCACAATAGTAGACTAACACTACGTCTTAAACCAAAACCTTAAGGCAATTAATTTATTGGTCCATCTACTTATAAAGTCTAACACTTTATAAATTCCTTTCTAATGTAGAATTACATTTGATCTACATATAACTTAAAACACACATGTAAATTCCCAACACTTTAAATAATGAACAAAAAATAAAAATAGAGTAATACATTTAAATAGCATTTTATGCAACTTTTTGGGAGTCTTTTGTCATTTTTATAGTTTTAGAGAGAGAGAGAGAGAGGCTCTGAGTTTGAGGAGGATTTTTAAAAAGAGAAACTTGGGATTTGAAGGAGATCAAGAGTGGATTGAAGATCAAAGTGCTTCAAGATCACAATCTAGTTCATTCTTCCCATTTTCTTTTGATTTTCTTGCATATCTTCATGGTTTTTGATCTAGTTTGTATGGATTTGAGTATGATTAGGTTCTAATCCTCTTCTAGGATTTCATTTGAACTTGTTATGTAATTTGAATTTCTTGTAATTCTTCTTTTTCTTTATAAATGAAATGGTTTTGTTTATCTATATATTTTCTTAATGCATGCATTTAATTGACCACCAAGTGTTTAATGTGGGAACCCTAAGGAAATAGGAATAGAGAATTAGGTATTTTACCTAGATAATGTATGTTTATTTTCATTTGATTGTGTGGGTGAAGTGATTCACTATTATGATAGAAATATACCTCTTAGTCATGCAAGTCATTATTTGAGGCTTGGTCATAATGAATGAATCTTGAACTAATTCATATAAAAATATAACGTTTTAAGCAAGTGAAGCATATTTATTTGACCTAGGAAAAGATTTATAAATAATTAAGTGCCTTGACTAACGATACCAATTCAATGGTATTTTGTAATGGAGGTTGCTTGAATTCAAATGAAGTAGTAAAGGATAATGGATCCTTAGACCCTTATTTCTTTGCTTTCTCAATCTTTTACCTAGTGTTTGTTTTGTTTGCTTTTATTTCTTATTTTTCTTGCTTTCTTCGTTATTTGGGCTCTTCAATTATTGTGTTGCTTGGATAAAGATTAAGGAGTAATTGGTTAGTATTTAGCACAAAATTAGAACAATCTCTATGAGACAATACTCTTAACTTATCAATTTATTACTTGTGCGACTTTATACACTTGCTAATTAAGCTACAGTTCTGATTGTGTGTCTATATATGCACTTGCGTAGTGGAAAGGTTATCTACAAAATAATGCATTCCAGAATTGAAATCCCCACTACAAATGCAGAGGCTAGAGACAACACGCCTTCTTCAACTGTCTCTGTGGTGGCATCGACTTCTACATTATAGGACTAGGGATCAAATATTCGCAACCATTATCCTCTTGGTTTTGTGCCAATATATGGCATGCCACTAACCACGGCTAATCATATGAAAATTACTGTGCCAATATATGCTCCGACAAATCCCTTAATTCCTCTTGCGATTATCCTCCCAGGACAATATCCTTTTGTCATGATAGATCCCAATGCTTCAACAAATATAACCCCATACTTAGGTTTCGTGGATCCTAATACAATAGTTGTCTACGACATGACATAGTCCCAAGGAGCCCTTGTTGGTCTTATCTTCCCAAACATGACAAAGATCATGTCTCAAGAGCCTCAAAGTAACACAGTAGAGACATTGACCCAAAACAAACTTGGCTTGGCCTGAAAATGGCCTGGCTCAATCCTTGCTCATTTTACTGACTCTACCCTCAAAATATTGTTAGTGATCTCCCTGAATTTTGAATCCTCTACAGCACACCAACTTATATATTGGGTGAAAACATTACATTTATTGGAATAAAAAAAAAATTGCTATGGACTATAAAAGAGATTAGACGTGCCAAAGTAGATCAACCCAACAACTTAACGGGATGGGTCCAAAATACTCACATGTTAAATAAGTCAAAATTACAGACAAACCCACCCCATTTAGATCCTCAAATGGGCTGCCAATTGCCCAAAGCCACTTTTGGACTGGACACCTTTATAGTCGATACAATGAGGATGCAAATCTTTCATTTACTTCTTAGTTTACTTTTTAAGTAGCGATTCTTTACCCACTTCTCAATATAAGCACCGTATACAATTTAAGAAAAAATTCTTTTAAAATGAATTTATGTGTAAAGTAAATATGAATTTATTTATTTATTATTTAATTTAAAAGATATGTAATTTTATTTTATCAAATAGTTTTAAAATAAATACACTCTTATTTATTTTATACACAAGTTCATTTTAAAAGAAATTTTTCTCTAGAATTTATTGATGAAGGAGCACTTTCTTCTCTAGCTTTCTCTAAGTTCTTAGTTGAAACTTGATATAGTAAATTTCATATTGTCCCATTCCATCCCATTCAATATCAAGCAGCCGATCAACTAATTCGACATGAATACTCATGACCTGCTGCCTATTGATGGCTGATAATGTATGAAAATGAGTCATTTTGATCCTTTAATTAAAGGTGTATTTGGCATCTTATTGATTTTTATTTATTTATAGCGATATCAAATTAGTTTTTTTTTTTTAAACTGATATCAAGTTAGTTTTTCAATGACAATTGATTACATTACTTTCATTCACTTAAGGATCAATTTAATTATATTTGATGAATTGTTTTGATGTCACAATAAATGAAGAACCTATGTGAGGTTGATTATATCTTCAAAATAACAATTTTTTTTTATCTGATCTTTAAAATAACAATTATACTCTATTGAAAACCTTAGAAAAGCATAGTTCTGATTTTTTTAAAAACCAAAAAAAAAAAAAATAATCCAAAGTTTCATAACATTCTTTTCACAGTGCAGAAAGCATTAGTCATTTTTAATTAGGCGAGATACTGCATATTACTCTGATACCTCTTCTAAATATACATGATATTAATGACGTTGTAGGCAGTAAACAATGTAAACGACAATAAAATTGAGGGTTTTCAAGGAACTTGTTAAGAAATTTAAAATAAAAAGTTTTTAAAGAAAAGTAAAATATTAAATATATTGAGAATTAAAAAAAAAACTCTAATTTTTATTTAAAAAATTCTCATTTTGAATTCTTTAACAAATATTCAAAATTCTACGGATATGTTCGAAGATGACAAGAGAGAGGGTGATAATTGACAATAAATGACATGGTAAGATTTAATAATAGTGTGTTTAAGAGGTATTTTAAAAAAGGAAGTAGAATGATTTGACCCTCCTTTACCACTCAAAGTTTTCATTTTTTGTCTCTTCAATTTAAGGATAAAAAAAGAAATAACTTGAATATTTCACTATCATCTCTCATTAACTTATTAAATTACTAAACAATAGAGTGACATGTTCTCTATTATTTCATTATTTATCCTTTTATTTAATTTTATTATGAGTTATTCTATTCTATCTTTTTTAAAATTCTCAAACATAACCTAATATATATTAAATAGAATGTTTAGTTGTTTGAAATATTCAATCACATTAATCATTTTTAATAAGAAAAAGATAGTCATACATTATTTTTAATAATATATATACTATTCATATTTTTTTTAAAAATATGATTAAGTGATAAAAAATAATAAAAAATATATATATAATGAATAATATTAAATAAAATATAAAAAATATATATATACTATTTAATGTAAAATATAAAAATTATTTTTAACGAGATGTTTGAAAACAGAGCCATTATTAGCAAGCAGTCGTATTCAACACTTTATTGCTTTCTTTTGAAAAAAAAATGCCAAATTATTCTATAAGATTGGTTTCTGTAAGACGTGCATTAGCTTGCAACTTTAATCAATTCCTGTTTAACTTTTGCTGAAATTGTTCATTCACCCAAGTTATTCCATTAGAGATAACATTTTTAGGTGTATTTGGTATATGGAAAAAATGGGGGTGAAAATTTCATTAACAAGTTTTCAATACAAATTTACAAATAAATTTTTTTCATAAATTTTTCACCTCCGTTTTTAACCTCATACCAAATATACCATTAATGAGAAAATCTAGCAAGAAAAAAAATGTCCTAGCTCTTATCTTTTTTTCCTTTTTTCATGACTTGGTTGAATTTAAATCTCATTATTTAAATACTTAGAATACAACACTTAACTAACACTCTTTTTATGTTGACATATAATACATCAATTGCACCTTGTGCTATGATATATCTCAACATCTACTCACATTCCGACGTATCTTATGGCAAGCATTCAAAAAAACATTTTCCTTTGAATTTTTTTATTCCTTAGCACCATATCCAACTCCCATAAAGATATCATGGAGAGTTCATGTTTAGCCATTTGAAAGTAAATCATATCCATTGCCATTTGCAAATGAATAAAAAAAATGTAAATTCTTAGCCAGTAGCAGTACACTCTCACCAGCACATGGCTTGACTCATGACTCATGGCTCATTACCCAAATCCCTACCCCCCGAGCCTTTGACAATGCCCATAAGGCCATAACCAAAAAAGTATGGCCATCCCAAAGCACAAATCCTCATTCCACACCCCATTTTTTTTTTTAAAGATTCTATTCCCACAGAAAGGGAATTTTGGCATTGAGGCCAGTTGATTGAACTTTGAAGGGAAGGTGGAGACCCCAGAAATCTTGTCTGTGCTAGCTAAAGTTGCCAACCCAAATATTGAAGGAAGCTTTCAGAAGAAATCCGAATACCTCACAAATGGATGCTTTAATCAAACAGATAGAATGTCGTATTGCCGGAGGAATAACTATCACTTGCCTCTAAAGGATTGTGAATAGTGAGTCAAAATGAGAATATTGGAGGTTGTATGACAGCATCACCATTTGCCACTAACCTCTACCTCTGGCTATAAAATGGCAGCAATCTATGGCAAGATAGAGCATGGGACAGGCAATAGAATGGAAAACAACAATGAGGCAATCTCTATAAGTTTCTGGTCTAAGAGTCTTTCATGCAGAGGTTGAAAGTGAAATGAAGCCAAGGATGACTTGCCGGCATTAGTTTGCTACAAAGCTAGCTTCATTTGCTGGGTTTCCCCGGCAGGTCATCCTGTGGCTATATTTGGCTTTCTTCCTCTCATGTGAGACTCTAATGACCTTCTCATATGGGCTAGGCACATACCAGAACACCACAGAAGTCTTGGATTGAATTCCAAGGAGGCAAAATGAGCCAATTTGAATTTAGATCCATTTATTTTCTACCAATATTTGAGTTTTTACTTTTACAACTATATATATATATATATATATATATATACGAGGGGATCGGTTTATACCAGTGTAAGTCTTTTTTGACTTACACTCATTTTTAATCGTTAGATCTACTTTTATCTAATGATTAAAATTATTTCGTTAAAAGTAACATTAGATGAAAGTGAATCTAACAATGAAAATGAGTGTAAGTCAAAAAAACACTTACACCTAAGATCAATCTCTCTCTCTCTCTCTCTCTCTCTATATATATATATATATATATATATATATATATATATATCTAAATGGGGACGAGTAAATTCATTATACATGAAAAGTCAATTAAAAATTACATAAAGGAATAGTCATTATATTGTAATCTTGACTATTCAATGTAAGATTCAATAATTAAGATTCACTCATTTCACCTTTTACAATAAACATTGATCTAACCAGGATATGCTATATATATATATATATATATATATATATATATATATATATATATATATATATATATATAGGATCTTACTCTAATGAGATGAGTGTTTATTGTAAGAGGTGAGAGGAGTAAATGTTGATCATTGGATCTTACATGAATGATCAAGATTAGAACATAAATGCATGTGACTTTTTTAAGTGGTTACATGACTTTTAAGTAATTTTTAATCTTGACCATCTATGTATGGTTGTATGGTCAAGATTTACTTTTCTCATCCTCTCACAATAAAAACTCATTTCATTAGATATGTCTTGTATATATATATATTACTTTTGGAATTATGCAGGATATTTGAAAAGAAATGCTATAAAATGGCCATATAGAATGTGAGGATGAATTGTCAAGTGTGTTCTAATTCTCATGTTGTTCCTGCAGAGAGACTTGGCAAAATGAATCCAACGATGATGTATATCATCATTCATTTGGTCTGCTGTGGCTGGCGAGATATAATGAGATATATCTCTGCTCTGTTGCATGCAAAGAAGGCAACATAAAATTTAGTTAGATTCATGACATGATTATGGACAACCTCCATAACATTTCTTATTGCATATTAATTTGCATTATACGTAGAGGTTAAGTTTTAATATTGATCAAATGATCATGCATCACATAATGAGTCTCCTGAGTTCTTGCAGTTTTTTTCTTTGTTTATTTTATTTTTTTCATAGAAAAATGTCAAGGTGCAATACTAGCAAAGCAAAGCTTTCAAGTGGATCCTAAAGAAAAGACATTACCTTTGTGCATGGTGTGTGATACCTTTCACATGTTGACTAAAAAGTAAATGAGTAATGCAACGTACATAAAAATTTAAAATACAAATATATTTTTTTCTTGTATAATTAAATTCATCTTTAAATTCTTATTTAGTTAAATCAGTACTTTACTTAGATTCACACTTATATAGTACAAAGTTAAAGAGTTTGAGGATAATTATATATAATGAATCACACCATATAGTAAAAAGTTAAAGAGTTTGAATATAATTTTATATAATTGGAGAGTAATAAGCTTTTATAATTTTATCTTTTTAATATTTGTATTTAAGTCGTTAAATGCATAATAAGACTCATTTACAAGAACGAGGAACAAAACAAGCTTTAAAACATGTAAACCAAGAAGCAACAGCAAAAATGTCCTGTAAAATAGATTCATTGTGAGAAAAATCCTCCATTCCTAGCTCGATGCAGTTGTACACATTTTTTGCATCTCCTTCCAGAACCAGGCTCCTAATTAACTCCAAGCTCCCAGGTGAACATTAATCCTTCCTTTGCAGATATGAGCTCTCCTCTATGGGCATCAACACTGCCATATAATTTTGAACTCCGAAGCATGGGTACTCCTCCCAGGGAGGAGGGAGGAGTACTGGTACCAAGTACACGTTGGATATGTGCCGGATACGTATGCAAATTTTTTTTTTGAATTTAGAGTTTGGGTACGTTTCCGGTGCGACTGGGTACAACTTTGGTGTGGTTGAGTACTGCTCCGGTGCGGCTTGGGTACGACACCGCTTGCTGTTTTGCACGACGTTTCTCATTTTATGGTCATTCCCCGCGTAGAGCCTTTTGATGAGGCTTTTCCGATGACATCCAGCCGTCACCACCATCATTTGTCTGCTCCTAGTCACTGTTCAGCGTTGTAGCTGTCACTGCCATGGCTGCCGTTTTTTAGTCGTTCCCTACGCAGAGGCCTTCGACGAGACTTTTCCGATGACACCCAATTGTCACCACCTTCATTTGTCTGCTCCTAACCACTGTTTGGCTCTATAGTTGTCACTGCCATGACTGCTAGTAAATGAAGTGTCGTATAAAAAGAAGGGAGAGGTAGAGGAAAACGAAAATGCAGAGGTAGAGAAAAACAAAAAGGGAGAGAAAGAATGCAAAACGACATTTAGTTTAAAAGAAAAAGAAAAATAAAAATTTAAGAGTTGTTGCCCACTGACTAAAGCATACAACTTGCGTTCTCTCTTATACCAAAGCACACCCAAGTGTAACTTACTCAAGTATATGTAAAAATTTAATACTGAGTCTTTTATAATGGATTAATTTACTCACTTATTTAGACTCTATTAATAAATTATTTGACTTTAATAAGTTATTTGACTTTAAATATTATTATTTAAATGTTTATAATGCTTTATTATGTGAAAAATATATTTTGTATTGTTATTAATAATTGATCATGGTAAAAATGGTTGCAAATATACAATTGAAATAACTGAAAAAGATTGTCTACTTTAAATTTATGTGACTATATTGCAAAGTAAAAAAGTAAGAAAAGGAAATGTAAGTTGGAATGCAAGTTCCTTTCTATGTTTTATGTTAAAATTTGTATATTTTAATTTTTATGTTATGTTGTTATATTTTATTATGTAAAATTTTAGTTTATTATATATATATATATATATATATATTTTTATATATATATATATACATGACATATTCGTATCCTAATTTTTCAAAAAAATTTGTATCCTGTACCTATATTTGTACTAGGTACTAATACCATACCCGTACAACATAGGTTTTGAGCATTTAGCAGCAATGAAGCCACCATCCCAATCTCGAATAACTGTTCCCATGCCAAAGGAGTGAACATCCTGATTGTATTTCTACTATGTTGGCTTTGGATGTTGAATAAAATCAAAACCATTTTTTTTTTTAAAAAAAAATTCTCCTATGAGACCCATATTAATCATCATCAACCTCTTTCATAGGACCCATAACTCTTATTTAATTGTTCAATATCATTCGTAAATCGAATCACATGTTATTAATTAAGAAAAAAATTGTGACATTTAACATTTTTTTATTATTGTAAACCAAGACCATTATTAGCAGATTAAGCTGGTCTTTAGAAAGTTTACAAAACAAGTTCTGCAAGGAATGAAACCAAGACTGCATACAATCAACTTGAAGAGAATCATTCATCACGATGCAGCTGGACAGTATAGCAGTTTCCGAATAAGGACAATCACCAAACAAATGGGCCACATTCTCTTCATTAAACCCGCAGAGAAAACAGTCATTACCTAACTCAACCCCCTTTTGAATTAGCTTGCATCTTGTAGGTAGAATATTTTTACATAACATCCATGCAAAAACTCTGCTTCTTGGAGGGACTGATAGCGTCCAGACTTTTTTCCAGAGAGGCTTGAATTGAGCCGCTAAGCTGCATTGATTTTGGACACCTTGATTCTGATCACCTTGGTGTCTTTTCTTGTCCCAAGCAATCTTATAGCCACTCTTCACACTATACATACCCCAAGACTCATGAGCCCAAAAAATGGAGTCTTGTGACGATTTACTGATAAAGGAATGCCCAAAATTGATCTGCTATGTCATTGGGAAAAAAATCACGAATCAAAGGTTCATTCCAACTCCTTGAACCTGGGACAAAAAGTTGAGCAACCTGATCTAGTGTAATGTTAGTAATTATAGGAGCCTCAACTCGAAATTTTGAGTGCAGGGTATCCAAGGGTCTGTCCATATATGAGTGCTAACCCCATCACCAATTCTCCATATAGCACCAAGGTCCAAAACATTTCTACCCTCCATGAGACTACTCCATTTATAAGATGGATTTGTGCCATGGTGGGCATTCAAGAAACTAGTTGTTGGAAAATAACGAGCTTTTAGAATCTGGATACTAAAGAGTCCGGGTTTGTTAAGATTTTCCACCCTTGCTTAGCCAACATAGCTAAGTTAAAAGTATAAAGGTCTCTAAAACCCAAACCATCCTCACGTTTTGGCCGACACATTTTGCTCCAAGAGAACCAATGAATCTTTTTATCATCTGATTGGTTTCCCCACCAGAACTTAGCCATCATATCTTCCAATTCCTTGCACGGAGATATAGACACCTTAAAACGAGCCATTGAATATGTTTGAATAGCTTGAGCCATGACTTTTATGAGTACCTCCTTTCCACCCTTTAATAAGAGCTTTTCTTTCTAGCCTTGGATTCTCTTCCACTCCCTCTCTTTCAGAGATTGAAAAGCATAATTCTTTGATCTTCCAACCATAGAGGCCAAACCCAAATATTTTTTAGAAAACACAACAAAATTAATACCAATGGCCGGGCAAATCTCCTAGATTGGATATTTGGGATAGAAAGAATGGAAGATTTATCAAAATTGACACACTGACTTGAGGCATCTCCATAAGTTTTAAGAGAATGCAAAACTGAATTACAATCATCCAATGTGACTATGCCAAAAATCAAGCCATCATCCGCAAAGAATAGGTGTGATACTATTCTAACTCCTGAAAACTCAACTCGATCTTCCCCTCTCTGTAAAATACAAGAAAGGCCCTCCACACAAGTCACAAAGAGGTACGGAGAAATGAGATCACTTTGTCTGAGCCCCTTTGGCGGGTGGAAAGAATGGGATGGAAATCCATTTAACAGAACCTCCATAGGTGATAGGTCATTTTATTATCAAATTAAATTTTTTTACTCATCAAATAGAGTATCGTTTCCTAAAAAAAATTAATTTATTAAACTAAATAATTAATATATAAATAGCAGACACACAAAAAAATAATTAAAATTAAACTTAAATGATCAAATTAACTAAATGAAAAGTTATGAATTTAAAATTGATTGATTGATTTGGTTTAAACATCAGTTTTCACCACTAAAATTAGTGTTTTCTTAATTCAATTTTAATTAATTTTTATTCACTTGAGTTAACAACCATAAATAATTAAATGTAAACTATCAATCCTTTCAAAATAATTAAGGATGAAAAATGTTCTCTCTTGACCCTAATTAATAATTAATTCTAAAATGTATAGAATTAAATTATCAATTGAAATAGAGAGTAAGTTGTTCTATGTAAAACAACCTCACATGGACCTTATGAACTTATATTAAATTTTCCCTTGAAAATTAATAAGTATTTGATCATAACAATTAATCTCAAGTGTTACAATTAATTAGAATTTCATGGAAGTACAAAATCCTAATATAGCAATAGATATTTTCAAAACAAACTTAGATGATCAGGTTAAGAGAATTTTAAATATATCATAAACATTAAAGTATTGGAGAATTGCAAACAACTCAAATATATGAAAAAAAATTAATATCAAATCAAATCAGAGAATATATCATCTTAGGGATTCAACATCACTCTTAACCAAAAGAAAAATTAGCCTAACATAGTAGAGGTAAACATCTCAAAATATTTAAAATACATTAAAAGTAGAGAAGGAAAAAGATAAAAACTTTTGAAGAATAATTCCCCAAATTATAATTACTTGATCCTCTCTTCAACTCCCTTCGTGTTGTGCGACTCTCCTCTTTTCTTCTAAAACGTCGTCAAATCTTCTATTTTTTCTGACTTGGTAGCTTAGGCTACACCCAATTTAATTAGGTTTCGAACTCATTGATTTTCTGATATGGATAACAAGCCAATCAGAATCAATTTTGAGACTTCCACAATTAATTTAGGATTTGGATAAGATTTAGAATTTGAATATATCTCTTTAAAACTTCATCTTCAAAATCTTTCAATCTAATTCAAAAAATTTTAGATTATGTCTGAAAATTCAGATAAAGTTATAAAATAGATAGCGACGATAAAAAATATTAAAATCTAAATAAAATTAATTAACATAACATAAAATCAAATAAAAATACTAACAAATAAAATAACATAAAAAATAGAAAATAACTTGAAAACACTAATTTTTACATTATTTAAGCTTGAAACTAGCATGAAAAACGATAAGATAAGTGTTTGAATTAATTACACCTATCAATAGAAGACAGAAGAAACACAATTCATAATCAAACGAATCAAATATGCATTAACGTCCATTTTTCTCCTAAAATAATATTTGATTCATAAAGTGAGAAATGTGTGAAAATTTAGAATTATTATAAGTAAAAATACAAATTTAATAACAAATAAATATATTATATAATGTTAATTAGTTTGAAATGGATTAGATTGATTTTGAAAATCAAAATCGAATACTGATACAATCTAATCTATTTTCAAAAAATCAAACAAAAAAGTACCAAAGAGCAAAATTGATTGAATTTTGGTTTTTCAGTTTGATTTTTGGTTTAGTTTTCAATTTAGATTAGATTTGAACACCCTTTAAAAGAAAATGCACACACACACACACACAAAAGAGTTGATAATGAGATTTGAATATATGACTTAGGTTTTGAAAATTAAAAAAAAACCACGAAGAACCTTTTGACAAGTGTCTTCTATTTTATAACTATTTATAATTTTGGAATAATGCTTTATGCACATCTCTTTGGTACACATCCCCTCACATTAGATAAAATAATTTTGAATTCTCCTACTCAATCTTTCTACTAATTCTCTTAATTACTAAATAAAAAAATATTAATTTTTTTTTATATTTCTAAGATATTAGATACATTTATTTTTTTTATTTAATATTTTTTTATTTAGTATTAGGATGATTATTAAAAAAAATATTTAAAAGATATAACAAAACTCATGGTAAAAATTATGCAAATGTAAAGTAATATATGTGTAAGTGTGTGTGAGTAACATTATTTATAATCTTGATGAGTGTCTTCTCTAATGTGTTGTCAAATGTCACTTAAGTATAAATGAATGCATTTAATAAGACGAAATTAATGTATAGAAGAGAGATATTAATTGACAATAATTAAAAGAATCATCCACTAAATCAATTGATTAATAATAAAAATATAAAAAGACAAAAAGTTTAAAAAATATGCATTGATTATGAATGTTTAATATTCGTTATGTATAATTTAAAAAAATAAAATATAAATTTGAAAAGCATATGCACTAAATGTTTTTTTTTTAATTAGATAGACTCATTTTTTCTTTAAATATGGATGAAGTAATAATAATTTTTTTAAAATAATATTATTCAAAAAATATATAATTAATCATAATAAATGAATTTCTTAACCTACTTCTCTTTGGTGTTGTGATCTCTTTTAGTCGTTAAGATAGAGATCATGAGTAAGAGGAAGAGGAATTAAATGCTTGAAAGGAGGAGAAATTCTTGAATAGACTCTGTCTACCACATCATCTCTTAGACATGTCATTTAAATATTACATGTGTATAAATAATTGTTCACATGTCTCTTTCATTAAAGACATATAACGTATTCTCTCTCTTTTTTAAATAAATGACTTAAAAACTCAACATGTTTAATCATAAATAGTGATTTTTATTATATTCATTTATTATTTAATAATTTATAAATTATTAATATTATATGGATATTTTTTATTATAAACTTAATTTTTATTTTTATAAAACAATTGATTTTTTATCATTTAATATAAACAAGTTTGTTTTTTTTTTAACTTGAATATAAAAAAAACTTGTTTAATATATACAAAAAACATCATTCAACACGTTAAACATAAATGCAATAATTTTTATTTAGATATATATATGAATTCATTTAAGAAATTGAACACGTTAAGTATAAGCAAGGGTTTATGTTTTATTTATTTATTATTCAAATAAATTATAAATAGTTAATATTTTATAAGATCTTTTTTCATAATTGATAAAGCTATAATAATTTTTAAATAAAAATAAAATATTTAATATATTAAAAATTATAAAATCTTTATATTTTTATTTAAAATTTTTTATTTTAAAATCTTTAACAACTACATTGCAAAACCATTTTTCATATACTCCATATAATTAATATGTATAAAAAATGAGGTCTGAGAAATGGTCCATGTTTTGGCATTGTGAAATGTTCAGGGATAGGGAGATTGAGAACATGGATATAATACTGTGGTACACGATGGGACTTCATCATGTTCCTTCCCAGGAAGATTCAAAATTAATTAGTTTATACAAAATAAAAATTACATTTAAATGAAAAAATATCTCATAAAATATTAACTATTTATAATTTATTTAAATAATAAATAAATAAAACATAAACCCTTGCTTATATTTAACGTGTGCAATTTCTTAAATGAATTCGTATATATATCTAAATGAAAATCATTGCTTTATATTTAACGTGTTGAATGATGTTTTTTGTATATATTAAATAAGTTTTTTTATATTCAAGTTAAAAAAAAAACAAACTTGTTTATATTAAATGATAAAAAAATCAATTGTTTTATAAAAATAAAAATTAAGTTTACAAATAAAATACCCATATAATATTAATAATTTATAAATTATTAAATAATAAATGAATATAATAAAAATCATTATTTATGATTAAATATGCTTTTTTAAGCCTTTTATTTAAAGAAGAAAAGAATAAGTTATATATCTTTAATGAAAGAGATATGTGAGTCATTATTTATACACATATCAATATTTAAATGGTATGTCTAAGGAATGATGTGGTAGGCAGAATCCATTCAAAAATTTCTCTTAGAATATAATGTAATTTTGTTTCCAAGGTTTTACATTTATATATGATTAAAATATTAAGACATTCTAGGTAGTGGTTGGGATAGTCAAATATCTTTATGATTTGTCAATACATAATTAGAGGATAATGTAATATTGTTTCCAAAGTTTTAAAAATCAAACTGGTCATTAAACCCGTAAAATTATTCACAATTCAAGTTGGAGAAATTCTTAAATGGATTCAGCTGACTATATCATTTCTTAGACATGTCATTCAAATATTGACATATGTATAAAGAATGACTTCACATATCTCTTTCATTAAAAACATATAACTTATTCTCTCTCTTCTTTAAATAAAACGTTTAAAGTTCAACATGTTTAATCATAAATAGTTATTTTTATTATATTCATTTATTATTTAATAATTTATAAATTATTAATATTATATGGATATTTTATTTGTAAACTTAATTTTTATTTTTATAAAACAATTGATTTTTTTATCATTTAATATAAACAAGTTTGTTTGTTTTTTTTAACTTAAATATAAAAAAACTTGTTTAATATATACAAAAAACATCATTCAACACGGTAATATAGGCAATGATTTTCATTTAGATATATATATGAATTAATTTAAGAAATTGAACACGTTAATATAAGCAAGGGTTTATGTTTTATTTATTTGTTATTTAAATAAATTATAAATAGTTAATATTTTATGAGATCTTTTTTCATGTAAATATAATTTTTATTTTTTATAAACTGATTAATTTTAAATCTTTCTGGGAAGGAACATGATGAAGTACCATCGTGTACCACAATATTATGTCCTTGTTCTCAATCTCCCTATCCCTGAACATCTCACAACGCCAAAACATGGACCATTTCTCAGACCTCATTTTTTATACATATTAATTATATGGAGTATATGAAAAATGGTTTTGTAATGTAGTTGTTAAAGATTTTAAAACAAAAAATTTTAAATAAAAATATAAAGATTTTATAATTTTTAATATATTAAATATTTTATTTTTATTTAAAAATTATTATAGCTTTATCAATTATGAAAAAGATCTTATAAAATATTAACTATTTATAATTTATTTAAATAATAAATAAATAAAAAATAAACCTTGCTTATACTTACCGTGTTCAATTTCTTAAACAAA
This sequence comes from Ormosia emarginata, assembly GCA_029884605.1. Taxonomy (NCBI): domain Eukaryota; kingdom Viridiplantae; phylum Streptophyta; class Magnoliopsida; order Fabales; family Fabaceae; genus Ormosia; species Ormosia emarginata. The sequence continues at coordinate 1,907,629 of JAQQTP010000032.1, read as the reverse complement.
TTCGTATATATATATATAAATGAAAACCATTGCATATATTTAATATGTTGAATGATGCTTTTTGTATATATTAAACAAGTTTTTTTTATATATTCAAGTTAAAAAAACAAACAAACTTATTTATATTAAATGATAAAAAAATCAATTGTTTTATAAAAATAAAAATTAAGTTTATAATAAAAAATATCCATATAATATTAATAATTTATAAATTATTAAATAATAAATGAATATAATAAAATTCACTATTTATAATTAAACATGTTGAGTTTTTAAGCTTTTTATTTAAAGAAGAGAGAGAGAATATGTTATATGTCTTTAATAAAAGAGACATATGAACCATTATTTATACACATATTAATATTTAAATAGTATATCTAAGAGATAATGTAGCAGACATAGTTCATTCAAGAATTTCTCTAAAAGGAGCAAGACTTTGACGGCCAAAGAACCCCACACGGAGATGAACATTATGCTATTGTTCCTAAATACCTCTTTTTCTTCCAACTTTCTCATGCTTGATACTTCAGTTTTTGGTATTGAATAGCAATTTTATTTTTTTTACGCAAATTTTTTATTTATTTTAAATAGAATATGATTATTATTATTTTTTTGTAATACCAGCTTTTCTTCATTTTATAACAAGAAAAACTAATCATTCAAAATAAATGAAATTCTTTTATAATATACTTACTTAGTTCTTTTAGAAAATAACATAAATTAACACAATAAATGAAATTCTTTTAATATAATTGCATTTATACATAGAGAGAAAAACAAAACCTAAATATTCGAGAGTAGTATATGGAAGGTATTATTCAAATCAATCATCTACAAAAAAGTCAAAAATGATCTAAAAAGTAAATGGTGAGAAGAATAAGAACAAAATTAAATACTAGATATATTAATATATCTACTTAAAGCACCTTGTGGTTAAGGTCAAATTAACACTTTAGCGAAGATTAATACAACATCCAAAGAGTGTGAGGAGAACTTATGATCTTAAGAAAAATGAAAAATAAAAGAGAAGTAACGCTCAACATATTAATTCATATATAGATTACTGAAACTTTGGTAAGTACACATTTTTTCCTCTAATTTTAGGACGCCTGTTAATAATTCATATAACTCCGCAAAGTATATCCTCATGTAAACATGTTTTTGCACATCATCCGATCCTTTCATATAATGAAAACATTTTTTTTTTCAAAAAATAAAAATAGATTGTGATTAGTTTTTGTTGTTAAAAAATGAAGAGAAGCTGTACTTATAAATATGTTTTATTAATCATATTCTATTAAAAAAAGTAAAAAAATTGTGTAAAAATATAAAATGCTATTCAATACAAAAAGAGGCATTCAGGATAAAATACATAACGTGTGTCTCGGTGTGAGTTCTTTGGCAGCAAAAGTTTTGCTCCTTTTAAGCACTTAGTAAGTTCCTCAAAAGTCTTGCCCCATTGTAACAACTAAAAGAAGTGCAAGTCTTCCCTTGAAGAGATCACGACGGGTATTGCAAGTCATGCATGCTATTGGTTGTGGACTTTTCTGTCTCCTTTTGTTTTTATCCTTTTATATTTTCTATCAATAATTGAGCTATGTATCAAGTATCAGTTTCGAGAACTTATAAAATTCATACATGGTGCTTTATTCCACACGTCAGAGTTGATTGTGCGATCTAAATTTCCACATTGTGGGACCTCACTATGGGAGTGAGGAAGAATTGCTCTTAAGTCTGATTGGTTTTAGTCATTAGCCTAATATTATGTTTCTTAAGTAGTTGGCTATAAATTAACGTTCATTAATTGGTTGCATTGCAAAATGCTTTACTTTCCAACTTCCAACTTCTAAAAGCATAATATCAAAACACGAATTTAAATTTGTAGAGCAAAACAACTTATATATTTATATTATTATATATGGGGTAGTTTCTGTTCCTTTTTCAAAGTTTCTTTCAGTTGTTGCTTTTTCATTTTCCTTCATACTCTTCTTCTTTAGTGCTATTGTGCAATCATGATGAGGCCTCTGCGTTGCTTCAATTCAAGAACTCATTTACTCTCGATAACTATTCTTACGTATCTGGATTTTGTGGTTATCCAAATGCAGCATCATGGGAAAATGGTGAAAATTGCTGCTTGTGGGATGGGGTGACTTGCGACACCAAGTCAGGCCACGTGATGTTAGGAAATCAAAGTTGGATACACCCCAAGTGTTTTGAACACTTTATGGATGTGAGCGGAAGCGTACTCAAATTTATAAAGAAGAACATATAAAATTATAAAATACGTGAATAGTATTTTTATAGTGAGACCCACTTGTCAGTACTATTTGTACCAGAAAAAATAGATCAAGAACTGCACACTAAATTTAGATCAAGAACTGCACGCCAAATTTAACGTGAAAAACCCTCTTGTACAATGAGGGAAAAACCACGGGACAAACTTCGAAAATATTCCACTATATCAAATTAAAGGATAATTACAATATTCTATCTACACAATTTCACACAAGATGTATACAATATAGTGTTTCCCAGTGAGACTCTCTCCTACTATAATTGTAATATTACAGAGATTAAAAAATAAACCAAAAAATTCTCAGTGTATACTCACACCTTACACTCTTAAAATTTTCTCACACTCTTTATTTTCTCCCACTCTCACTACAGAAGCCAATTTACTTGCTCTGCTTATTGTTGTGTTTCCGGATGGAGAAATTGCTCTCTATTTATAGAGAGCCAATGCATGCAAATGCATTTAATTCACCTTCCAACCTCCACCAATCCACCAAAAAGCTACTCTGCCAACAAACTTCTTCCTCCTTTTGTTGACTTTGCAAGCCACCGAATAACAATTCTCTACCTTGGCTTGCATTTACAAGAGTCTTCAACCTCTGCAAATATTGACCAAGTCCAAACAATATTTGAACTTATCAATCGGTAATGATTTCGTCATCATGTCTGCAGGATTCTCAGTTGTGGCTACCTTCTGAATTGCAACTATACCATTGTTAATACTTTCTCTAACAAAATGAAGTCTAACATCAATGCGCTTTGTCCTTTCATGGTAGACTGGATTCTTTGCCAGATGAATAGCACTTTGACTATCGCAATGTATGATTGGTTCATTTTTGCCCAAACCAAAACTACCCAAAAGACCTTGCACCCATATGCTCTCTTTCACAACCTCAGTCAATGCCATATACTCAGCTTCAGTAGTTGACAATACAACTGTAGATTGCAATATCGCCTTCCAACTAATAGTACATCCAAAGACTGTAAAGATATAGCCTGTTAATGACCTCCTTTTGTCCAAATCTCCTGCATAATCAGAATCTACATAGCCTACGACTTCACGGGTCTGCTGACCATCAAACACCAAACAGACATCTGTGGAACCTCTCAAGTACTGCATGATCGACTTCACAGCTTCCCAATGCATCTTTCCCGGTTTGCTCATAAACATGCTCACCACACTTACTGCATGTGAAAGATCCGGTCTTGTGCACACCATGACATACATGAGACTGTCAACTGCACTAGAATAAGGTATATGAGTTATATGCTTCACCTCCTCCTCAGTTTCCGGACAATCCTTTGAAGATAGCTTAAAATGCGCAGCTAAAGGAGTACCAACTGGTTTAGACTGATCCATACTGAAGCGTTGTAGCACTTTCATAATGTAATTTTGCTGTGACAAGCATAATCTGCCACGATGTCTCTCCCTATGAATCTCCATACCAAGAATCTTCTTTGCTGCGCCTAAGTCTTTCATCTCAAATTCTTTTCCCAACTGAGTTTTCAATATACTGATTTCAGCCTTGTTGCAAGCTGCAATTAACATATCATCTACATACAATAACAGATAAATGCGAGAACCATCTGGAAGCTCTTTAGAGTAGATACAATTATTATATTGGTTTTTGTTGTATCCATTACCAATCATAACTGCATCAAACCTTTTGTACCATTGCCTTGGGGACTGCTTTAAGCCGTACAATGACTTTTTTAACAAGCAAACATGATCCTTTTTTTCAGGAACTACGAATCCCTCCGGTTAACTCATGTAGATCTGCTCCTCTAGCTCACCATGTAAGAAAGCCGTCTTCATATCAGGCTATTCCAGCTCTAAGTCAAACGTACTTACAATAGCTAATAGGATCCGAATAGAGCTATGCTTCACCACAGGAGAGAATACTTCATGAAAATCAATGCCTTCCTTCTGAGTATAACCCTTTGCTACCAGTCTTGCCTTGAACCTTGGAGGTTCAATGCCAAGGATTCCCTCTTTCCTTTTGAAGACCCATTTATAGCCAACTATTATTTTCTCCTTTGGAAGTTGTACCAGCTCCCACGTTTGATTTTTCTGAAGAGATTCAATCTCCTCATTCATTGCTATTAGCCATTCATTTGACTCTTTACTACCTATTGCATCACGATAGGTAGATGGTTCATCTCCTACTGCACCATCCGCCATAGCCAATGCAAAGGCTATAGGATCTGCATCTGACGAGTCAAGTGCACAAGCAACAGAATTCAGATATCTCTAAGGTTTCTGAATTTGTCGTCTTTCTCTGCCAGTAGCAATACTGTATGGTTCTGCTCCTCTGGTTTCTTCACCAGCACCCCTGTCTTCAGGTTCATCTTGTTGTTCTTCTTAGGGTTGAGCAACACCTGAAGTACTTGGCTGACTTGTGTCCTCTTCCTGCTTCATCTTCTCAGTGTCAATCTCCAGCTCCACCTGTTTCTCAGCACCATGATCTGTCTCTTCCTGATCTCCTTTAGATTCCCGCTTCTGATTTACCATTGCTGCCTTGTTAAATGTGACATCTTTGCTAACAATGATCTTGGGTGAACTTATTTTTTCTGTACACCATAATTTGTAGCCTTTCACCCCTCGTGCATACCCTAGAAATATACACCTTCTTGCCCTCGCCTTAAGTTTACCATCACTCACATGAGTATATGCAGGACAACCAAATATCTTCAAATCAGAATAGTTTACAGGTCGACCGGACCATACCTCTTGTGGAATCTTCAGATCAATTGCAGTTGATAGAGATCTGTTTACCAAGTATATAGCTGTATTGACCGCCTCAGCCCAAAATGATTTGGGAAGTTTAGCATTAATCGCATGCATCGTGCATGCTCCAAAAGTGTTCTATTCATCTGTTCTGCAACTCTATTTTGCTGTGGTGTTCCAGGTACAGTATGATGCCTCACTATACCTGCATTCCTGCAGAATTCTTCAAATTCTTTGCTGCAGAATTCCCCGCCATTGTCGGTTCTCAGTCGCTTGACTGACCGCCCAGTTTGTTTTTCGACCATGGCCTTCCACTGCTTGAATTTTCCGAACACTTTATCCTTTTGTTTCAAGAAATAAATCCAAACTTTCCTGGAATAGTCATCTATCAGAGTAAGGAAATAACGAGCACCACCCAATGAGTTAATAGGGGCTGGACCCCAAACATCGGAGTGGACATACTCAAGAATGCCTTTGCTGGTGTGTTTTGTAGAACTGAACTTCACTCGTTTCTGCTTTCCAAATACACAATTTTCACAGAAATTGAGTTTACAATTCTCTACGCCTTTCAGCAATCCTCTGCCAGCAAGTATTGTCATTCCCTTCTCACTCATATGACCAAGCCACATATGCCATAATCGTGTAACATCATCACTAGATCTTTCAGAGGATAAAACAACAGTAGCCTCACTAATTGTGCTCCCCAGCAATAGATAGATCCCGCCCTGTAGTTTTCCTTTCATCACCACCATCTAGCCTTTGGTCACCTTCAAAAAACCATCTTTTCCAAAAAACTTGTACCCTTGGTTGTCAAGGGCACTCAAAGAGATCAGATTCTTGCCCAGCTCTAGTACATGCCACGCTTGAAATGTCCTTTCAGTACCATCATCCAATCTGATCCCTACTTCTCCTCCACCTACAACAACAATTACCCCATTGTCTCCCAATCGGACCTTTCCTTCCCGCTTTTGATACGAAGAGAAAAAGTTCCTATTAGGTGTCATTTGAAAAGAAGAGCCAGAATCCAAGATCCACTCGTTGCTCGAGTCACTAGTGGAAACTGTTAGGACAGATTCAGCATCATTATCATTAGAACTTCCAACTGTTATGTTGGCAGAATTTCTTGGTTTCTCCTTTCTCTCAGGGCAATTTTTTAGGATATGCCTTGGCTGGTAACAATGAAAACACTTTAAGGACTTATGTTTTTTGGACTTTGATCTTCCTTTGCTTTTGCTTCCCGATCCTCTTTCTTGACTACGTCCTCTCGTCACAAACAACCCATCTGCAGCATTATCAGAACTAGATCCTGATGCTCTTTTGTCATCAATGCCTCCTTGACGGTTTTGACAGAGATGGTGGACTTACCATACATAATGGTATCACAGAAATTATCATAAGACAAAGGTAATGAAGTCAATAAAATCATAGCTTGATCAATATCTTCGACTGTAATTCCAGCTGCTTGTACATCAAAGATCATCCGGTTGAAATCATTGATCTCGAATTGGTTTTTCTCCTAAAAGTTTGAATATGTACAATCGCTTCCTCTGGTAAAGTTGATTTGACAAAGTCTTTACAGAGTACTTTTCTTCCAAAGCTTTCCAGAGTCCATCTGCAGTCTTCTCGTTCATAACCTCTGCAGCACATTGTTTGTCAAGCTCAACTGTATTGTGCTACGTGCTTTAGCTATTATCTCATCCTTTTTATCAGAAGACAATGTCTCCGGCAACTTGCTCTCGCCTTCCAACGCCTTTGATAGGCCTTGCTGGTCTAGCAATGCCTGCAACTTCAGCTTCCATAGACTGAAGTCGTTGGATCCATCGAACTTCTCCACATCAAATTTTGGCATCGACATCTTTGATCTGAAATTTGATCAAGTGGCTCTAATACCACTTGTTAGGAAATCAGAGTTGGATACACCCCAAGTGTCTTGAACACTTTATGGATGTGAGTGGAAGTGTACTCAGATTCGTGAAGAAGAACGGATAAAATTATAAAGCACGTGAATAATACTTTTATAGTGGGACTCACTTGTCAGTACTATTTGCACCAGAAAAAATAGATCAAGAACTGCACACCAAATTTATCGTGAAAAACCCCCTTGTACAATGAGAGAAAAACCACGGGACAAACTCCGAAAATATTTCACTATATCAAAGGATAATTACAATATCCTATCTACACACTCTCACACAAGATGTATACAATATAGTGTTTCCCAGTGAGACTCTCTCCTACTACAATTGTAATATTACAAAAACTAGAGAATAAACTCAAAAATTTCCAGTATATTGATAACTACACAAAGTGTAATTATTTGTGCCCTATACCTGAGTTATAAAGAGTGCTAAAGTCCTTGTAATCAAGCATATTTGGAAGGTTTTATGCTTATATTTGCTATATTCAATTCTGATATCTTTCCAGTATGTTTATGAGCAAACTGTGCATATTTGATAGGTGATTAAGTGAATTTATATTTGTTACTGATTTGGTGTTTTCTCTATCACAGGAAGGGCTCCAAACAAGATGATATGTGGAGCATTTGAGCTAAAATGGGAAGAGGAAGCCAAATTAGCATCTCAGCACTCAACGCCGCGGCTTGGCATGTTAATGCCGCGGCGTGCCTCTATTTTGCTGAGTCTATAAATAAAATTTTGTCATATTTTGTAAAGAGAGTTTGGAGAGCTCCGTAGATAGTTTTAGGTTTTAGAGGAGCTACGACTTTGTGCTTCATTTCTGGGCTGATTTGAGGCCTAGGGAGGCTAGGTTGGAGGTTCTCTTCCTTAAGGAAAAGGATTCAAGCTTCAAGGATCTCATCAATGGCATCCTTCCTCTTCTCCCTGAGTTTTCTTCTTCTCCCTTATCTTTTGAGCACTGTTTTGCTCTGTAAATTCGTGTTCAATTGATTAGAAGCTGTATTTAGGAAATATTTTGAATCTTTATATGATTATTGATGTTTATGTATGAATTTGAGTTTCTATTGATGTTTAGCTTTGTTCTTCCATGCCTATGCTTAATGCTTACTTCTGTTTGATCAACAATTGCATAATCTTAATTGATGCAAATGAACTAGACATAGGGATTTGTGGAGATGGACATGGTATGGTTGATGCATGTTCGACGAGTTCAATTGCCTTAGAGTTGATTCACTAACTGGATAGAAATATACCTTTTAGCCATGTATTAGCGTGTGTTTGAGAATAGATCGTTCATTAGTGAAGTTTATACTAGTCCTCATGCAACCATAAGAACCATAGTGGATTAGGTAAATGACACCAGGGTTGATCGACCTAGACATAGGCTTTTGACTAAATCAGATTCTCAAGCTAAACTAACTAAGCATTGATGTTACTTGTAAGGATTACATATCATTAGTACGAAGTAGGAAGTGAAGAAGGATTCCCTAGATTTCCAAACCCCTATGTTATTGCTTTGGTAGTTTAGATTTAAATTAATTGCTTTTCTTTATTTTATATGTCCTTGACTAGAATCTAGCTGAGCTATTGGTTGCTACTTAGTAATGGAAACCTTGCCCTCGTGGGAACGAACTTTTACTTCGTATTTGTATTACTTGAACGACCCGTGCACTTGCGGTACACAAATGGTCTAACATATATACTCACACCCTACACTCTTAGAATTTTCTCACACTCTTTATTTTCTCCCACTCTCACTACAGAAGCCAATTTACTTGCTCTGCTTATTGTTGTGTTTCCGGATGGAGAATTTGCTCTCTATTTATAGAAAGCTAATGTATACAAATGCATTTAATTCACCTCCTAACCTCCACCAATCCACCGAAAAGCTACTCTGCTAACAAACTTCTTCCTCCTTTTGTTGACTTTGCAAGCCACCGAATAACACGTGATTGGTCTTGACGTTAGCTGCAGTGCGCTTCAAGGTGAATTCCATCCCAACAGCACGCTCTTCCACCTTACTCATCTTTAGACACTCTACCTTGCTTTTAATGGTTTTAGTGGTGTTATTTCTTCCAAAATCTCTAACTTGTCGAAATTAGTCTCACTTGATCTCTCAAGCAATAGTTTCTCAAGAAATATTCCCGACTCCATTAGTCATTTGAAGTCTCTTAACTATCTGGATCTTTCTTGGTGTAACTTTGAGGGTCTAATTCCTTTATCTTTGGGGAACATTACGCAACTAAATTATTTGAGTCTTTCCCGGAACTACCTAGGAGGTTGTCATCATCATTGTTTAATCTAACTCAACTTTATAGTTTAGATTGTTCATCTAATAAATTAATTGGCCTGATTCTATGAAGCACGAATACTTCATAATGTCTGTTGTACCCGTGTCGGATACGTACCCGTATCGGTACCAGATATTCGGATACTTGATAAATGCTAGGTTAATTTTTTAACAAAAGTCGTATCTCCGTACTATACATGTGTTGTATCCGATACCCGTACCCGTATCCGATTCCAAACAACATTGGTAGAATTTCAAATTTAGCTTCGCTAGATTTGTCTGATAACTTGTTGAATGGAACAATTCCACATTGGTGTTATTCTTCTCCATCGTTATTATATTTGTCTCTTTCTAACAACCAGTTTACTAGACGGATTGGTGAATTCTCTGCTTTTTCTTTGAAATATTATCATCTCTCTGATAACAAATTATAAGGTAATATCTCGAAGTCAATGTTTGATATCTTAAATCTTACTGACTTGAGTCTATCTTTAAATAACTTGAGTGTCTTTGTGGATTTTCACAAATTTTCGAAGCTCCAATATCTAGAAACTCTTAATCTTTCTCAAAATAGTTTTCTCTTTCTTAACTTTGACAACAAGTTTAACTACACCTTCCCCAATCTTCAATATTTAGTTTTATCTTCATGCAATATTAACAGTTTTCCAAAATTCCTCACTCAGCTAAAAAATCTTCAATATTTAGATATTTCCAATAACAAAATTCATGGAAGTATTCCAAAATGGTTGAATGATACAGGAAATGCTAGGTTGTTTGATTTAGACCTTTCTCATAACCTTCTAACATCAGTTAGGCATTTCTCACTCTTATGGGGGAGCATTTATCATATTGATCTCAGTTTCAACATGTTGCAAGGAGATCTTCCAATTCCACTCTTTGGCACTGGCTTTTTTTCGATCTCAAATAACAATTTGACTGGAATAATTTCTTCTGCATTTTACAATGCAAGCTCCCTCATTGTACTCAACTTGTCTTACAATAACTTGACAGGCAAGCTTCCACAATGCCTTGGAACTTTTCCATAACTTTCAATTTTGGATCTACAGATGAACAATCTTTCTAGAGTCATACCTAGAACCCTTTTTGAGAGACATGTATTGGAGACTATAAAACTTAATGGCAACCGGTTGGAGGGACCCTTACCTCGGTCTTTGGCTCAATGCAAACAATTGGAAGTTCTTGATCTTGGAGAAAATAACATAGAAGATACATTTCCCAATTGGCTAGCACATCTTCAAGAGTTGCAGATCCTCGTTTTACGAGCTAATAAGTTCAATGGTGTCATCACTTGTTTGAAGGTCAAGCACACCTTTCCCAAGTTAAGGACTTTTGATGTCTCCAACAACTTTTTCAATGGCACGTTGCCAATAGCATATATAAAAGACTTTAAGGGAATTTTGAATGTGAATGGTAGTTTGCAATATATGTATAGTGGAGGAGAAGGTTCTCTTAAGTACAACGATTCTGTGGTGGTCACAATGAAAGGGAATGTTTTTGAGCTGGAGAGAATCTTGATTGCTTTCACAACCATTGATTTGTCAAATAACATGTTTGAAGGAGAGATTCCAACAATCATTGGTGACTTAAATTCACTCAAAGGGCTTAATCTTTCCCATAATAGAATCACTGGTTTCATTCCACAATCCTAAGGTAGTTTGAAAAATCTAGAATGGTAAGATCTTTCCTCAAACAAACTCATGGGTGAGATTCCTAAGGCATTGACCAATCTTAGCTCTCTTTCTATCTTGAACCTTTCACATAACCAGCTCGAGGGGATCATACCTACAGGTGGACAGTTCAATACATTTGAAAATGATTCTTATGAGGGAAATCCAGGGCTATGTGGGTTACCTTTGTCAAAATCATGCAATGGGAGTGAAGAACAACCACACAATTCAACAACCTTTCACCATGAAGATGAACTAAAATTCGGTTGGAAAGCCGTAGCTGTGGGATATGCATGCGAGTTTGTATTTGGTGTGCTTATGGGATGTATTGTATTCTTAATTGGGAAACCGCAATGGCTAGTCTCAAACTTGTTGAAGGTGTTCTTAATCAAAGAGTGACAAAGAGGAACTTCAAAGCCGATGCAAATCAAAAAGGAAAGAATTAGATTAATATGTTATATTGTTATGTCTGTTGTGACTTGCTTTCGTTTAGTTGTAACTTTTTTTGTTCTTCAGGGTAAAGTATTATCTCTCTGTATGGAATACGACTATGTATTTCATCTTATGCTGATATAAAATACTTTGAGTTTATTTATAGTTTATTTGTTAATGATTGGTTTTGTTTTAATACTGTGACTTGTTGATATTATTTGTCCCATAAATGAATAAGTACATCTATATAAAAATGCGAAAGATGGAAAGGGAAGTCAACAAATTTAAAGGAGATTGGGTATGGGAAGAAGCAATCCAATACCACCCCTATTCCTCTTACGCCATCTCGTGTCAGAGGCCTTCCATCTGTTACCAATCAAGCCCCAACTGATACCCATAATCATCTTTATAAAAGATAGAGGGAACCAGAAAAAAATGGGGTTTTTTTCTAGAAAAAAAGGGCTATGAAAATTTGAGAAAAGAGAAAGAGAGGTGTGAAAAAATTGGAGATACTCCGAAAGTTGAGACAAAAAATTTTGAGGAAAAAAGAAAAAGAAGGGTCGGTCTTGGCTCAAGGAAAAGTTTAGGTGCTGTTTCAAAGGTTTTGAGATTGGGGTACATATCGTAGAAAGCGCCTGGGTAACATAGGTTCCTATTGCTATTGTGTTTTAATTTATGTTGATTCTCCCTTTAACTATATGTAAATTACTGACTGTATCTAGTTGTTTGATAATTTAAAACGAGTTGTATTAATTTAGTGTGAACATAATTGATATGTTTTAGATAGGTTGTGTGATAATCTGAGATAACAATATTATCTTTAATATATTTGATGAAATGACTGAGCCAAATCTACCTCTCTAGTTGTAATAAGTTTTGTGCAATACTTGACAATTTGAGGTCATTTAATCCAACTTCGAGGTAGTATCTTCTTAAAAATATGATGATTCTTGACTTGGTCTTTGGTCTGTTTTGATTCTCTTAAGGATGGGGTACTTCTCATATAAGGCATGAAAAAATGACTTGGAGGTATGAGAATTGTTGCCAAAGTACTCTGCCTGTTTGATTGGAAAAAATAAAATAAAAAATAAAAAAATCCAATTCCATTGGAGATTATGTGTATATGTGTTGTTTTATGTGTGCATGACAATAAATGCTTATTCCTTTCACTTATACACTGTCTGAATCTTTGCACCTTATTTTGGAGTTAGTTTAGTCTCACTGCTAGTTTGTCATCTTTGAATACTTGACTACTTCAATGCAATGTATTTATTAATGATGAAGATAACTTGATGACACAATTTGTTTGATAAAGTTTGGAGTGAGTGAAGTGAGCCCAATTTGGATGTTTTGTTATTTAAGTTTCTTAGGGAGTTAATCTTATGGTGTTTAGTAGTTGTGTGCATATTTTTTTGATGAGATGTTTGAACCATGAAACTCTGTTATGATGTGTATGTTTGCAAACTTAAGAGTTTGCTATTGGGTGTTTAAAGAGGAAGATTCATATGGCTTGGATCCCTGGAATTGTTCCTGGTTTATATTGTTTTATAGCAGCCACCACTATTGCAAGAAAGATGGCACCAGCCGCCACTGCTTGTCCACCGAGCCGCTCACAAGCATAACACCACCACTGCTCCACCATGATGAGCACGAGCGAAGCAAGTCAGGTCCTACACAAGCCAGTGGCCTCGAGGCACCAGAACTCAAAGCACTCAACAACAATGAACTCAAAGCACTCAACAGCAATGGACTCGAAGCACTTGAAGCATAACTACACAACAACAAAGGTGAGGGTGAACCAGAAGCAGTGCATGAAGCACTAGATCAAATAGTCACAGAATCGTGTGTGAAAAGACCCCAAATCTGCAGATTAGATAGAACCATCGACGTGAAGCACCCATGGTCGGTGATTGAGCAGCATTGGTTGGCATGAAGCACCCATGGGCGGCGTTGGTGGGAGGAGGGTAACCGTTGGGCGTTGGCACTGGATGGAGGAAGGGAACAATGGGTTTCTGAAATTTGGAAGTTGAGAAATGTCTCCAAAAAAAAAGTTACGTTAATAGGATAGTCGGGTCGGGTTGGGCTTCTCGTTTTAAAAAATAACAAACCTAGCACTCGAACCGAGTATCATTGGGTTCTAAGTAAATTTACTGGAACTAACCCAAATATACTCAAACCAAATCGAAATTTTGCATTGAATTAGGTCGGGCCAATTAGGTTCACGGGTCCACTCGAACTTGTGATCACCCCTAGTTCCTTAGAGAGGAACCATTACGTATAACACATTACTTTTAACTTCTACTTAACAATGACATAAATCATTAGTCAAAGTTAGTTGGGAGTTGGCCCTTAAATTATGACTACTTGGAGAAGACGAACAATACTAAGTAGATATGGGTGGAAACGGTTTGGCATGGCCTGTTTCTCATATGCAAGGTCTAAACTTAACTTATTTACTTGATATAGATTAATTTTAAAGGCTTAACTTGGTCTTTTTAAAAGTTTGACTTGATTTGAAGGCTTATTTAGAAACTTATTTTGTAATAAGATCTTTAAATAAGTCAACTAGACTACCTTTAAATAGGCTAATGAGATAGGGTAATGAGTCTAGATTTTTATATAAGTTATCAGGCTTAAGCTTTAAAAAAGATATTATATTATTTATAAAATTAATTATATTAAATAAATATTAAAATGTCATAATAAATATAAAATAATAATATATATAATTAAATAAGTCGACCTGCTTTAAGTTTAAAAAGTTTTTCCAAAGATATGAAGTCTGATCTGTTTAACTAAATATACTTTTTAAAAAGTCTTGACTTGACCTTTTTGTTAATCGGGTTAGGCCAGATTAAGTCATAGGCCCTGACCGACCGCAACAGGCCTATTTCCACTCATATATACATATAATTAAGAATGTTTATTGTCACTCTTATTTGTTTATTGTCACTTCTCTTTATTTAACTTTTTTTTCTTATTTTTCTATGATATCCTTGATTTAATAGTTGAGTTTAATTAGTTATCTATTGCCACTCTTATGTCTATGTAAATTTCTCAAATATCTTAATTAGATTTCTGTCTCTTTCTTCTCTAGTCAGTACAAATCTTCATCCTCCTTTCATTTCCTTCAAAACAGCAAAATCATCCTTCACAACGAGGCATTATAGTGCTTCATTGGCTCTTGGCTTTTGGTTTTTATCCGAGTTAGGAGGAGTTGTCCTTTATTACCTTTACTAAAAGATCACAAATGAGGAAATTCTAAAGAGTACCTTGGTCTCGTTGATTTTAACTTGTTTTTGAAAAATCTGTTTCGTACTGCATATGACCTCCTCCATTTTGTTTTACAATATTAAGATTATCATTGTTTCCCATTTGTTTACTTGTCTTTTGTCTGAGGCTTTGTGATTAAAAATAGATTAATCACATGTTCACTTCACATTCACAAAAAATTATATTCTAATCGTTGCCTACTCATAAACGTGGTTTATATAGATGTCGCATTAGGTTCATAAACTTGCTCAAACAAAATACGTAAAACAACTCTGGAGATTTGGAGTATATAATGTATGGTCTGGTATGATAACAAACAGTATAGGAAAGAAAAGAAAAAAAGATAATTGATCTATTTTCTACAACAATTTTATATTTAAAATTAATTATTGTAATTGTTAATCATAAATTTGGATAGGCATAGGAGATTTGGTTCAACTATTTAATAAAGGGCATTATAAAAAAATGAGAAAAAAATTAGTTGGAAACGAGTGACGATAAATAAATAAGAGTGACAAAGTTGATAGATGAGCAAGCTTATCTCAGAACAAGAGCAAGCTTTCACTCTTCCACATGCAATAAAAAATCAATCAAGTAGCGGAAATAGACATGTAACTATGTAAGAAAAGTAGAAAGGACAGGGAAGAAAAGTTTGCTTAGAGCATTTTATATTAGTTCGGTCCCAATGTGGAAATCAACATTAATCCCTCGTCAAGCTAAGATTTTTCATTACAAACTAGGTGTTCTTTGATCCATCTTAGCTAACCTTGACTTCTGTGACCAAATGTTGATTGAACTGAAAATTTTGATATCAAAAAATATATTGACTTCTGAATTGCCATGTATATGAACTATCATTGACAAAGGTTTTGGACAATTATTGACAAATATTGTTATGCTTATGGGAAAAGGATTGAAACATGTTAGGTCTGAGTTTTCTAATGTTGGAAACTATTATCTATGAAATAAGTTTACTTTCATAAATCATATATTTATTTATCCACTTGAGATTTTATTTTCTTGAAAGACTGCATATTTTTAAGAATTGTTTTCTTTAAGAGAAGACCTTCTTAGACTCTGTATCTAACAAAACTGAATGTATGTTAGCTAATGCACTTAGGATTGGACTATACCTTAGCTAGCAAGGGGTATCCTAACTCCGTGTGTAGGCCAACACATGTGAGTTGATTATAGTTTCAATTTTGATGCTCATTTGTTCAAACCATGAGCTTGTCAGATTGAGTTTATTCGAGCTTCAAGGTCTTTTTTTGGTTTTGCCTAGCCTTGGGCTTGGTATTTCCTTATTAATGTTTGGTTTATTAACTAAATATCAGAATTGTTGATTAGCATTTACCTTTGGTGGTTTAAGGCATTTTAGTGAGATAAGTATCTTCACATCAGTAAAAAAGTGTGCAGTGTAACGGTATGTTCCGTTACATGGTTTGGAAATTATTTTTTCGTTTAAGCTGAAGGTAGTTTTATACATTATGAGAGCCAAGATAGATTGTATTGGCGAATCGAGTATCAGACTCTGTTTCACCATATATCTTCTAGTGGCTGAAGATCAACATGTACTCACTTTGTTGTTTGTTTTCTGTAGATGGCAGACAGTGCTTCTTGAGGA
This sequence comes from Ormosia emarginata, assembly GCA_029884605.1. Classification (NCBI taxonomy): domain Eukaryota; kingdom Viridiplantae; phylum Streptophyta; class Magnoliopsida; order Fabales; family Fabaceae; genus Ormosia; species Ormosia emarginata. The sequence goes on along the minus strand of JAQQTP010000032.1, from coordinate 1,891,386 downwards.
TACAAAAAGTTACTGTTCACACTTTGCTAAAATCATTGATTGTCCAACAATATTAAGCACTGGATTGTGTACAAAGTGCTATAAAAATGTTGGCTGTCCATTAGTATATTATATAATATTAAGGGTTTTGTTTTCTATTTGTAGAAAACTAAGAATCAGAAATGGAGTTTGACAAGAACTTTCTGGTAGAACCAGAAATACACAGCACAACTTGCAATTGTGCAAGAGCTGCAAGGAAAGAATGAATCAAGCAGAGAATCAGAGAAGATGAAAATGATTTGAAGGAAATGCTTCAATTGAATGAATCAAAGAGAACAACAGTATTTATACAAGTGCAAGAGAAACTAACAGCTAACAAAATAACTAACTTCGGTTAGAGCTAACTAATCACCATAACTAACTAAAACTAATTTAAGCTAGCTAAACTTAAGTTACAAAGCAGAGCCTTATTTGTTTTTCTCAGGTAATACCCCCCGCAAGCTGAAGGCCCGCAAATGTTGAGGAGTCCCAGCTTGGAATGAACATCTGGGAAGGCATAAGAAGGAAGGGGTTTAGTCAATATGTCAGCCAACTGCATTGCTAAGGAGACTGGGAGCAATTTGAGCAAGCCTTTGGTGGAGTGTTCTCTGACAATGTGACAATCTAATTCAATGTGCTTGGTTCTCTCGTGAAAAACCGGATTGGCCGCAATGTGCATAGCGGATTGATTGTCACAATAAAGCAATGCTGGTGAAATGAATGAAACATGTAAATCCTGCAAGAGATAAGACAACCATTGCAATTCACAGGTGGTGGCAGCTATAGCTCTATACTCAGCCTCACAGGAACTTCTAGAAACCATGGTTTGCTTTTTTTGATCTCCAAGAAATAAGGGAAGTGCCAAGGAAAATATAATAGCCCGTTATGGATCTTCTAGTGTCGGGGCAAGTGGCCCAATCACTATCACTATAAGCTTTCAGTTGAAGTGTGGAAGCAGCTGGGAAATGTAACCCAAGACCAGGGCAGCCCTTAAGATATCTTAACACCCTTAAGGATGCAACATGATGTGAAGTAGTGGGTTTGGCTAAAAATTATGAAAGTTGTTGTACTGCAAAGGTGATGTCAGGGCGAGTTGTTGTTAAATACAACAATCGGCCAACAAGTCTTCTGTAGGCTTGTACATCTTCAAATGGAGTGGTATCATCTTGGTGCAGGCTCAGTTTGGTGTCCATAGGTGAATTAGCAGGCTTGCAAGCTAACAGTCTAGCATCTGAAATAAGCTCTAAAGTGTACTTCCTTTGATTCACAACTATTCCAGTAGAGTTCCTTGCTACCTCAAGACCCAAGAAAAACTTCAAATTGCCTAGATCCTTGATCTTGAAAGTGAAGTCCAGTGCTGTCTTTATGTCGTTAATTTCAGTGCTATCATTTCCAGCTAATATCACATCATCTACATAAACAAGCAAAGCTGTGAAGGAGGACTCAGTTTTCTTGACAAACAGTGAGTTATCACTCTTGGATTGTGAATATCCGGAAGTGATTAGAAAACAAGACAGCTTGGCAAACCATTGTCGGCTGGCCTGCTTAAGACCATAGAGAGATTTTTGCAATTTGCAAACTTGTCCTGAATGAGTACTTGAAAGACCAGGAGGCATGTTCATGTATACATCTTCCACTAAGTCTCCATGAAGAAACGCATTATTCACATCCAATTGCTTTAGAAACCAGCCATGAATGGAAGCTAAAGACAAGATGAGCCTTATTGTTGTCATTTTTGCAACTGGAGAAAATGTATCGAGGTAATCAATGCCTTCGGTCTGTGTGTAACCTTTAGCCACGAGCCGTGCTTTATATCTCTCAATTGAACCATTGGCCTTGTACTTGATCTTAAAGATCCATTTGCATCCAATGGGAGTTTTACCCTTTGGAAGATCAGTCAATATCCATGTTTGATTTGCTGCCAGAGCTTGCAATTCGGCCTGTATAGCTTGTCTCCAACAATCATGTTTGATGGCTTGCTTATAAGTAGATGGCTCAACCTCAGTAGACATAGACAACACAGAAGCTTTATAAGAAGGAGACAAAGCATGATATGATTGTGAACACTCAATTTTGACCGGACTAAAAATAAAATATAAAAAAAAGAGGAAAATTAATTAAAAAGAAAAAAATAATAAAAAATTTATGGCCCACCTTTTAGCCCATTTTACTTAGTTTTTTTAGCCTAAATAGATTAAACTCATCTTAGTCTTAAAAATAATAAAATAAAAAAAAAACATAAAAATAATAAAAATAAAAAAAATAACAAAAAAGGTATAATAAAAAAAAGAAAGACAATCACACTTTGACTCACTTTCACTCACGTAGCACACAATACACTTTCTTTTTACAGCACACACGACACTCTCAAACTCTGCACTCACTCACCTAATTGCACTCTCAATAATTCACTTTGCACCCACTCTGCACTCACTCACCAAATAGTACAATCCACTCACTCACTCTGCACCCATCACGTCCACTCACTGCCACACAGACATGCACCAACGGCACACAGGGTTGGTTTTGGTTTTGTTTTCTTTTGATTTTGGAAGGAGGGTTGGTTTTGGTTTTGTTTTCTTTTGATTTTGGAAGGAGCACTCACTAATCACTCAGCACCGCACTCACTAACCACTCTGCATTCACCCAAACTACACACACGGCACTTTTGTTTTTTCTTGCATATCCACTCACACGCACAATAACAGGGGGGAGCAATAACAGGGGGAGCATCTTTTCTGGCTTTAAAAGGAAACAGAGAACACACACCAGGGGGGAGAACTTCCATTTCCTTCACTCATACTCCCATTTACACAAGTTTTTTTTCTTTCCTCACGGTTTCACGCAACAAAGAGAGGAGAAGCATTTTTTTTTTTGGTTTTTGGAAAGAGAAACAGAGAAGATCACAGAGGGGGGACATATTGCAAAGAGAATTGATTTTCATAAGGAGGGAGCTCATTCACGTAGCATGGGGGCATCTTCAAGCACCACTATCATCTCATCTTCCACCTCCAAAACAACCTCCACGTGACCACCAGCTACCATCTCCCTCCCACCATAACAGCCTCCGCTCTTTCACTTCATCATCACCCTTCTCCATCAGCCTCCACTCTTTCACTTCATCATCACCCTTCTCCATCAATATCCACCCCTCACATAACCATCACCATTCTTCTCACCCTCAACCGTGGCCTCTAGCACTTTCACCACCCACCATTTTCTTCACTCACGTAGCCACTCACACCCACAACCAAGCTTTCTAATCTTCTTCAACCTCCACCATCAACTCTATCTTCAATCCATCCAAACCTTCACTCTCCTTCACCATCTTTAATCATCTTCTCTCAACCAGAACTCCAACCGTGGCCACCCCTTCAAGCTCCATAACCATCCTTCACCTTCCCCACAAACCAACCTCCTCCACGTAAATACCATAGCCATCACACCACCATTTTCAAGCTCACCACTCTACCATCAATCCACTATCTATCTTCCTCTAAGCAAAACCGTGACAACCTCCACCTAGTTGCCACCACCTTCACCAACGTGGACCTCCATAACAACCACCCATCTTCAACCCCTCCATAGCTTCCTAAACCGTGACCTCACCATAGCCACCCAAGCAACTTCCATCTCCCACAACCTATCCAATCTTTCCTCACCACTTTGCACCTTAATCCACTGAGTTAACTCAGTTTCACCACCCTCCAGCAGCTCACTCACAACGATACCAGGGGGGTTTTCATTTTTGGGAGGAGCTTCACCACTATCATCTCTGCCTTTCACTACCCAAGTCTTCATCTTCACTCTCCACCAGACCCGTAACCAGACCCCAACCTCACCACCTCACCTTCTTCACATCATCAACCCGTAGCCACCATAACCAACCATCTTCATCTCTCCCATAAACCAGCTCCACGTAAAGCCTCCAAGCCAACCATTTCCAGCAGCTCTAAACCAGACAACCACCAAACACCATCATCAACCCGTAGCCACCATAACCAACCATCTTCATCTCTCCCATAAACCAGCTCCACGTAAAGCCTCCAAGCCAACCATTTCCAGCAGCTCCAACCAAACATTCAACAGCTCCACCGTAACCAGAGAGAACCAGAGAACCAGAGAAACAGACCATCATCCTCCAGCAACCATTATCTTCCATCTACATCTCCATCCAGCAGCTCCAAAACATCCATGCAGCCATCTTCTCCACACTCACTGGGTTGACTCAGTGGCCGTTTCCATTCAGCCCTCCAGCAGCTTCACGTGAAGCCATCCCTCCCTCAAGCACCATCCGTGCAAGTCCACTCCAGCACACCCCAGAACTCAGCCACGTCTCTGCCCGTTACTCCGTTGAGCCCAGGTTCCCCCCTGCTGCTCCGTTTCTTCTGGTTTTCACTGTTTCTTTTTCTCTTTTCTTTCGTGATTGTTCCCATATAGACTTATATATATATATATATATATATATATATATATATATACATGTGTTTAGATTCCTTTTTACGTAGTTGTTTTACGTAAGAAATAGATATATGTGTATAGATTTTTTTTTTTTAGTGTGTGTTGTGTAAGTAATATATGTATATATGTGTGTGTTCAATTTCTTTTGGTTTTTACCGTGTTGTGTTATATGTTTAGTTCTTGTTTGATGTTTTATTTATTTATTTATTTGATAGTATGTTTTAAGTTGTGTATTATGCCTAAAATAAAAAAATGTGAAGTTAGAAGATCTTTAAAAAATAATAATAAAATCAAGCATAGTGGTGTTTATATAAAAATAAATATAAAAAAAATAGTAAAAAATAAAATAAAATAAAATAAAATGAAAAACAAAAAAAATAAAAATAAAAATAAAAATAAAAATTCTTTTAATCAATGCAATGACCGACGATGATGATTGAATAGCGAATGCTATCTTCAAGGTCGTTTGAATCATAAGGGTTTATTGAGTAGTCTAGTGCTAACTTGAACCCTGTGCAAAAATGATTTCATTTTCAAACAATAAAATTTTCTTTCCAAAAATCTTTTAATTAAAATCAATCAACTCACACTCATTTTCTACAGAACTACGTGACTTTGAGTTCCTCATTGCACTTTGAGGTACGTAGGAGCGAATTTCAATTCATCATCAAGTCAAAATTAAATTTTCATAATTCGGTTTTTTTTTCTTTCTTTTCTTTCTTCTCTTTTTTTAAAAAAATAAAAAATAAAATATTTACAAAGTCTTTTTAAAAGGGGTAAAATAAATAAATTTGAGATTATCAAATTTTTGCACAATTAACTTAAGGTACCGTCTCAGGACGGGTGTGATAGGGGTGCAGTGGGATTAAGTTTCCACCCTTCCCTATCCATAACCGACTCCCGAATCCGATTTGGTTCCAAAGACCATTTTCTAAAAAGGTTTTCCAATTTTTCCTAAATTCAAATAAAATTGGTGGCGACTCCATATTTTAATCATTTTTAAAATCATATGCGAGCTACTATCCCGCCGCGATCCCGGTCGCGACAGATGGCGACTCCACTGGGGACTACTTGGAGAGTCGGGCCTGTTGTGGTTAGTTGTGCAAAATTTTAATAATTTCTATGTATTTATTTTACCCTTTTCTTGTTTTATTTTTTTTGTTTTCTTATTTGTTCGTAAATAGTTTTTGATTAATGCTTTTATGTAAATACTTGATAACATTATTTTGTGTATATTTTTAACTTGTATATATTTTTGTACTTATTTGTTGAAACCCTAGGGTAGATGATTGCTGGCTGGTTGTTGTATATATGTTCTGCAGGTTGGGGGGTAGTTTTTTTGGTCTTTTAAAATTTTGTTGTACAGGTTTGTATGCTCCCTCACACACGTCACTATCACTTACCTCACACACAAGCTCTATACCCGGGCTCAATACCTTGTAGGATTAAATAGAGGGTGAAGTAGTATGTTGCTTTGAGAGACCTTTGGTCTCCGAATAGGCACATGAAAATCCCTCACTCAGTTGAACTCTTTCCGCTTGTAACCTATCATGGGTGAGGATGGAGGACTCTTGCTAGCCAAAGTGTTGGTGACAAGAAGAGACAATCTGGGGACCATGACTTTTTAAGTTTAGATCTGTCACGAAAATCTTGCACCGATAGATTGAACATAGTGACTGTCAAAATTAGAGTCGTGACTTTAAGGAAATCCAACCTTTAAGTTTCACCTGATTAGGACACAAGGGGAGCGTGTTTCTTTTTTTTTTTATCTGTTCATTCCTCATATCATTCATTCTTTGTTAAAAAAAAATCATAAAAAGGGGAGTGTTTCATCTTGCATTTTCATATCATTTGCATGACATTCGTAGCATTTTTTTAAAACAAAAGAGAAAAAAAACATGCATTATCTTGCATTTATATGACATTCAAGAAAAAAAAAAAAAAAAAAATACCTCATCTTGCATTTTCTTGTCATTTCCTTGCATAAAAAAATAAAATAAAATAAAAAATATACATTTCATTTTCATAGCATTCCAAAAAAAAATTAAAATCATGCATTTTCATGTCATTCATAATTTTTGAAAAAAAAAAGAAAAAAAGCATACATTTTACATTTCCATGGCATTGATCGCATCTTTTAAAAAAATAAAAAAAAAAGAAAAGAAAAAAAGAGAAAAAAATGTTTCCAAAGTTCATTCATTTCACCTTATGCATCCCATGCATTTCATTCATTTCATTTTATGCTTCTCGTGCATCTCATTCATTTCATCTCAGTCTTTGTTAATAAATCAAATTGGTTCAGGAATCATTGCGCGACCTAGGAAAGAAGAGACCAATCTAACCCGAGTTCACAATACAAGATCTCGGACCAGAATGGTTGCCGATAATTCGAGACAGGAAGAAACTTGAGTAGGGAGGTCGACGAAGTGACAGGGAGGATAAACGAGGTGTCGAGAACCAAGCGAGGTTGGAAGCAATATTGCAAGATATAAGGGAGTCTCTCCACTTAATCGGTGGAAACAGGAATGCAAATGGGGTTGAAATGTATGCAAACGTGCCACCGAATGCTCCAATCTACTCGGCCGTAACCTCAAGCATCGGCTGCAGAATCCGCGAGCAACCACCTCAAACAACATCAATAGTCACGCCCATTGGGGAGGGGTATCATGCTTTAGAAGGCGCTCATAATGAAATCCCTGGTTATGCGGGCCCTGCATGGGAACCACCTCATGTGTCCATTCCAGGACACGTGACCATGCCTTGTTCTGGGAATAGTCATATCATAACTGAGAAGGATAAAATGAAAGAAGCCTGGATGGAGAAAATGGAGGAACAAATCAAGGCGATAAAGGGCCCCAATGCTTATGGACCCTTGAGGATAGAGGAGTTATGTCCTACCACAGATGTAATAATCCCCAACAACTTCAAGATTCCCGATTTTGTGAAGTATGACGGGAGCAGCAACCCTCGTTTCCATTTGATCAGTTATGGGACTAAGATGACTGTTTGGTCTAGGGATGATAAGTTCCTCATCAGTTTCTTCCATGAGAGTCTTACAGGTCCCGCCCTAGAGTGGTATCTTCAGTTAGACCGCTCCAGGATCTCGCGTTGGACGGAATTGGCTGATCTATTTATGGACCAAGTAAAATTCAACTTGGACGCAGCCCCAACCCGGGAACAATTGAGTTCAATGCAGAAAGGTAATGAAGAACCGTTCAAGCAATACGCGCAGAGATGGAGAGCATTGGCGGCTCAAGTCCAGCCCCCATTAACATTGTCTGAGATGTGCTCGTATTTCTTAGGGACCCTAGGAAACCCTTTTATTGGGGCGATGGTGGGGCGACCTATAAGGATTTTGCGATTTAATAACTTCCGGAGAAAGAATTGAAATATTGGCCAAAACTCGGAAGTTGCTAATGAGTAGCACGAGAAATACTACTTTCAAGAAAGGATTCCACCAAAGAAAAAGAACACAAGTGAATTATATCCAACCTCAACGAAATTTCGGACCACGATATAGCTCAAGTCATCACCATCATACAACCCCAACCCTCGCTTTTCATACCAAACACGCGCCACCGCCTCATTATCCATCCCACCAAATTATACCGGCCACAAACTTCATCCCAACACCACAATTCCAAGTTAACAATGTCCCTCGCCACAACCATATACACCAACTCGCCCAACTTATACTCAATACCCACCTCCACCTTCGCAAAATTTCCCAAATTACACACGGCCTCGACCAAACTTTCAAAATCAAGGTCGTTTTCGTCCCCAAAACTTACCCCTTTCCCAAAACCGTCCATCCTAAATGCGGTTTATTTCAAAGGTTGTTTGATGCTCACCTCATTTCAGGGAATCCTGTCGTCCCCTACAACCACCATTTCCAGCATGGTACAACCCAAATTTAACTTGCAAGTACCATATGGATATGGCAGGACACTCAATCGAAGACTGTGAGTCTTTTAAGACTGCGGTAAGGAAACTTATTGCCTGTGGAAAGCTGGATATTCAAGAGGAGGCTGGACCTAGCATTATTAACAACCCAATCCCTAACCATGGTGGAAGGAATGAGGCGAATGCTGTGGAGATTGAAGGACCGCCAATAAGAAGGGTTATGAGTCTGCGCACACCGATGACTCAAATATTTGAGGGATTGAAGAAGGCAGGTTATGTTATCACTGCACCAACTTCGTCAATGAAAGAATATGAGAGGTATGATGAAGAGTCAAGTTGCGCTTACCATTGTGGGGAAATAGGACACGATATTGAAAATTGCTGGGACTTTAAAGTTCGAGTCCAAGGTTTACTCACTTTGGGAGTAATACATGCGAGGCAAGGGTTAGCCTCCTCCGAAGAGGTTAATGTGGTTGAACGTTTTGTACTCAAGGTACCACCTCTCAATCAATGCCCGACACCGGATAAAGTAGTGGTGATGGTCAAGAAGCCAGCACCATTTACTTACAATAATACTCATTCAGTGCCATGGAATTATGAAACAAAAGTAGAGATGAAAGGAGTCGAGGAGGCGTCAAAGGCTCAAGTGACTGAAATTCACCAGGATGAAGAATCTGTGACAAATATAATTACAAGGAGTGGGCGATGCTATGGCCGGTAGAAATAGAGAAGAGGAAAGAGGGAAGTTCAAAAGAAGAGGAAAGAGGGAAAGAAGAAGAGGAAGAATTTCTGAAGATCATGAAACAAAGTGAATACGACGTGATGGAACAATTGAAGAAGACTCCAGCAAGGATATCTCTTCTGTCACTCGTATTGACATCGGAATTGCATCGGAAAGCATTGCTAAGAGTACTAAGTGAAGCTTATGTCAAACCCGATGTTACCCCTGAGAATGTTGTCAGCATGGTGGATCCAGTAAAGCGTGTCAACATGATTGTATTTATGGATGAAGAGATCACCTCTCGGTCTGAGAAAAACCCACGGGCTTTACATATAACCCTAAGATGCAAAGGGTATATAGTTGCAAAGGTTCTGATCGATGGAGGGTCTGCACTGAATATCCTACCAAGGTCTACTCTAACCTCATTGGCAATAAGTGAAGATGAACTGTCCCCTCGAGAAATGGTAGTGCGAGCCTTTGATGGAAATAGAAGAGGCATCATGGGAGAGATAGTGTTGCCGCTAGAGATTGGTCCAAGCAATTTTCAAGTACTGTTCCAAGTCATGGATATGGAGCCTGGCTATACCATGTTACTAGGGAGGCCATAGATCCATACCGCCGGGGCTGTTCCTTCCACCCTGCATCAAAGTGTTAAATATATTGAGAATGAGTCACCATCACCATACATGGAGAGGAAGAGATTATGCTTTGTCGAAACCGGTTTCGGTGCCATATGTGGAGAGTGCGAGAAAAGGAAGAGGAGAACACCGTGGCACGCTTTGAAGTAGTTGAAACTGGACTCGGTAAAGATGAATCTCTCACACCAAGTGTGAATCAGGTGGTGGCCCGGATCATGACTAGTAGTGGATACCAGGAAGGAAAGGGTTTGGGTTCAAAGCTGCAAGGTACTCGGTCACCAGTGTCAATCCCAGGAAAGTCAGACAAGTTTGGGATAGGATACGAAGCATCTCTGGAGGAGCATATGAGGAGCATGACTCTTGGAAGAAAGAATGACAAGGGCAAAGCAAAGTATATTCCCCATCTGAGGGAAACATTCCCAGCTCCGGCCGAGGTGATTATGCCTGATGAGGTCATTCACCCTCTATACCGCCTCACTATCAATGCTTTGCATGAAGAAAGCCAAGAAGAGCACAAGGCAATCCGTCCTGTTGCTGATGAGGAGCTGCTGAAGAACTGGAAATCTGAACCAATTATTGATGTGATTGTTTCAAAGTAATTGTCCTGTCATTTTGTGAAACAGATGTTTAAGTTGTTCTGAACTTATAGTTTATGTTATTTGAGACATTAATTAAATGAACTTGCATGAATATTCAGCATTTCCCTTCGTTGCACTTTCTGACTTATCCTTTTGCATTTACCATTTTTCTTTTTACATTTCGTACCATATCGTGTTCTTTCTTTGTCATTCTGCTTTATTCTCGCTTTTCCGACTCCACACTAAATGGCTTTCCAGGGATCTGAGTTTCGTAGAAAGTTTGCCTCATGAAGGGGACTTCGAAAACTCGTCAATTGATTCTCCTGCAATGTTTGATGAAGAAGACCTTGGATCCGGGGAAGAGGAAGATGTTGTTGAAAATTTTTCAAAATTACTTGGAGTACTCGAGAGGGGATTTAACTTGAATGGCGAAGAAGCGAAGTGGTCAACATGGGGACGAGAGGAAGAGAAGAAGGAATTAAAAATAGTGGAAAACCCTGAGTTTGAAGAAATGATCACGCCTGTTCAAAGAGTATATGGATGTTTTTGCTTGGTCTTATCGGGATATGCCGGGTTAGACCCGAAATAGCATCGCACAAAATCCCACTCTACCCGAATATTGAGGCAAAGAAACAAAAATTGAGAAGGATGCATCCCGATATGTCTTTGAAGATCAAGGAAGAGGTGACTAAGCTTTGTTGGAAGCAGGGGTTTGTGGAAGTGTCAAGACACCCAGTGGGTAGCCAATATCGTGCCGGTGCCTAAGAAAGATGGAAAAGTCGAAATGTGTGTGGACTATAGAGATCTGAATAAGGCCACCCGAAGGATGATTTCCCACTCCCTCACATTGATGTTCGGTTGATAACACTTTGCTAAGAATCACGGGTTCTCATTCATGGACGGATACTCGGGATACAATCAAATTCCCATGGATGTCAATGACAAAGAAAAGACCACTTTCATTACTCCTTGGGAACGTTTTGTTACACGGTGATGCCGTTTGGATTAAGGAATGTTTGGGGCTACTTACCAACGTGCTATGGTAGCATTGTTTCATGACATGGTGCACAAGGAGATTGAGGTGTACGTGGATGATATAGTGGCCAAATCTAAAGAAGGAGAAAGTCATGTGGCGGTTCTACGTAAGCTGTTTGAAAGACTCAGAAAGTACAAGTTGAGGTTGAATCCTGCTAAGTGCGTTTTTGGAGCATCTACTGGGAAGTTACTTGGATTCATTGTTAGCAGAGAAGGAATAAAGGTGGATCCAGATAAAGCAAAAGTAATACAGGAGATGTCTGCCCCTAAGACGGAGCGTGAAGTGCGAAGTTTTCTCGGGAGACTCAATTACATTGCTAGATTCATTGCTAACTTAACCAGCACTTGTGAGCCTATATTCAAGTTGTTGAAGAAGCATCAACCAGGCAAATGGGATGAAGAATGTCAGGAAGCTTTTGACAAGATAAAGACTTATTTAATGAATCCTCCTATCTTGGTACCCCCTACACCGGGTCGTCCCTTAATTTTGTACCTAACTGTATTACCAACTTCAATGGGGGCAATCTTTGGGACAACATGATGAATCGGGAAAGAAGGAGCAAGCAATTTACTATCTGAGTAAGAAGTTTAATGATTGTGAAGCTCGTTACATGGCTATTGAGAAGACTTGTTGTGCACTGGTATGGACCTCAAAACGGCTACGACAGTATATGCTCTATTACACCACATGGTTGATATCTCGAATAGACCCCATAAAATACATATTTGAAAGTCCTCATATTTCATTAAGAGTTTCAAAGTGGCAAGTGATGCTATCAGAATTTGATATCAAGTACATGACTCGGAAATCCATCAAAGGAAGTGTGATTGCTTTGATCATCTGGTGAAAACCCTCGGAGGGTGGACAACTAGTGACATCTGAGTTCCCGATGGAGAAATACTGATGGCGGAAGAAGGAGAAGAAGAAGAAGAACCAGGCTGGAAGATGTATTTTGATGGAGCGGTTAACATGCATGGCAGTGACATAGGAGCCGTGGTTGTTTCACCAACTGGAAAACAATACCCAGTCGCTATCAAGTTAAATTTTGAGTGCACCAATAATGTTGCGGAGTATGAGGCCTGTGCTAAGGGTTTACAAGTTGCAATTGACTTGGGGATCAAGCAGTTAAAAGTATTTGGAGACTCAGCACTCATCATTTATCAAGTGAATGGTGAATGACAAACCAAGGATCCGAAGTTGATACCTTATCAAAAGTATTTAATCCAGTTGGTTGAGAAGTTTGAGGAGGTGACATTCTCTCATTTGACCCGAGACTAGAATCAGTTTGCAGATGCCTTGGCCACTTTAGCTGTAATGACCAAGTTGGATATTCATAATAATGTTCAACCCATCCAAGTGAAGATGCACAGTGAGCCTGCATATTGTGCTAATGTGGAAGGCGAGCCAGATGGTAAACCTTGGTATTATGATATCAAGCAGTATATTCAGCATAGAGAATACCCAACGAGAGCAAGTGAGGTGAATAAGAAGACTTTCCGTCGGTTGGCGATGACCTTTTTCTTGAATGGAGAGGTTTTGTATAAAAGGAGTCACGATGGTACTTTACTTAGATGCGTGAATGCTTGTGAAGCTCGTGTAATCATGACTGAGGTTCATGAAGGAATCTGGAACTCATGCTAATGGTCATATGATGGCTCGGAAAATTCTAAGGAGTGGTTATTATTGGTCCACAATGGAAACAGACTGCATAAATCATGTACGGAAGTGTCAAAAATGCCAGATGTATGCAGATCGAGTCAACACACCTCCTTTCCCTTTGCATAATTTGGTGTCTCCCTGGCCTTTCTCAATGTGGGGAATAGATGTCATCGGGCCCATTAATCCCAAAGCCTCCAATGGTCATCGCTTCATCCTAGTGGCAATTGACTATTTCACCAAGTGGGTAGAAGCTTCCTCTTATACCAGCATTACTCAAAAAGTGTTTTTGAGATTCCTCAAAAGGGATATTGTCTGCAGATATGGAATTCTAGAAAGGATAATCACAGATAATGGTACCAATCTCAATGGTGCTGAGATTAAAAAGTTCTGTGAGAATTTCAAAATTAAGCATCATAATTCAGCTCCTTACAGGCCTCAGATGAACGGTGCAGTTGAAACAGCAAATAAGAATGTTAAGAAAATTGTTGCTAAGATGGTGGTGAACTACAAAGACTGGCATGAAATGTTACCCTATGCTTTGCATGCATATCGTACTAATATACGATCAAGCACTGGGGCAACGCCTTTCTCTTTGGTATATGGGATGGAGGTTGTCTCTCCAATAGAAATCGAGATCCCTTCTCTAAGAGTTCTAATGGAAGCGGAGTTAGAAGAATCTAAATGGGTGAAGACTCGGTATGAGCAATTGAATATGATAGAAGAGAAGAGATTGGCAGCTATTTGTCATGGGCAATTGTATCAAAGCAGAATGGCCAGAACCTTCAACAAGAAAGTTCGTCCCAGGGAATTCTATTCAGGGGATCTGGTTTTGAAAAAGATTCTCCCTAACCAAGAGGACGCCAGAGGAAAATGGGCTCCGAATTATGAAGGCCCGTACATAGTCAAGCAGACATTTTCTGGAGGAGCGTTAATTTTGCAGAATATGGATGGAGAAGAATTGCCAAGGCCCGTGAATACTGATGTTGTCAAGAAATTCTATGCCTAAAAAGAAGAGAAAAAGCTCGTTAGGTTGAAAACCCGAAAGGGTGACCTAAGCAAAAGTTAGAGCAATTGAAAAAACGAAAAAAGAGAGTCCGTTAGGCTGAAATCCTGAAAAGGCAGTCTAAGCAAAAGTTAGGACAAATAAATAGGCAAAATCTCAAAGGAAGTGGGTCAGAAACTCTTCGAGGGATTCACCAAACTGGGGCAATTTTTGATGTGCGTCCAATCAGTTACACGGGGCAAGTTGTTCGCATTGAATTGGCAATACTAGGGCAAAATTTTTGAGAAAATTAAAGAGAATTCATGTTGAAGGAGGTATCAACAGAAGCAGTGATTGAGTTGTCAAGCATTTGCAGTGAATCAATTGAATGAGGAACAAGGAACCAATACTGGGGCAAAGTTTTTATTTTTCTTGCAATCTTTCTTTTGTCTTTCAAGTATGTGTCTTGTCAAAAGTCATGTGCGATTACATTACCAAAATAATAAAAGGGAAGTTTGTTCATTCAACAAATTTCTGTCCATTCATGAATGCATGCTTACTCATTAATTTATGTCTCAAATAAAATAAACTTAAGGTCAACAATTTGATCTGACAATTTTGCAGCAATCCATCAATGATTAATTCAGATTAAAGGATCTCAATAATTCAAGAAACAGGTTGTGATGTGTTGCCAAGGAAAACAAGGTGATCAGAAAAAAAAAAAAAAAAAAGGGAAATGAGAATATCTAAGGGAGTCTCAGCCGACAAAGGGTCTGATGAAGAAAAACACGTGAACAAAGGGTTTGATTGGTTAAAGCTTTCCAAGATCGTTGATTGGTTCAAAGGACTTTTGATAAATAAAATAACAAAAAGAAAAAGAAAAAAAGAAAAAAGGAAAAAGGAAAAAAAAAGAAAAGAGGAGCAAAAAAAAAAAAAAAGAGAAAGAAAAAAAAGAGAGAGGAAAGAAAATTTAAGTCCATGCATTTTAATTTCTATTGAGTAAGACGGCTCCATGCATGTTAAATTCCTATCATTTAATTTTGAGCGATCGGCTCCATGCATTTTTAAATTCCTCATTATTAATTTTGAGCGCATCGGCTCATTGCATTTTAATTCTCTATTGAGCGCATCGGCCCATTGCATTGCATTTTAAATTTTCGGACGTTAGCTTGATTGCTTCATTGTCATTTAAATTACATGCATTTAAAATTCGGACTCGATTGCCCATTGTCATTTAAATTACAATGTCATTTAAAATTCAGGGACTCGATTGCCCATTGTCATTTAAATTACATCATTTAAAATTTCGGAGACTATTGCCCATTGTCATTTAAATTAAATCATTTTTTAAATTTCGGACGCATGGCCCATTGTCATTTAAATTTTGTCATTTAATTTTCGGGACACGAGTTTGCCCATTGTCATTTAAATTTTCGGAGACGCATTGCCCATTGTCATTTAAATTTTTTTAAATTTCGGGACGCTTGATGGCCCATTGTCATTTTTAAATTACATCATTTAAAATTTCGGAGACGCATTGCCCATTATCATTTAAATTGTCATTTTAAAATTCGGACTCGATTGCCCATTGCAATTTAAATTGTCATTATTTAAATTTTCGGAGACGCATTGCCCATTGTCATTTAAATTACATCATTTAAAATTCGGGACTCAGTTGCCCATTGTCATTTAAATTGTCATTTAGAATTTCGGAGACGCAATGGCCATTGTCATTTAAATTACATCATTTAAATTTTCGGACGAAGTTGCCCATTGTCATTTAAATTTCGTCATTTAAAATTCGGACTCGATTGCCCATTGTCATTTAAATTGGCTCATTTAAAATTCGGACTCGATTGCCCATTGTCATTTAAATTGCATCATTTAAAATTTCGGACGCAGTTGGCCCATTGTCATTTAAATTGTCATTTAAAATTTCGGACCTTGATTGCCCATTGTCATTTAAATTACATGTCATTTTAAATTTCGGAGACGCTTGCCATTGTCATTTAAAATTTCGACGCATGAGTTCATTGCATTGCATTTTAAATTTTCGGACGCATTGCCCATTGTCATTTAAATTGTCATTTTTTAAATTTCGGACGCATGATTGCCCATTGCATTTTAATTTTACGGTGAACATCGACGCTCCTTTGCATTTTAATTTTCTGTTGAGCGCATCGGCTCCTTGCATATTTAATTTCTGTTGAGCGCATTGGCTCCATGCATTTTAATTTTCTGTTGAGCGCATCGGCTCCATTCATTTTTAATTTCTGTTCATTTTTAATTTCTGTTGAGCGCATTGGCTCCATTCTTTTTTAAAAAATTTTTGTTGAGTGCATCGATCTCCATGCATTTCAATTTCTTGCCTTGTTTGTTTGCATTGCTTAGGACAAAATTGAAGTTCATATCTTTACTGCGTTTCTTACGACGATAATTTGAAAAACTACGGTTATTCTTATTATCTAATAAGAAACAAGTAAAGAAGAAAGAATCGTGAACACTCAATTTTGGACCTAGACTAAAAATAAAATATAAAAAAAGAGGAAAATTAATTAAAAAGAAAAAAAAAATAATAAAAAATTTATGGCCCACCTTTTAGCCCATTTTACTTAGTTTTTTTAGCCTAAATAGATTAAACTCATCTTAGTCTTAAAAATAATAAAAAAAAAAAAAAACATAAAAATAATAAAAATAAAAAAAATAACAAAAAAGGTATAATAAAAAAAAAAAGAAAGACAATCACACTTTGACTCACTTTCACTCACGTAGCACACAATACACTTTCTTTTTACAGCACACACGGCACTCTCAAACTCTGCACTCACTCACCTAATTGCACTCTCAATAATTCACTTTGCACCCACTCTGCACTCACTCACCAAATAGCACATTCCACTCACTCACTCTGCACCCATCACGTCCACTCACTGCCACACAGACATGCACCAACGGCACACAGGGTTGGTTTTGGTTTTGTTTTCTTTTGATTTTGGAAGGAGGGTTGGTTTTGGTTTTGTTTTCTTTTGATTTTGGAAGGAGCACTCACTAATCACTCAGCACCGCACTCACTAACCACTCTGCATTCACCCAAACTACACACACGGCACTTTTGTTTTTCTTGCATATCCACTCACACGCACAATAACAGGGGGGAGCAATAACAGGGGGAGCATCTTTTCTGGCTTTAAAAGGAAACAGAGAACACACACCAAGGGGAAAACTTCCATTTCTTCACTCATACTCCCATTTACACAAGTTTTTTTTCTTTCCTCACGGTTTCACGCAACAAAGAGAGGAGAAGCATTTTTTTTTTTGGTTTTTGGAAAGAGAAACAGAGAAGATCACAGAGGGGGGACATATTGCAAGAGAATTGATTTTCATAAGGAGGGAGCTCATTCACGTAGCATGGGGGCATCTTCAAGCACCACTATCATCTCATCTTCCACCTCCAAAACAACCTCCACGTGACCACCAGCTACCATCTCCCTCCCACCATAACAGCCTCCGCTCTTTCACTTCATCATCACCCTTCTCCATCAGCCTCCACTCTTTCACTTCATCATCACCCTTCTCCATCAATATCCACCCTCACATAACCATCACCATTCTTCTCACCCTCAACCGTGGCCTCTAGCACTTTCACCACCCACCATTTTCTTCACTCACGTAGCCACTCACACCCACAACCAAGCTTTCTAATCTTCTTCAACCTCCACCATCAACTCTATCTTCAATCCATCCAAACCTTCACTCTCCTTCACCATCTTTAATCATCTTCTCTCAACCGAACTCCAACCGTGGCCACCCCTTCAAGCTCCATAACCATCCTTCACCTTCCCCACAAACCAACCTCCTCCACGTAAATACCATAGCCATCACACCACCATTTTCAAGCTCACCACTCTACCATCAATCCACTATCTATCTTCCTCTAAGCAAAACCGTGACAACCTCCACCTAGTTGCCACCACCTTCACCAACGTGGACCTCCATAACAACCACCCATCTTCAACCCCTCCATAGCTTCCTAAACCGTGACCTCACCATAGCCACCCAAGCAACTTCCATCTCCCACAACCCATCCAATCTTTCCTCACCACTTTGCACCTTAATCCACTGAGTTAACTCAGTTTCACCACCCTCCAGCAGCTCACTCACAACGATACCAGGGGGGTTTTCATTTTTGGGAGGAGCTTCACCACTATCATCTCTGCCTTTCACTACCCAAGTCTTCATCTTCACTCTCCACCAGACCGTAACCAGACCCCAACCTCACCACCTCACCTTCTTCACATCATCAACCCGTAGCCACCATAACCAACCATCTTCATCTCTCCCATAAACCAGCTCCACGTAAAGCCTCCAAGCCAACCATTTCCAAGACTCTAAACCGGACAACCACCAAACACCATCATCAACCCGTAGCCACCATAACCAACCATCTTCATCTCTCCCATAAACCAGCTCCACGTAAAGCCTCCAAGCCAACCATTTCCAAGCAGCTCCAACCAAACATTCAACAGCTCCACCGTAACCAGAGAGAACCAGAGAACCGAGAGAAACGACCATCATCCTCCAAAGAACCATTATCTTCCATCTACATCTCCATCCGCCAGCCTCCAAAACATCCATGCAGCCATCTTCTCCACACTCACCGGGTTGACTCGGTGGCCGTTTCCATTCAGCCCTCCACCACGGCCAGCTTCACGTGAAGCCATCCTCCCTCAAGCACCATCCGTGCAAGTCCACTCCAAAGACACACCCCGTAACTCGCCACGTCTCGCCCGTTACTCCGTTGAGCCCGGGTTCCCCCTGCCGCTCCGTTTCTTCCGGTTTTCACTGTTTCTTTTTTTTTTTTTCTTTCGTGATTGTTCCCATATAGACTTATATATATATATATATATATACATGTGTTTAGATTCCTTTTTTACGTAGTTGTTTTACGTAAGAAATAGATATATGTGTATAGATTTTTTTTTAGTGTGTGTTGTGTAAGTAATATATGTATATATGTGTGTGTTCAATTTCTTTTGGTTTTTACCGTGTTGTGTTATATGTTTAGTTCTTGTTTGATGTTTTATTTATTTATTTATTTGATAGTATGTTTTAAGTTGTGTATTATGCCTAAAATAAAAAAATGTGAAGTTAGAAGATCTTTAAAAAATAATAATAAAATCAAGCATAGTGGTGTTTATATAAAAATAAATATAAAAAAAATAGTAAAAAATAAAATAAAATAAAATAAAATAAAAAACAAAAAAAATAAAAATAAAAATTCTTTTAATCAATGCAATGACCGACGATGATGATTGAATAGCGAATGCTATCTTCAAGGTCGTTTGAATCATAAGGGTTTATTGAGTAGCCTAGTGCTAACATGAACCCTGTGCAAAAATGATTTCATTTTCAAACAATAAAATTTTCTTTCCAAAAATCTTTTAATTAAAATCAATCAACTCACACTCATTTTCTACAGAACTACGTGACTTTGAGTTCCTCATTGCACCTGAGGGTACGTAGGAGCAGAATTTCAATTCTGTCAAGTCAAAATTAAATTTTCATAATTCGGTTTTTTTTTCTTTCTTTTCTTTCTTCTCTTTTTTTAAAAAAAAATAAAAAATAAAATATTTACAAAGTCTTTTTAAAAGGGGTAAAATAAATAAATTTGAGATTATCAAATTTTTGCACAATTAACTTAAGGTACCGTCTCAGGACGGGTGTGATAGGGGTGCAGTGGGATTAAGTTTCCACCCTTCCCTATCCATAACCGACTCCCGAATCCGATTTGGTTCCAAAGACCATTTTCTAAAAAGGTTTTCCAATTTTTCCTAAATTCAAATAAAATTGGTGGCGACTCCATATTTTAATCATTTTTAAAATCATATGCGAGCTGCTATCCCGCCGCGATCCCGGTCGCGACAATGATAAATAAGAGTCAATAGGATAATGAACATTATTAAAAGAATTAATAGGAGAAGAGATACTAGTAGAGGAATTGGCAGCAGTTGTGGTGGCTGCTATTCTGCAATGATAATCCTGTAGGTAAGAGGGTGCCTTCCTTGCTCTACTAGATCTTCTTGGTTGTTCTTCTTGTAAATTTGGTGATGCGGAAGATGATGATTCTGTTGTAGTAGGTGAAGTGTGGTTAGATGGAGTGGAGTGTGAAGGTTCATGGAAATTTGCTGCAGAATTTGATGGTGGTTGGGGACATACTGCAGCTTCTGATGAAGGTGGATTGGTAGGAATTTTTGCGGATTGTGGTGACAGCACATCTTCATATGTTACAGGGTTATGCATATCAAGAATGGGAAAAGGGAAAGTGATGGGAGATGTAGAAGATTGAGATAGGGGAAAGACGGTTTCATGGAAAGTTACATTTTGTGATACCATTAATTCTCTTGTTTTCAAATTTGAAACGATGTAACCTTTGGTCCCAGACTTGTAGCCTAGAAAAATGCATTTGCAAGCCTTAGGATCCAACTTAGTCTTGGGTGCAGGAGCTATATTAGCAAAGGACAAGCACCCAAAGACCTTGAGATGAGTTAAATCTGGTAATTTTTGAAAAAGCCTCTCATGTGGTGAATGTTTATGCAAAAGAGGAGTTGGAAGTAAATTAATGATGTGAACAGCATGTATCACAGCATATGACCAGTAAACTTTAGGTAGAAAACTTTGAATCATCAGAGCTCTAGCTACATTTAAAATGTGTTGTTGCTTTCTTTCTACAACTCCATTTTGTTGTGGAGTGTAGGTGCAAGAAGTTTGATGAATAATCCCATTTTTAGCATAAAAATCATTCATGAGGAATTCGGGACCATTATCACTTCTAATAGTTTTAATTTTTGCATTGAATTGCCTTTCAATCAAAGCAACAAAATTTTTTTAAAGATTGTGAAGTTTCTCCTTTATGTTTCATTAACAGAGTCCAAGTGTATCTAGAAAAATCATCTACAATGGTTAAAAAATATTTGTCCATGGATGGATGGTGTTGGGAAGGGACCCCATATATCAACATGAATCAAATCAAAACACTTTATTGACTTTGAAGTACTTACAGAGAATGGTAATTTTCTTTGTTTAGCTAAATGACATATATCACAAATGTAACTTTTACTAGAGGTAACATAGGGTATACATGAATGTAAGGCATCGATACAATCAATGGATGGGTGAGCTAACCTAAAGTGCCAAATGCTAGGTGGAGGTATGGTTATGGAATTTACAACTACAAAATTACAATTGTCCAAAGAATTAGTATGGCAAAGAGGCATCCTTAAAACATACAGTCCATTTTGCACCTTAGCTGTACCAATCCTCTTCAAGGAAATTTTCTCCTGAATGATACAAGAATTGGAATCCAAAAGACAATGTGTAAGGCAAGAGTAAGGTCAGTTTTGTGATAGATATGAGATTATATGAAAAACTTGGTATGTAAAGCACATTGTGCAGAACCAATATTTCATTACCATTAGGAAGTTTAACTCTGATAGGTCTAATCTTATAGTAGGAAGTAAAATAGGAAATGCAAGAACATATATGGTCTGTAGCTCCACTATCTAGTATCCAAGTAGAAACAGTAAAGGGAGAATGAGGTATACCTGGATCAAGTTGTGCAGGTGATACACCAGATGTTGAAGACATGATGGTGCTTACATGATTTGATGAATGAATAGTGGGTTGAGATTGTTGGAGTAGCTTTACTAAGCCTTCATACAGCTCAGCAGTCAAGCCAAACACAACATTGGAACCTTCTTCCTTCAGGACATTACTCCTTTGATCCATTTCATCCTTATCATCATTATCATTATTAGAGGCCACTGAATTGACCTGTCTTTGATTCTTGAACTTAAAATTAGGTGGAAATCCATGTTTCCTGTAACAGCTATCAACAGTATGACCATTCTTTCCACAATAGGTACAAACCTTCCCATTATTTGCACCTCTACCAGTATTGTATTTTACAAATTCACCATTGCCTTTTCCATAGCCATGGCCATATCCATCTCCTCTTCCTACAGCAACAATTAGTTTTGGCTCTGCATCATAGCCAACTAATTGCCTTTCCTGTTGAACTACCAGAGAAAAGACTTTGTCTATTGAAGGGAGTGGATCCATTAACATGATTTGGGTTTTTACAGTGCTGAAAGTATCATTCAACCCTTTCAAAAACCTAATAACCTGATCTTGAGTTCTAAAATTCTCAACATCTACAAGAGCATTACATGAGCACTTCACAGCACAAGTGCATTTAGGAAGAGGCCTATAATCCTCTAATTCATCCCATAGAATTCTCAATTCAGTGAAGTAATTGGTGACTGAAAGCTCACCTTGTTTGAGGGCTATGATCGCATCTTCAATATCAGAGATTCTGAATAAATCTCCTTGAGAAAACCTAACCTTCAATTTCTTCCAAGCTTCATGAGCACTGGTAGCTGACAGAATGCTTCGCGTAATTTGAGGTGAAACTGACCTCAGTATCCATGATTGAACAAGATTATTGGCCTTTTGCCACATTGGAAAAGTAGCATCTGACTTCGAAGGAATCGAAATGGTACCGTCCACAAAACCTAATTTGTTCTTCGCGATAAGGCTCATCTTCATAGATCTAACCCATTGATGATAATTTCGATCATCCAGAACAGGAGAAACAAGAACCAGTGATGGATTCTCCGATGCATGAACAAAATATGGAGAATCTTGAGGATCCTCTTTCGAACCTCCAGAAAATTGATTCGTATTGCTTGAACTTGAATTCATTTCAGTCATTGCACACCAACAGCAGCAGAGCTCTGATAATCAGAGCTCTGATACCATGTAGAAAACTACGAATCAGAAATGGAGTTTGATAAGAACTTTCTGGTAGAACCAGAAATACACAGCACAGCTTGCAATTGTGCAAGAGCTGCAAGGAAAGAATGAACTGAAGCAGAGAATCAGAGAAGATGAAAATGATTTGAAGGAAATGCTTCAATTGAATGAATCAAAGAGAACAACAGTATTTATACAAGTACAAGAGAAACTAATAGCTAACAAAATAACTAACTTCGGTTAGAGCTAACTAATCACCATAACTAACTAAAACTAATTTAAGCTAGCTAAACTTAAGTTACAAAGCAGAGCCTTATTTGTTTTTCTCGGGTAATACTATTCCTTGTGGTTTATTGTCTTAACTCTTAAGAAACAGTTAACAATGGGCACTGGTGGCTGCAGCTTGCAGAAAATGCCAAAGATCATTCTCTTCTCTTGAACTTTTTTATTTCATTATTGGTAAAATGAAGAATTGTGGAAAAATGTGAATATCAATAATATTGAAAATATATAACATAGTCATAAGAACAAAGCCACTCCCGTTGGGCTTTACCAATTAGGTTTGTTTTGTTAGATTGGGGTTCAGCTATGAATGCTATGCTGGTGAGATAGCAAATAAATTCGGGAGTTCTTTCTAGAGATTAATATCACTTCAGTGTTCTGTAAATTTCATGCTTATGTGCCAAAGCATTTTTATTGTTGTCCACAATTCATTGTTGTCTACTAGTTTCCCTTATATACTTAGTCTGTGTTGCTAATGGATTTGTGCAGCTTCTACACATTTAAACCAAATATACACATTGGTTGCTGCGACTGATGTGCTGCTAGATTCTTCAGTTATGAAGTACAACCCCACAGATTGCCAGAGGCCAGAAGTTTTAAACAAGAACTTGATAGAGGGGAATATTCTTCTTTGTGGCTATTCTTTCAACTTTGTTGTTGGTACTGCATCAATAAAGAAAGTCTCAGAAATAGCAAAGGCCCTTGGTGCAATTGGATTTGTTCTTTGTGTCAAAAATGTTTCTCCTGGAGCAAAATTTGATCCAGTCCCTGTTGGCATTCCTAGGATTCTTATCACAGATGTCAGCAAGTCAAAGGTACTTGACTTATCTTTACTGGTATGTTTATGTAGAGGTGGATCGAATATAATAACTGCTAACTGTTTCCATCTGTTTTCTCGTAGCCCATAACTTACTCCACAGTCAGCCACTTATCTTAGCTACTGTTTTTATCACCTTTTTCTACGTTTTCATCAATACTTTTTTATGATCACAAAGTATGTGCAATTTATAATGTGATTTGATACATGCAAATCTTTATTTTCAGGAGCTGATAGATTATTATAATATCTCCACACCAAGGGACTGGACTGGAAGGGTGAAGAGTTTCAAAGGTACAGGTAAAATTGGGGATGGTTTGATGCCTATTCTCCATAAATTTGCACCACAGGTGGCATTATTCTCTGCTAGAGGGCTAAATATAAAGGACTTTAACTTCCAAGAGGCAAATCTTCTCAAACCAGATATATTAGCTCCGGGTTCCTTGATTTGGGCTGCTTGGTCTCTAAATGGAACTGATAAGCCAAATTATGTTGCTAGGTAATGGTTTGACTAAGTTATCTCTTCTTAGTTGTTGATGTTTGAAAACTTCAGCCTACAACTGAACATTTGAACTTCACCTCCCGGGCTTAAGCTTAGGTGAGTTGAGGAGGTGAGGTTTTTAGGTAGGGAAGAGGTGTTAGGTTCAATTCGCAATATCCCAAAAAAAATCTTTGAACCTTCAAATTTGTTCATAAGAAGAAGTGTTTACTGAGAGTCATGTTATTAGAGAGAAAGACAAACTATTTCTTTGCAGGACAGTTAGACCCTACCCAGGTAATGGTGGGTCCATCCACAAAAAAAAATTGTATCTTTCTGTTCTCATAACATGACACTGTCATGTTCTTAATGAAAAGGAAAGGATTCAAATCCATTATGATTCTTTAAATAGGATTTCTTTTCTTTTGTTTATGTTAATAATACAAGAAACTCATCGATAACAAGCAACCAGACACAGGACATCCTCCTGGCAGAAAAAATGTGTACAATGTACAAAACAGCTGTCTAACTAATATGCTCTAAGAACAGAATATATTGATGTTTGAGGTTTTATCTTTGTTCTGAGCCTATATGTTGGTAAATTTAAACCAGGATCATAAAATTTCTAGTGATTGATGCTCTAATATAATTATGGAAAAATGTTGTAGGGTTCCCTAGTATTATTGGAAGAATTATTGCATGATTAAGGAGGAGAGGGTAGAAGAAAAACGCAAGATAAAAGATATCAATATATTATAGAATTGGATTTATTTTAAGCAATTTTTTGCTTGAGCAGGAGAGGGATTTGCCATGATATCTGGTACTAACATGGCTGCACCGCATATAGCTGGAATTGCCGCTCTGATAAAGCAGAAACATCCACATTGGAGCCCTGCAGCCATTAAATCTACCTTGATGACGACATCAACAACTCTAGATAGGGCAAGAAGTCCTATTCTAGCACAGCAATATTCTGAAACAGAAGCTATGAAGCTGGTCAGAGCTACTTCTTTTGATTATGGAAGTGGACATGTTAATCCAAGAGCTGCCTTGGACCCTGGGCTCATCTTTGATGCAGGTTTATTTACTTTTCTCCTCTTATATAACTAATTTGTTCATCTTAGCACATTTAAGTTCCGAGTTAACCAAAAAATATGAATTTGTTTGTAAGTTGTAACTGAGAATCAAGGTAAGTAAAATTCATGAATTTCTTTGAACCCATTTTTTATAGGTTCTTGATGTGTGAAGTTAACTTGGAAATTTTTTTTTTCTGAAAATCTGGCAGTGGGTCCAGACAAATATACTTTGCCAGTTATGGATGTTTACATGATTTGCAAAACTTCATGATCAAGGCAACTAGAATAAAACTGGTAAATCTTACATCAAAGTAATAAAATAACAGATAGAAGATGTAATTAAAAGGTAGCATATAAGAAAAATCACTTTAAAAGTGGTTATTTTGTATAATAATGTATATTTAAATTGGTTACAATAGCTACTCTAAGTGATTATTGTTCCATTATGGTAAACATTTGCATCAAGAGTTCTGTCTTTGGAATTCTCCTTTATTATTATTTTTTTTGGTTCAAAGAATTCTCCTTTATTATGGTTCTTAAATATATCTTTCGAAGGAGTGGAGCTTCTGTTTTCCATTTTCTGCGTTTGTTTTTAATTTACTTAAACAAATTAATACAGGAAGGAAAAACCAAAAGTTTTAACATTAATTTTGCTAATCATTTTGCAGGATACGAGGATTATGTAGGGTTCTTGTGCACAACACCTGGCATTGATGTTCGTGAAATAAAGAACTACACAAACTCACCATGTAACAATACCGTAGGCCACCCATCAAATGTAAACACTTCATCTATTACAGTTTCCCATCTTGTAAGAACTCAAATTCTCACCCGCACTGTCACAAATGTTGCTGAGGAAGAAACGTATGTGATCACAGCTAGAATGGACCCAGCAGTTGCCATTGAAGTTAACCCTCCAACAATGACCATCAAAGCTGGTGCATCACGTAAGTTTTCTGTGACATTTACTGTTCGCTCAGTGACAGGAACCTATAGTTTTGGAGAGGTTTTAATGAAAGGCAGCAGAGGGCACAAAGTGAGGATCCCTGTTTTGGCCAATGGATACTCAAGATAGCTTAGTTTAATTTGGTCAGCAAACAAAAGTTATGCTGGTAATACTCTTTGTAACTTGTGGGAAATAAGGTATTAGGTATGGTGCTAGATTTATTCATAAAGAATATATATGATCAGGGTTTTAAATCTTGGTTGCGGTCACGTTGCGATCGCGGTCGCGTCGCGGCTGATGCTGCCAAATGCGGTCAAATGCAGCTGCAATCGCGGCCTGTAGCCGTCGCGGCGGCCTCCGCGACCATATTGTCTCGGCCGCATCACGTGATGCGATCCGAGATTTAAAACCCTGTATATGATACTGAATAGGTGTAAAGGTAAGTAGGTGCAAGGAGGAGACTCCTACTGTTTTCTACATATTAAGTTTTGCCAATATTGTCTAGTGATTTGTTGAAAGCTTCATCAAAAGTTTTTACATGTATCTGGTCCCTTCCCCCATAATTTCTTGCTTACAGCAGGTTGTAATACTTAAAAAATAATTAGAGTATAACATGTGGTATCAGTTGTAGAGAGACAATCTTACAAGTGCCATTGGCTAGCTGATTTCAATTAATCTATATTCCAAAGGGTTGCCAGTCATAATTTGAACGAAGGAAATTATGAATTTCTTTGATTCTTTAAATGCCAAAATAAAATTGTTTATTTTTGTTAAACGATATGGTTATTGCTCCTTTGTTTTTTTTTTCTTCGTAAATATATATCCAGCAAATAGATTTTGCTGAATTCAAGGCGCAAAATCAAGTATTAATATGTATTAGTTCTTTTTCCCTTATTACTATTATTATTAAGGGACTAGACATCGTTAGTTAAGAATGGGGGATAGAGTCTTAGGCATCATCAACAAGTAAAACTTAGTTACCAACTCATTACCATGTTGTAATCTCTAAACATGATTGTATCCCAGGTGTTTTTTTTTTATACAATATCTCTGTTCAATTTTAGAACTAAACGTTCTAATTAGCTGAGGTGAAAATAAAGCGAGAAATTTAATATAAAAAACATAACTAGTGGAATGGTTGAAAATTATATACTTGTTTGATTAAAAAAACGTGACAAGAAAAAAAAAAGTAGAATGCGATTTATTTTAATTTAATTTTCACATTTTTTTAACCACTTCTCTAAGAATGAGTTGAAAATCGAGAAACATGTTTCAATTATATTTTTTTCATAATATTTTTATTAGATCAGTTTTATGTAGAAGAAAAATGTGTTACATGTTTGATCATTTTTAGATCAATTGTTAGATCACTTTTACTATTTGTGTGATTATGTCTGTAATTTATAGCTTTCATGTATGAACTTTTAATTGTATTCTATGTGCATTAAGATTCTTGCATTTCGTGTGATGCATGGCCTCGGTCAACTCAATTGTCTTTTTGGAAAGTTAATGGGAGGGAATATATGCACGAAGTTTGACCGTAACTGGAAAAAGATTGAAGCTTTTGTTGGATCAAGGAAAGTTATCCAGGTAATTTCAGATAAAAAAAATTTCTCTCTTCACCAAAAGTGCATCATTGTCTTTTTACGTTGTGTGTTTTGAATCTAGACCATAACCAAATATTTGTTTTCCTGCCACAATTCCAAAATGTTAACTATAGAATGAAATGATTGTCTTTCGCATCTAAGCAACAAAAGGAGAAGTACTTTTCCTGATACACATTCTTTGTTCATCGTTTCAGACTAATCCTATTTTAAATTGAATTGCAAATTAATTTTGTGATTCTTGGAACCATGAGACTTCAAACTACAGTTTTGGTATATTGTCTGATTAATTAATGCCTCCTTTTGCTTAGACTTAATAATTACCTGCAGGCTTTGAACCAGTAGCCAAATAAGAAGTTACTGTACGTTATAAGTCATTACCTGTGTGTGGACAGATCAACAGCTTATAAGTTTCAAATTATTTTATTACAAGTCCATCACGTCTGAGTAATCCTTTTGGAAGGAGATTATTCTTGTCCAAATTAGTTATTGTTATATATCTTTAAGAAATAGATCTTGGAGTAAAGCAAATCAATTACTGATAAGTGGAAAATAGAAATTACATGTGAGTTTTAAATTTATGTTTTTGGAATTTGAGATTTTGAAGTAAAAATATATTATCTTGATTGATGTAGTGTATGTCTTTTTGTCATGAGCATGTTAACAAATCTTAGCTGCTGATCTAAATTTAGATCTCAGACTCTATGTAATAATTTTCCAGATTCTACAAGGAATGTTTTTCTATTTTGTACCATTTGTAAAATTCCAATATTTTTGGGATGCATTGCTGAGTCTACTATATTGAAGAAGGCTGCTTCACTTGATTTCTTGAATAAGAAAATATCAACGGTCATTGAATGCTTGGGGAACAAGTAACGTGTTCTAGAAAGACGTTAGTTTTATGATTGTACATTTCCTTTGTTGTCACAGTCCCTCCTCATAAATGAGTCTGACAATGTATAATTGATTAATTATTGCTTATTTTCTGTTTTCATTTTTCATTTTTTCTGAAAGATGAGAAAATTGTAATGGTTGTAAACAGCGTCTAAAATTCCATAGATTTTGAAAAGCCACCATGAGATTTATCTTCCTGATAATTAGTAACTCTTATGAAATAAATACTTATGTTACGAGTATTTTTTTTGGGAGTTATAAATATTTAACAGCATCTAAAGAAGGATCCAATTGTTCAGGGAGTTGATATCCTTGAAGGCATTACGAAGGTATAAATATTTGTTTTAGGAGTATTTTTTTTCTAATGCTAAAATGTCTATGTGGAATTGCAGTGGTCTGCTTTTAACTGAGTTAAATCCATCAATTGTATTTTTGTTTTTGATCTATATTCACCCACTCAAAGATTCATATCCTTAGTCTATTAATCACACAGTGAAAACTAACACTTAAAATTGTAGCATAAGTTTGTTCGACTTTAGACAAATGTTCAGCAAATGGAGTTTTTATGTTGGGCTGCAAATCTTAATTATCCGTGTTAGGCTCCATGGCAAACATATGAGGTGGTGGAGTTCTCAGGTATATAGACTAGATGTAACTGCATATAAAACAGCTAGAAATTTGAGAATTGAACTTGTAATGAATGAATTGTATCTCACCCTGAGAGTATGGAGATGTGGCAATTCTCCAAGTTGGAAGAGGTCTCAACCACTTTTTCTTGCTAGAAATATTCAATATTTCTATAGATTGCAGACCAGAAAGTGCCCCTCCAACCGGTCCTGAATGCATATTATGGCTCAAGTCAAGGAAATGCAGCTCAATAATGCACATGATTTTAAATTGCGATTGCAATATTGCAGTTTTAAT
The DNA here is from genome assembly GCA_029884605.1 of Ormosia emarginata. Lineage (NCBI taxonomy): Eukaryota > Viridiplantae > Streptophyta > Magnoliopsida > Fabales > Fabaceae > Ormosia > Ormosia emarginata. The sequence goes on along the minus strand of JAQQTP010000032.1, from coordinate 1,861,558 downwards.
AGCCCTCGCAACCGCATCGCGACCGCAATTGCAGTCATATCATCCGCATTTTCTCGCAATTGTCCACAATATTGCGATTTTAGTAGTTTCTGCAACCGCGACCGCAATTTAAAACCATGATAATGCAGAACAACTAGCATTAAAGAAATGCCTCCCGCAGAACAAGAAGCAATATCTCAGGTAAAGCTGATATTCAAAAATTATTTTTATCATGCCTTATCAACTACTATTGATAAAAAATTAAGAGAAGCACTAACAAAACAATTGCAATGAAAGAACTAAATTACATGTATGAGAAGCATTTCAATTAGCACTTAATTAGATACTAAGAGCTACTCTTTATATACAAGTTTATTAATATATGTATTGTAACTAACTTGTAACTAATCTACATAATTAAATTAATTATTACAACAAATCCTAACTATATAACTAACTAACTACTTTTTGAGTTATTTGCTTCCAATGGAGATGATGCTGTAGAACTAGCTGATGGACCAATATGTGATGGACTCGGGCGAACTGAATTGGACCCAGGTAACAATGAAGTTGTTGAGTTAGTTTTCTTTAGCAGTTAGTTAGTTAGAAGTTAGTTGAAGACAGTTATTGTTAGTTAAGTCAGTTAGCTAAGTTAATGCACATTAATCATGTGTATATATACTCACATTGTACCCTGATAATGCAAAGTTAGAAATTCATTCTTTTCTCCACTTTCTCTGTATTCATTTTCTCTGAAGTTTCTTTTCTCTGAAGTTTCTTCTTCTGTTATGGTATTAGAAGCTTGGTCACCCATCTGGTGCCAAGTTAGATGTACTACATAATTTTTTTCCCTTTATCACTTGTAATTCTTCCAGTGTATGTGACATTTGTCCTATGGTAAAATTCAAAAGACTGTCCTATCCTGATAGTAGTACAAAATCTACTTGCATTTTTTATTTGTTACATATGGATATCTGGGGTCCTTTCTCTCTTCCTTTATTCCAAGGTTATAAATATTTGTTAATTGTTGTAGATGACTATTCGAGGCATATCGGGTTATTTTTTATGAAGCAAAAGTCAGAAACTGCATTTCATATAAAACATTTTGTTTCTCTAGTTGAAACTCAATTTTCTACCGAAGTCTAAGTTCTTAGATATGATAATGATCTAGAATTTCTTTGTTTGTCTCAGTTTTATAAAGATAAAAGCATTCTTCATCATAGATCATGTGTTGAGTCATCGCAGCAAAATGGTGTTGTTGAACGAAAACACCAACACAATTTGACTGTGGGTAGAGCTTATGTTTTAGTCAAATCTTCCAAAATCATTTTGGACTTTTGCTATTTCTCATGCAGTGTCTCTTATAAATAGAATTCCTTCTAGTTCCATTCAAAATCAGTGTCCTCACACTGTTCTATATGGTAAACCTCATGTTTTTGTTGATCTCAAAACCTTTAGTTGTTTGTGTTTTGTAGCTACACTTGTTGCTCATAGAAACAAGTTTGATTCTAGAGCAACAAAGTGTATTTTCTTAGGTTTTAGGACTGGTATCAAGGGTTATTTATTTTTTGATATCAATTCAAAATCTGTTTTTGTTTCCAAGAATGTTGTTTTTCATGAGACTGTTTTTCCCTATTGATCTTTAGCTTCTCTTCCTCTCATTGAGTTTGTTAATCATAATCAGATACCAACTGAATTTTCTCTTCCTGATTATGATGTCTCTTTTATTCCACAAAATACTCCTCCACCTGAACAACCAATACAAAATATTCCTAATCCACCTCCTAGACAATCATCCAGATCTAGACGGCCACCAACCTATTTACAGGATTACCATTGCAGTCTTCATGCTTCAGCACTGTATCCATTGTCTTGGAGGTAATTTGTATCCATTGTCTAGTTATCTCTGTTATGATAAATTGTCACCTCACCATAAAACCTTCGCATTAAATATCACCACTATTCCTAAACCTAAAACCTATCATCAAGCTGTTAAACATGATTATTGGAAAAAAGGGCATGGCCTCTGAAATTTAGGAGTCCAAATGATGCTTAACTGACTTGTGTCATTCATAACCAAAATGATATCATCAACGTAAACTAATTGAGCAGTAAATGAAGAACCACTTCTTTTGATGAGTAAAGAATAATCTGCCTTGCTTGGAGTATAACCAGAACTAACTAAAGAACTAGACAGTTTTGAAAACCACTGCCTGTTGGCCTGTCGCAATCCATAGAGTGACTTTGGCATTTTGCATACTTGGTTAGCTTTTGAAGAGTGAAAGTCAGGGGGTATAGTCATGTACATATCTTCATCTAAATTTCCATGCAAAAAGGCATTGTTTACATCAAGTTGATGTAAATGCCACTGTTAAGTAGATGCAAGAGCTAGTAACAATCTCACTGTAGTCATTTTGGCTACTGGTGAAAATGTTTCATGAAAATCCAGTCTTTCAGCTTGTGTGTAGCCCTTGGCTACTAATCTTGCTTTGTGTCTTTCAATACTCCCATTAGATTTGTATTTCACCACGTACACTCACTTACAGCCAATTGGCTACTTGCTAGGGGGTAAATCAACTAGTATCGAAGTCAGATTTTGTTTCAAAGCTTGAATTTCATAGGTCATGGCCTTTTTAAAAAAATATGCATTGATTATGAATGTTTAATATTCTTTATGTATAATTTTAAAAAACTTAAATATAAATTTGAAAAGAATATGCAATATTTGTTTTTTTTTAAAAAAAAATTAGATTGACTCATTTTTTTATTAAAAAAATATATAATTAATCATAATAAATAAATTTCTTAACCTACTCTTTGGTGTTGTAATCTCTTCCCATTGTTAAGATGGGCAGCATGAGGAAGAAGAAGAGGAACTAAGTGCTTAAAAGGAGCATGACTTTGACTGCCAAAAAACCCCACACGAAGATGCACGTTATGCTATTTTTCCAAAATACCTTTTTTTCTTCCAACTTTCTCATGCTTCATACTTCAGTTTTTTGTATTGAATAGCAATTTTATTTTTTTACACAATTTTTTATTTATTTTAAATAGAATATGATTAATAAAAAAATATTTGTAATCACAGCTTCTCTTCATTTTATAACAAGAAAAGCTAATCATTCAATACAAATGAAATTCTTTTAATATACTTACTTAGTTCTTTTAGAAAATAACATAAATTAACCACAATAAATGAAATTCTTTTAATAGAATTACTTTTATACAATAGAGAAAAAAATAAAACCTAAACATATGAGTGAAGTATATGGAGAGCATCATTCAAATCAGCGTCTACAAAAAAGTCAAGGATGATCTAAAAAGCAAAATGGTGAGAAGAATAAGAACAAAATTAAATACTAGATATATTAATATATCTATTAAAAGCACCTTGTGGTTAAGGCCAAATTAACACTTTAGTGGAGATTAGTACAACACCTAAAGAGTGTGAGGACAACTTCTGATCTTAAGAAAAATAAAAAATAAAAAAGAACTAATGCACTACATGTTAATTCATATATAAATTATTGAAACTTTGATAACTACACATTTTTCCGTCTAATTATAGGACGCCCGTCAATAATTCATATAACTCCGCAAAGTATGTCCTCATAAAAACATATTTTTACGAATCATCCCATCCTTTCATATAATGAAAACATTATTTTTTCAAAAATAAAAATAGATTGTGATTAGTTTTTCTTGTTAAAAAATGAATAGAAGCTGTACTTACAACTATTTTTTATGAATCATATTCTATTAAAAAAGTAAAAAAAAAATGTGTAAAAATATAAAATGCTATTCAATACAAAAAGAGGCATTCAAGAAAAAATACTATAACGTGTGTCTCCGTGTGAGATTCTTTGACAACAAAAGTCTTGCTCCTTTTAAACGCTTGATAAGTTTCACAAAAGTCTTGCCTCATCAAAACGACAAAAAAAAGTGCAAGTCTTCCCTTCAAAACGGGTCTTGCAAGTCATGCATGCTATTGGGTGTGGACTTTTCTGTCTCTCTTCTTTTGTTTTTACCCTTTTATATTTTCTATCAATAATTGAACTATGTATCAAGTATCAGTTTCAAGAACTTATAAAATTCATACATGGTGCTTTATTCCACACGTCAGAATTGATTGTGTGAGCTAAATTTCCACATTGTGGGACCTCACTGTGGGAGTGAGGAAGAACTGCTCTGAAGTCTGGTTGGTTTTAGTCATTAGCCTAATGTTCTCTTTCTTAAGTAGTTGGCTATAAATTAACGTTCATCAGTTGGTTGCACTACAAAATCCTTTACTTTCCAAGTTCCAACTTGTAAAAGCATAATATATCAAAACACGAGTTTAAATTTGTTGAGCAAAACAACTTATATATTTATATTATTACATATGGGGTGGTTTCTGTTCCTTTTTCAAAGTTTCTTTCAGTTGTTGCTTTTTCATTTTCCTTCCTACTCTTCTTCTTTGGTGCCATTGTGCAATCATGATGAGGCCTCTGCGTTGCTTCAATTCAAGAACTCATTTACTCTGATCAATAGCTATTATGACTTTTCTGCACCCTGTGCTTATTATCTGTATTTTAATCCAAAGACAGCATCATGGAAAAATGGTACAAATTGCTGCTTGTGGGATGGGGTGACTTGCGACACAAAGTCAGGCCACGTGATTGGTCTTGACCTTAGCTGCAGTTGGTTTCAAGGTGAATTCCATCCCAACAGTACGCTCTTCCACCTTACTCATCTTCAGACACTCAACCTTGCTTCTAATGATTTTAGTGGTGTTATTTCTTCCAAAATCTCTAGCTTGTCGAAATTAGTCTCACTTGATCTCTCAAGAAGTAGTTTCTCAGGAAATATTCTCGAATCCATTAGTCATTTGAAGTCTCTTAACTATCTCGATCTTTCTGGGTGTAATTTTGAAGGACCAATTCCTTTATCTTTGGGGAACATTACGCAACTAAATTATTTGAACCTCGCAAGTAACAACTTTGGTGGTGAGATTCCATCATCTTTTTCAAACCTTGAACATCTCACTCACTTAGATCTTTCAGACAATAATTTTTTTGGTATGATGCCGAATTTGTTTGGCAAGCTTAGCTATCTGGATCTTTCCTACAACCACCTCGGAGGCCAGTTGTCATCATCATTGTTTAATCTAACTCAACTTTATCGTTTAGATTGTTCATCTAATAAATTAGTTGGGTCGATTCCAAACAACATTGGTAGAATTTCAAATTTAGCTTTGCTAGATTTGTCTGATAACTTGTTGAATGGAACAATTCCACATTGGTGTTATTCTTTGCCATCGTTATTACATTTGTCTCTTTCTAACAATCACCTGATTGGGCCAATTGGTGAATTCTCTGCTTTTTCTTTGGTATCTTGTTATCTCTCTTACAACAAATTACAAGGTAATATCCCGAAGTCAATGTTTGATCTCTTAAATCTTACTGACTTGAGTCTATCTTCAAATAACTTGAGTGACTTTGTGGATTTTCACAAATTTTCAAAGCTCCAATATCTAAAAACTCTTGATCTTTCTCAAAATAATTTTCTCTCTCTTAGCTTTGACAGCAAGTTTAACTACACCTTTCCCAACCTTGAAAAATTAGTTTTATCTTCATGCAATATTAACAGTTTTCCAAAATTCCTCACTCGGCATAAAAATCTTGGATATTTAGATCTTTCAAATAACAAAATTCATGGAAGTATTCCAAAATGGTTGAATGATGCAGGAAGTGGTGGGTTGTCTTATTTGGACCTTTCTCATAACCTTCTAACATCAGTTGGGCATTTCTCACTCTCATGGGGGAGCATTTCTTATATTGATCTCAGTTTCAACATGTTGCAAGGAATAATTTCTTCCGCAATTTGCAATGCAAGCTCTCTCTATGTACTCAACTTGTCTCACAACAACTTGACAGGCAAGCTTCCACAATGCCTTGGAACCTTTCCAGATCTTTTAGTTTTGGATCTACAGATGAACAACTTTTCTGGAATCATACCTAGAACCCTTTTTGAGAGAAATGTATTGGAGACTATAAAACTTAATGGCAACCGGTTGGAAGGACCCTTACCTCGGTCTTTGGCTCAATGCAAACAATTGGAAGTTCTTGATCTTGGAGAAAATAACATAGAAGATACATTTCCCAGTTGGCTAGAACCTCTTCAAGAGTTGCAGGTCCTCATTTTACGAGCTAATAAGTTTAATGGTGTCATCACTTGTTTGAAGGTCAAGCACACCTTTCCCAAGTTAAGGATTTTTGATGTCTCCAACAACTTTTTCAATGGCACGTTGCCAATAGCATACATAAAAAACTTTAAGGGAATGATGAATGTGAGTGATGGTTTGCAATATATGAATGGTGGAGGAGATAGTATATATCAGTACAACGATTCTGTGGTGGTCACAATAAAAGGGAATGATATTGAGCTGGAGAGGATCTTGATTGCTTTCACAACCATTGATTTGTCAAATAACATGTTTGAAGGAGAGATTCCAACAATCATTGGTGACTTAAATTCACTCAAAGGGCTTAATCTTTCCCACAATAGAATCATTGGTTTCATTCCACAATCCTTGGGTAGTTTGAAAAATCTAGAATGGTTAGATCTTTCCTCAAACAAACTCATGGGTGAGATTCCTAATGCATTGACCAATCTTAGCTCTCTTTCTGTCTTGAACCTTTCACATAACCAGCTCGAGGGGATCATACCTACAGGTGGACAGTTCAATACATTTCAAAATGATTCTTATGAGGGAAATCCAGGGCTATGTGGGTTACCTTTGTCAAAATCATGCAATGGGAGTGAAGAACAACCAAACGATTCAACAACCTTTCACCATGAAGATGAACTAAGATTCGGTTGGAAACCTGTAGCTGTGGGATATGCATGCGGGTTTGTATTTGGTGCGCTTATGGGATGTATTGTATTCTTAATTGGAAAACCGCAATGGCTAGTCAAACTTGTTAAAGGTGTTCCTAATCAAAGAGTGACAAAGAGGCGCTTCAAAGCCGATGCAAATCGAAGAGGAAAGAATTAGATTCATATGTTATATTGTTATGCTGTTGTGACTTGCTTTTCTTTAGTTGTAACTTTTCTTGTTCTTCAGTATAAAGTATTATCTCTCTGTTTAGAATATGACTATGTATTTCATCTCGTGCTGATATAAATATTATACTTTGAGTTTATTTAGAGTTGCATATTTGTTAATGATTGGTTTTGTTTTAATACTGTGACTTGTTGATATTATTTGTCCCATAAATGAATGAGTACATCTATATAAGAATGCGAAAGATGGAAGGGGAAGTCAGTAGATTTGAAGGAGATTGGATATGGGAAGAAGCAATCCAGTACCACCCCTATTCCTCTTCTACCATCTGTATAAAACATAGAGGGAAGCAAAAACAAGGGTTTTTTTTCTGAAAAAAAAAGAGGGCTATGAAAATTTCAGAGAAAAGAGAAAGAGAGGTGTGAAAAAATTGGAGATACTCTGAAAGTTGAGACAAAAAATTCTAAGGAAATGAGAAAAGGAAGGCTCGGTCTTGGCTCAAGGAAAAATTTGGGTGTTGTTACAAAGGTTCTGAGATTGGAGTACATATCGTAGAAAGCGTCTGGAGGTAACATAGCTTCCTATTTCTATTGTGTTTTCATTTATGTTGATTCTCCCTTTAGCTATGTGTAAATTACTGACTGTATCTAGTTGTTTAATAATTTAAAATGAGTTGTATTAATTTAGTGTGAACACAATTGATATGTTTTAGATAGGTTGTGTGATAATCTGAGACAACAATATTATCTTCAATGTATTTGATGAAATGGCTGAGCCAAATATACCTTTCTAGTTGTAATAAATTTTGTGCAATACATGACAATTTGAGGTCATTTAATCCAAATTTGAGGTAGTGTCTTCTTAGAAATGTGATGATTCTTGACTTGGTCTTTGGTCTGTTTTGATTCTCTTAAGTATGGGGTAGTTCTCATATAAGGCATGATAAAATGACTTGGAGGTATGAGAATTGTTGCCAAAGTATTCTGCCTGTTTGAATGAAAAAAAAAATCCAATTCCATTGGAGATTATGTGTATATGTGTTGTTTTATGTATGCATGACAATAAATGATGTATTTATTTCACTTATACACTGTCTGAACCTTTGCACCTTATTTTGGAGTTAGTTTAGCCTCACTGCTAGTTTGTCATCTTTGAATACTTGACTACTTCAATGTAATGTATTTATTAAAATGATGAAGATAACCCGATGACACAATTTGTTTGAGGCGGCTTCCTCCCTCCTCACTGCTATTGTTTCTCTGGTATTTTTTTCAATTTTTTTTTTACTCTCTAATGCTTTCACTGATTCTTTTCTCAGAAAATCCCGAAGAAAACCCCTAACCCCCTCAAATTCTCACATTCCTTCTTATATAGCCAAGTTCCAATGAGGAACCAAACAAAACCAGCGTGGGGAGCAAAAACTGTGTAATGGTGCGATGGAGCTGCAACTGCAGTAATAAAAATGGGGAGCACAACAGCCTTGTCTGCTATGGAATTGAGTGTACGTGAGTGAGTGGGCTGTGCAGGTTGCCTGGTAAAAAAAAGGAAAAAGAGAAGAAGACAATGGAAGGTAAAATGGGAGGATAATCAAAATGGAGAAAAAGTAAAAGGGAAAGAGAGAGGGCTACAACAGCAGCCTCTTCATTTTTTTTTGGTTGTTTTTTGTTGTTTTTTTTTTAATCATAATACCTATTGGGCTAAAACTAAAATTTGGGCTAGAAAAAAAAACAAATTTTGGGTCAAACAAAAATAAATGAGCCAAACAAACAAAGAATACTTATCAGCATAACCAAAATTATTTTCTCTTTTTCCTTTTCTCTTTTTTTTAATTTTGTATTAAAAAAAATTTAATAACCCGAACAAAATTGGGTGTTCACAGTTGCCCCTCTTTACTTGTTTCTTACTAGATATTAAGAATAACCATAGTTTTTCATATTATCATCATAAGAAACGAGTAAAGATGTGAACTTAAATTTTGTCCGTCAATATATGAGATAATGTGAATGGTCAAGGCAAAGATGCCAATTGAAAACTAGTGAGCTCAAAAGCGGATTTACGAGTTGTCGTAACATCGTTAATCCTACCAGGGTGAAGCTCAGCGTAAAGCTAGAGACGTCACCGTATTGTTAATAAGCTATCGCAGCTTAATTGACGTTTATTGACTAAAAAAAGTCTTCTTCTTTTTTTTTTTGGAAATAATGCCGGGTGACCTTGTGACCTGGAATTGTAAATGGCAAAAGGCTTGGCACCTCAATTTGAAAGACAGTGGGTATCGACGTCTCGAAATTTAAATTACAGTGGGCTTCTGTGTCTCAAAATTTAAAAATATAGTAGGCTTCTATGTCCCGAAATTTAAATGACAGTGGGCTTCTGTGTTCCAAAATTTAAAAATGCAGTGGGCTTCTATGTCCCAAAATTTAAAATGTAATGGGCTTCTGTGTCCCGAAATTTAACATGTAGTGGGTTTCTGTGTCTCGAAATTTAAATGATAATGGGCTTCTGTATCCCGAAACTTAAAATGCAGTGGACTTCCGAAACTTAAAATGCAGTGGACTTCTGTGTCCCGAAATTTAAATGACAATGGCCTTCTGTGTCCCAAAATTTAAAATGCAGTGGGTTTCTGTGTCCCAAAATTTAAATGACAATGGGCTTTTGTGTCCCGAAACTTAAAATGCAGTGGGCTTCTGTGTCCCGAAATGTAAATGACAGTGGGCTTCTGTGTCCCAAAAATAAAAATGCAGTGGGCTTCTGTGTCCCGAAATGTAAATGACAGTGGGCTTCTATGTCCCAAAATTTAAATGGCAGTGGCTTTTTGTGTCCCAAAATTTAAAATGCAGTGGGCTTCTGTGTTCCGAAATGTAAAATGCAGTGGGCTTCTGTGTCCCGAAATGTAAATGACAATGGGCTTCTGTATCTCGAAAATAAAAATGCAGTGGGCTTCTGTGTCCCAAAATGTAAATGACAGTGGGCTTCTGTGTCCTAAAATTTAAATGACAGTGAGCTTCTGTGTCCCAAAATTTAAAATGTAGTGGGCTTCTGTGTCCCGAAATGTAAATGACAGTGGGCTTATGTGTCCCAAAATTTAAAATGCAGGTTCAACTACGTCTCCAAAATTTAAATGACAGGTGAAACGAATGTCACATTGTCCGAAAGATTTTTTTTTTCCTTCTTGTTCTTCTTTTTTTTTTCTTTTTCTTTCTTCTTTTTTTTTCTTTTCTTTTAGGAAAGATCATTAGGTCATGGACCTAAATTTTGTAAAAACATGGTCATCAAGTCAAGGACTTGAGGTTATTATTTTATTTATTTATTTATTTATTTTAAAAAGAGATCATTAGGCCATAGACCTAATTTTTTTGTGAAAGCCACCAAGCCAAGACTTGGAAGAATTTTTATTTATTTATTTATTTTTTGACACTTCATCAGGTCATGGACTTGGATTTTTTTTTTTAAAGCCTTTGTCTATTCTTTTATAGTGAAGCTTGGCGTGAAAGCCAAAGACGTCACTTTCAAAGCTATTGCAGCTTATTATCTCATGAAAAAATGTTGTACTGTTCATTCCTGCAACTCAAAATCTAAAGATCCTGTCAATAGATTGAAAACATCAAATCAAAAAGCTTTCACTTGTATACTTGATGCTAATTGCTTCCTCGAAAAACTTTGATCCACCAAACCCGGGTGCAAGCTCTCGCAAACTAAGGCTTATCAACTTGTTTTAAATTCCTCGGGATCTTCAAACATTGAGACATTGAGTATCTTTCCTTTCAAGTTTGATTATTAGACACACAATCCCTCTCTTCTTCCTAGCTTTCTTCAAAATCTCCACTTCCATTTCTTCCTTTCTTTTTTTTTTTTGGATACCTCTTGTTTCTGGGTCATCCCTTGAGATAACATTTTCCCTTCAGTTGGAACTTACAAGTTCGTTTAGTCTAAATTGTCCATCAGGGAGTTACCATTAAATGGTCACATCATAGTGTTGTACTCATGTTCACCATACCTGAAGCATTACGTAACAGACAAACACGAATTCAAAAGTACAACAGAAAAGAAGGTGAACAACTTCCAGATTGGTTTTGGAAGTTTGACTATACAAAGGATATTTACAAAGGATAAATATACGGACAAAGATACAAACAATGATATGGGATTCAAAGAGGTGTTGTCCCAATATGGATTGGTTCGACCTTTATGAAAGTCATCTTTAGTTGTCTACTAGGCATCATGGCCAATGATTTCCTTTTGCTGAGCATGTACATTAAGCCAAATTGAACCAAAGAGAAATTTGCCCCAGTGTAGGTCAAACTGAATCGAAGAGAAATTTGCTCCAATTTAAGACTGAATTGAATAGGGCAAACACCCAAATGACCATAAGATTTGGCCTAGCATAGGTCAAATTGAACCAAGGAAAAGAAAAAAAATTTGCCCCAGTTTGGAATTGAATTGAACAGGGCGGAAACTTGTCCTAATGAAAGGCCAAGTTGAACCAAAAATTTTTTTTGCCCCAGTGTAGACTAAACCGAGCTAGAGAAAAATGCTCTAGTATAGAGCCAAATCGAACAGGGTAGAAACTTGCCCCTGGGTAAGTCCCATTTTTTTTTCTTTTTTTTTTAAGAAGTAATGAACTAGATACTTAGATGAGCATAACCTTTTGTCTCAGAATTAAAGCTTATGAAAATAACAACAATCATTCATTGATCAGAATGGACATTTTAAGGGCTGTAACGTGGCCAAGGTTAATGGTTATGAAACGAAAGATATAAGGTTCAAACAAGTGTTTAAGGGTTAAATGAGATCAAGGATCCTTATTCAAAGTTGAACTTTGTCAACTACTTTTACACTTTCAATCACACTTTTCTCTTATTATTCTCCATTCTTTCCCTTTTCTTTTCACTTCAATCGTTCACCTTTGTCATGAATCATTTCATTTCATTTTCTTTCTTCTTTCTTTCCTTTCTCTCTTTTATGTTTTTTTTTTCAAAAGAAATTTTTCACTTCCTGCCCCTTTCACCTTTTCTTTCTTTTCTTTATGCTTCAAAATAGTCACCATGGTATTCAATCTTTGTTTTGTGTTATTCCCTAGTGTAGGGGTGATCCTTGTCCAGGGTTTATTGAAGAAAACTTTCAAGCTCAAAAAGGGATAACGAGGGATAATGAAATTATGAATTTTTGTGAAGGAGAGAAAAAGATGGCTAATCTTCATTTCAAATCTTGATTGCTCATTTTCAAAATTTTTAATTTAGAGACAAAAAGATTGTGCACAACAAGTGATTACTTCTTTGCTCCATTTTACTTTTCTTATTGATTCATTCTTTTTCTTCTTTTTTTTTTAGAAAAGGGCACCTGTACACGTGGGCTTCATGACCACCAAAGGTTTTTCTGGAATAAGAATCCAATGGGATCCGAACCAAAAGAAATCAAATAAAGGAAAGGAAAGAGTGATAAGAAAGAAATGACAAGAACATGAGTGCCAAGAATGCTGAGATCTATGCAAATCTATTACATTAATGCTTCAAGAGAGTTTACATAAGTTCAAGCATCACAAAAGTCTAAGATGGCAATCACATCAAATTAAACGCCTCAAATCTCCAATTGTTCAGGGGTTCCGAGTTGCTGGAAGGCGCTTGGTATAGACAGGATGAGTTAGGACATATGAACGCAGCGAGGGAACTTGGTATGAGGTCTGGTAAGCACTAACTTCTGGCTCTTCCTCCCTCGTCGGTTCCACTATCTTAGGAAAGCTACTTTCTGTATCTTCAGCAGGTAACTTACCTGATCTTTCAAGGTTCTCAATCCTTTCTCCTGCCAAAATTAAGTCAGAAAAATCCTCATAGGCAACCCCTGCCATCAACCCAATAAAAGGTGCTCCTAAGGTCCCCATGAAGTACGAGCTCATCACTGACGAAGTCAATGGTGGTTGAACTTGGGCTGCCAACATTCTTCATTTTTTAGCATATTGCTTGAAAATCTCATCACTCTTCTTTTGCATTGCTCTTAGCTGTTCTCGGGTAGGTACAGTGTCGATGTGGAATCGATATTGCCCTAAGAATAGATTTGTCAAATCATCCCAGTAAGAAATCCTCGAATGGTCAAGTTGCATGTACCATTCCAAAGCTGGCCCAGTCAGGCTTTCATGAAAGAAATTGATTAGGAATTTTTGATCCCGTGACCAAATGGCCATTTTGGTGATGTAAGCCTTCAGATGAAACTTTGGGTTGGTGCTTCCATCGTACTTTGAGAAATCTAGAATTTCAAAGTCCTTAGGGATATTGACTTCGGTTTCTAGGCACAGTTCATTGATTCCCATTGAGCTATACAGATTAGGGCCTTGAAGGACTCTAATTTGCTCTTGCATCTTTCTAATCAATTCATCTTTTGATTTTTCCCTTTCTGAGTTACTATTCAGGAATATCTTCACTGGCTACTCTTGAGCAGCTTTTGCATTATTATTCTCCCCTTCAGGACTTTTGTTCATGGAACCATCCCTTTCATTTGCATTTGTTCTAGCGCCGGCAGAGGTTTCATTTGTTGTTTTAAGGGTCTCGATTAACTGTCTCAGTAAATTCTCGACCCTTGATTGTCCTTTTGCCATTGCATCAATTCTTTCCCTTATTTCATCCATCTCTCAACCCAAATTTCTCTCTGAGTTTAACATCTGTTGTAGCCTAGTTTGCGACCTCGTCTCGTAGGACCTAGTTTGTGTGATCTGCATTTTTTGAGGAATAACAATGGTTCAAGTTTTATTAAAAAAAATTAAATGAAATAAAAAAAGTTTTTTTTATTTTTTATTTTTTAAAAAAAACTTGTATATATAAGAATGCGTGATGAAAAAAAAATGCTCCCTTTGTGTCCTAATGAGATTGCCTTAAACTTGGAGATTTCTATCATAAGGATCTATGGGTAATTCTAATCCGTGAGAAGTGGCTCTACTATTCAAAAGGTCTCTAGAGTTAAGTCTCATTTCAGAATGTTGACCACAACAGTGGGTAAACCACTATGTGTGGGACATTTATGAAAAAGGCACACTCTAGATGAGGTTTTCGTAATAACTAAACAGGATGTACATCCAAAATGGCTACCACTACGCAACCTCTACCTAACTTAGGCTTCACTCAGACCCGGGTATAGGGCCCCACTCGAATGTGTATGAGAAACGTGTAAATACAGTGTGTGTAAGGAGCATACAAATCTTTATATTCTAACAAAACAAATGCAAAACAAATTCCCAAGAATCCTCTATCCTAAGGTTTGCATAATAAATGAATAAAAACAGTTAAAATAGTCAATAAGCAAATTAAACAAAGAAAGAAAAACAAAATAAAACAAAAAAGGGTAAAACAAACATATAAATGTCACAAAAAATTGCACAACTAACTTGCAAAGGCTTGACTCTCAAATGTCCCCAGCGGAGTCGTCAATTGTCACGACCGGGATCGCAGCGGGATAACGACTTAAATTACAAAATTTAAGGGAGTCGTCACCAATTTTATTTTTATTGGAAAAAATTGGAAAACCTAAAAGATATGGTCTACGTTCAAAAACTCAGATTCGGGAGTCTAATTATGAATAGGGAAGGGTGGAGACTAAACCCCACAGCACCCCTAATATATCCGTCCTAAGACGGTTATCTTAAATCAATTGTGCAAATTTTTATAACTCTTAAAAATGTTTATTTTACCCATTTAGTAAAAGATAAACTAAATAAACAAATAAATTATGAAAATTTAATTTTGGCTCGACAGAATTTGGATCCTCTTCCTACGTATCCTCGGATGCAATGAGGAATTCAAAACCACGTCGTTCTTTAGAAAACGATTGTGGGTTATTTATTTTTAATTTTGAAAATTTTTGTTTTGAAAGTTCATTTGACTTTTTTTTATTATTTTAGAAAAGAAAGAATCGTCAAGCTGTCACAACTTAGACAATTCTAAAAGTTACAAGATTAACAAGCTGTCGCAGCTCAGCTAATCCAGTTTTATTTTTCTTAATAAGATTCAATTATTTTATTTTATTTTTTATTATCTTATTTAAAAAAAAACAAGTCATCAAGCTGTCACAACTTAAATAATTTAAAAAAAATCAAGATTAACAAGCTGTTACAACTCAGCTAATCCCATAAAAAAAACTTTCATTTATAAAATTAATGCGAGATCACTATTTAAAACACATATCAATAATGTAATAAACACACTAATTCAAAAAGTGAACAAAGAAAGTAAAACAAATTTTTTTTTTTACTCTAATCTTGGCCCAAATTATATGACTAAAAAAAAGTTAATAATTTTTCTAATTAATTTTTTTTTCTTATTGTTTACTAAAAAAAAGGAACTTGGTTTCAAATGTAACAACACCAGCTTTAAGAAAACCCACAATTTCTTGACAAAAACCCAACCCACTAATTTATTAATTCTGGCCCAACTAAAATATCATTAGCCCAAATTCAAACAAATAGGAAATCAAGGTCACTAAACAACTTCCATACCCCAACCCCAAGACTGGTTCAAGCCCATCGAATAATCTCCCCAAAAGAAAAACTATTGGCCCAATGAAAAGCCAACAAATGCCCAAAATAAAAAAAAAAACAAAAAGAAACGAAGAAAAAAAAAGTAAAAACAGAGCTGCACAAACAAATGAAGGAAGAAATTTCAAAATAGAGAAATAAAAAAGGGGGAGGACGGTGTGTTCATAACAAAGAACAGGATCCAGACGGCGGCTCAGGCATGCGGACAGCGATGGGGTGGTTGGACGGCGGCAACCACGCAGTGGCTCGGGCCTAGGGGTGCGGGTTGCGGATCTGCGGGGGCGATTCATGGCTGGTGGAGGCTGGGCTCGTGGTGGAAGAAGAGGGGTGTTAGAGGTTGCGGCTGCGAGGTGGTAATGGGGTAGGCAGCCGTGGGAGAAGACGGTTCTTTAGATGAAGAGGAAGGGGTAACTCACGGTGGCTAGTTGGAGGGTCACGGTTGGGTGGCCATGGTGGGTCGTGGACGGTACAAGGTGGGTGCAGATTTGGCCGTTACGAGGTGGCTACGATGGGGGTTCAAGCTGGTTGGCCTCGTTCGCGGTGGCTACGGTGGGGGTTCAAGGGCCGGGCTGAAAAAGGGAAAAAGGGTGGAGCTCGTGGTGGGCTGCCGGGAACGGTGATTGGGTTCGAGGTGGGGGAAGAGTAATGGTGGTCTGTGGTGGGCATGGGTGTCTTCGGTGGTGCTTTGTTGGATACGGGTTCGAGGTGGGGAGCCGCGGTGGCTCACACCTTGAGGGGTTGTTGGGGGATGGTGAAATGGGTGGTTTCTGGTTGTGGTAGAGGCTTGATGGTTTGGTGGCTTGGGGGCAACAATGGAGTGTTGGTTGTGTGGAGGTGTTGAGGCGGCTTCCCCCCTCCTCACTGCTATTGTTTGTCTGGTGTTTTTTCAATTTTTTTTTACTCTCTAATGCTTTCACTGATTCTTTTCTCAGAAAATCCCGAAGAAAACTCCCAACCCCCTCAAATTCTCACATTCCTTCTTATATAGCCAAGTTCCAATGAGGAACCAAACAAAACCAGCGTGGGGAGCAAAAACTATGTAATGGTGCGATGGAGCTGCAACTGCAGTAATAAAAATGGGGAGCACAACAACCTTGTCTGCTATGGAATTGAGTGTACGTGAGTTAGTGGGTTGTGCAGGTTGCTTGGTAAAAAAAAGGAAAAAGAGAAGAAGACAAGGGAAGGTAAAATGGGAGGATACTCAAAATGGAGAAAAAGTAAAAGGGAAAGAGAGAGGGCTGCAAGAGCAGCCTCTTCATTTTTTTTTTGGTTGTTTTTTGTTGTTTTTTTTTTAATCAGAATACCTATTGGGCTAAAACTAAAATTTGGGCCAGAAAAAAAAACTAAACAAATTTTGGGTCAAACAAAAATAAATGGGCCAAACAAACAAAGAATACTTATCAGCATAACCAAAATTATTTTCCCTTTTTCTTTTTCTCTTTTTTTTTAAAAATTTTGTATTAAAAAAATTTTACTAACCCGGACAAAATTGGGTGTTCACAGTTGCCTCTCTTTACTTGTTTCTTACTAGATATTAAGAATAACCATAGTTTTTCATATTATCGTCGTAAGAAACGAGTAAAGACGTGAACTTAAATTTTGTCCGGCAATACATGAGATAATGTGAATGGTCAAGGTAAAGATGCCAATTGAAAACTAGTGAGCTCAAAAGCGGATTTACGAGTTGTTGCAATATCGTTAATCCTACCAGGGTGAAGCTCAGCGTAAAGCCAGAGACATCACCGTATTGTCAATAAGCTATCGCAGCTTAATTGACATTTATTGACTAAAAAAAGTCTTCTTCTTTTTTTTTGTTTTTTGGAAATAATGTCGGGTGACCTTGTGACCTGGAATTGTAAAAGGCAAAAGGCTTGGCCAGCAATTTGAAAGACAGTGGGCATCGACGTCCCGAAATTTAAATGACAATAGGCTTTTGTGTCCCGAAATTTAAAAATGTAGTGGGCTTCTGTGTCCCAAAATTTAAAATGCAATGGGCTTCTGTGAAATTTAAAATACAGTGAGCTTCTGTGTCCCGAAATCTAAAATGCAGTGGGCTTCTGTGTCCTAAAATTTAAATGACAATGAGTTTCTGTGTCCCGAAACTGCAACTTAAAATGCAGTGGACTTCTGTGTCCCAAAATTTAAATGACAATGGGCTTCTGCGTCTCGAAACTTAAAATGCAGTGGGCTTCTGTGTCCCGAAATGTAAATGACAGTGGGCTTCTGTGTCCCAAAAATAAAAATGCAGTGGGCTTCTGTGTCCCGAAATGTAAATGACAGTGAGCTTCTGTGTCCCAAAATTTAAATGACAGTAGGCTTCTGTGTCCCAAAATTTAAAATGCAGTGGGCTTCTGTGTCCCGAAATGTAAATGACAATGAGCTTATGTGTCCCGAAAATAAAAATGCAGTGGACTTCTGTGTCCCGAAATATAAATGACAGTGGGCTTCTGTGTCCCAAAATTTAAATGACAGTGGGCTTCTGTGTCCCGAAATGTAAAATGCAGTGGACTTATGTGTCCCGAAATGAAAATGACAATAGGCTTCTATGTCTCAAAATTTAAAATGCAGTGGGCTTCGTGTCCCGAAAGATTTTTTTTTTTCCTTCTTGTTCTTCTTTTTTCTTTTTTTTTTCTTCTTCTTTTTTCTTTTTTAGGAAAGATCATTAGGTCATGGACCTAAATTTTGTAAAAACATGGTCATTAAGTCAAGGACTTGAGGTTATTATTTTTTTATTTATTTTTTTAAAAAGAGATATCATTAGGCCATAGACCTAAATTTTTTGTGAAAGCCACCAAACCAAGGACTTCGAAGAATTTTTATTTATTTATTTATTTATTGACACTTCATCATGTCATGGACCTGGATTTTTTTTTAAAAAAAAGCTTTTGTCTGTTCTTTTATAGTGAAGCTTAGCGTGAAAGCCAAAGACGTCACTTTCAAAGCTATTACAAATTATTATCTCATGAAAAAATGTTGTACTGTTCATTCCTGCAACTCAAAATCTAAAGATCCTGTCAATAAATTGAAAACATCAAATCAAAAACCTTTCACTTGTATACTTGATGCTAATTGCTTCCTTGAAAAACTTTGATCCACCAAACCCCAGTGCAAGCTCTCGCAAACTAGGGCTTATCAACTTGTTTTAAATTCCTCGGGATCTTCAAACATTAAGACATTGAGTATCTTTCCTTTCAAGTTTGATTATCAGACACACAATCCCTCTCTTCTTCCTAGCTCTCTTCAAAATCTCCACTTCAATTTCTTCCTTTCTCTTTTTTTTTTTTCGGATACCTCTTGTTTCTGGGTCATCCCTTGAGATAACATTTTTCAGATACCTCTTGCATATCATGTGATTGTTGTTGTTTGATGTTCATTATAGTTGTTTGACAGTTTCTTGGGGATTATACTGGTTATTCACTCATGATAGTGTGTCACCAGCTGCTAATTGTTCCCTTGACCCATGCCACTAATCTAGTGTGTGCCTTGCTTTCTAATGGTTTGCCTTATATAACTCTATGTTATGATGGGGAATGAGAACTTGTTTCTTTGCTAAAAATTTGGTTGAATTATCATGAAGCATATAATGTGAAGCTGTCATCAAAAGAGAAACTCTTATTTTACTGCTCCATTTGCCCAGCAATAGTCTACAACTTGATTTGCTTCTTTTTTTATGTTGTATAACTAGACACCTATTGAGGCATGTAGTATTTTCTGCACACCATGGAATTGAATTCTCCTTGATTTAAATGATTGTTGCGTTGCTTAAAGACTTAAGAGTCTTTTCCATGTTAATTGTTGTTTTGTCATTGTGTCAAATGCAAGTTTACTGGCTTGGGGTTATTTGTGATGGTATATCATGTTTATTTAAGGTTAGGTTGCGGTGTTATCTGATAACTTCATAAAGTGGAGTTATTTCAGCCTAAATTAAATAACAATATAAGTGCTGAGTCCAAAATTCCCCTTGGTTTATTTGAAACAATGCTTAATTACATGTAACTTTTTGTTACTTGATTCAAATTAATTTCCACCTTATCTTTTGTCAATTCATGAAGTTATTAGATTTATTTTGATACCTAAATCTATGAATTCATAGTTGATGTTAATTTGTAGGATTCAAAGAGGCAAGGAAAGTTTTGGAAAAGAAATATGGAAAAATGGACATGAGGATTAAGCATTAAGGAGATCAACCAAGACCTTGGAAGAGAAATTTTGAAGCAAGAGACCACGCTTAAGTGTGGAATTATCACGCCTAGGCGTGGTAGCAACTCTTAAAACCAGTGAAGAACATGTCTAAGCGTAGAACTACCACGCCTAGGCGTGGTGCAAGCATTCATGACCAAAGAAGACCATGCATATGAGTGGGTTTTTCACGCACAAGCATGGGAGCAGTAGCCAAAATTCATGCTTTGAACCCGAGGGAACCATGCAAATGCATGGAACATCCACGCATATGCATGGGGTGTGCCTCCTGACACTCACGTGACTTAGTATAAATAGGTCTCTGAGACCATTTTTTGGGGACTTTTGATTCTTTCTCCCATTTTCTAATTTTCTTTCACTTTGGAGAGCTTGGGGACTTCAACTTCAAGCGTTTTCAAAGAAGATCATGAAGTGGATCATCCAATCCTAATTCTCTCATGGATTCTTGGGTTCTTTCTTCCCTTCTATATTTTTCTTTCTCTTTGATTATGGGTAGCTAAATTTCTCCATACTAAGGAGAGATGTAGCTTGACCCAAACTTGATATAATTGGATTTTGATGTTGATCTATATTTGTTTCTTCTTAATTGATCATCAATATTTGTACCTAATGCTTCTATGACTTGATCACTCATAAATTGATTTATTGGGTATTGGGTGAATTGGAAAATTCCTTTTTACTATTTGCTTCTTGTGATTGTTGCTACGATCTAACAAGATCTAAGAATGAGTTTTGTTGATGGTTTTCTTGATATTCTTATGCTTTATCCATTTAATTGCATGAATTAACTACGAAATTAGTAATTTAGGTAATTAGGAGAAGGTTATCTCACCAAAGAATTGAGTTTTAACCAACTAAGTGTTTTCTCACCATCAATTAAGAGTTTCAAACTAGATTAACATAGATTCAATGAAATTAAGTAAATGTTAAGTGAAGTCAATCCCTAGCACTTTTATCATAATTTTCACTATACTTTTGCCGTCTTAAAGTTCCAAAAATATTGTTCTTTACTTGTTTTGTGATTTTCATACAATTTATATATTTCTCCTTCGAATTGATAGTTTAAATAGTAATCTAATTGCGAAATTGGTAATTGACAACATAATTCCAGTAGGCAATACTCTTTCACTCTCTTTATTACTTTTGTGACTTGGTATACTTTCCAACATTACAACATTATCATAATGTGTTTGCTTGTTTTTTTTAAAAGAGAATAATGATGAAAATAAAAAGCATTAAATAATATAGTGTTTAGTAATTTAGGGGAGGATATTCTTTAGCTAATTTTTGAATTTGTGTTATGGTCCAAAACCACATTCGCTTAAGGTTTAAACAACTTATAGAATCTTTAGGTAAATAATACATGCAATGGTTAGCGAAGATGATTGTATAGCTATACGCTATCTTCATTATCACTCAAGTTATAGGGATTTATTATAGGAGAAAACTTAGGTAAAGTATCATAGGTACTTTGGTGTTGTTTTCCAGTTATAACATGACATGTAGATTAATTTTTCCATGTCATTGACATTTAATCACCTTGTTATAGTTTACATTGTTAAGTCATGTAGCACTGTTATCTTAATAGCACCATCCCTCCCTCACTTCTTGATTCGTGAAGACTGAAGCTGCATGGTCCTAAGCATTAGCACCGACTCCCACCGCAGCCTTCGTTGGGCATCCCCACCTCCAAGGGCATCAATGGTACTGGCCTGCTTTCTCGACATCCCTCTCTCTGTGCTCGACAACAACCGCTGCCTTGATCTCACTGTTACGTATTTAAAAAAGTCAAAGAAAGTTTAGAGACACTGCTCAAATTTCATCTCATTGTATCCAAGCAAAGCAAAGCAAAGTAGCATTGTACGCATTTCA
Source organism: Ormosia emarginata (assembly GCA_029884605.1). Taxonomy (NCBI): domain Eukaryota; kingdom Viridiplantae; phylum Streptophyta; class Magnoliopsida; order Fabales; family Fabaceae; genus Ormosia; species Ormosia emarginata. The sequence continues at coordinate 1,839,947 of JAQQTP010000032.1, read as the reverse complement.
CAGTAGAGAGAGAAACTGACAGACATGTCTTCCTTTGATGCCTTCACCGACGACTTGAACGTCAACTCTTTTTCCATTGACCACCACTTCGTTGCCGAGGAGGATGACCAAACTTACTCCAGCTATGGCGGCTACTCTAGCTTCGCTAGAGGATTCTCCACCGACGGTGATGTCATTGTCGATCACACTGTCGCGACATCGCTAGAGATCTATAGTTTCAATGTTCCAAATCCTGGTTACTCTTAGTCTCCCTTTGAATTGGTCACCATAGAGAATGAGAATGAAACAAAAATTGAAACAAAAACGGCTACGGCGACAACATTTTTGTCTCTAATGGTTTGGTGCTTCCGTCGCCCAGTAAGATGGAGTCAGAGGAAGGTTACGCCCTTCGGGAGTGGCATCGGTGAGTGGTTGCAATTTCTCTTCTCTTGTATACTTTTTTGTTTTGTTTGTTTAATTATGTATGTTTTGTGAATTTGTCAGATATGGTGTTGTTGAGATAACAATCCTACATGACTTAGCGATGTAAACTATAACAGGGTGATTAAATGTCAATGACATGGAAAAATTAATCTACATGTCATGTTATAATTGGGAAACAACACCACAAGTACTTATGATACTTTACCTAACTTTTCTCCTTTATTGTATAACACAATGCTATCTTAAATCCAACGAAAATAATAAAAATAATTTTTTTAAAGCTCATGTGTGTGCTTCTTTTAAAACCCATAATTTTTTTATATATAAATAATTGTTTGACGATTTAATCCACGCAATGACCAGCGATAATGATTGTAAAACTCTATGCTTTCTTCGGTGTTGTTCAAGTCATAAAGATTTATTGTATAACTTAATGCTATCTTGAATCACATGTGAAAAATGATCTTTAAACTCAAATGAGTGCCTTTTAAAATATTTTGTCTTTTCCAAAAAACAAAAATAAATAAATAAAATTGAAAATGGTTTTTAAATATATCTGCGTAATTGTTGATGGCGATAATTATACAACTTTATGCTATCTTTATCATCGTTCAAAATTATAAGGATTTATTGTATAGCCTAATGCTATCTTGGATCCTGTGCAAAAATAATTTTTCTTTCTAAACAAACTCAAGTGCATAATGTTTTCAAATTTTCTTTCAAACTTTTTTCCTAATGATCAATAAAACAAAAAAAATATAAGAAAAAAATAAAGTAATTCAACAAACATTTTCTTATGAAATAAAAAAAACTTTTTATTTATTTTCTTTCTTTTCTTTTTCCTTTTTTTTTCTTTTCAAAAGGGGTAAAATGAATAATTTTTAAGGTTATTAAATTTGTACGATTAACTTAGTGTAGCCGTCTTAAGACAAAAATATAAAGGAAGTAGGATTAAGTTTCTACCATTCCCTGTGCATAAATCGACTCTCAAACTTAACCTAGTTTTTGCAAACCGTTTTATTTCCTTTTTAATAAAATGAGTTTTTTCAAATATTTTTTCAACTCAAATAAAATTTGTTGGCAACTCCAAATTTTCAAATATTTATTGAAAGGGATATATAATAGAGGGCACAAGGTGATGATCCTTGTTTTGGCCACTGGATACCCAAGATAGCGTAGTTTGGCCTACAAAGAAGAATTATGCTTGTAATATTCTTTGTAACTTGTGGGGAATAAGGTATGACGCTTGTTGAACTAACCACATATGAGCATGGAAAACAAAGTCCCACATTCAAGAGTCTAAAGAAAGATGAAAGATTTATATAACTTGAATGGACCAAGACCAATAGGCTAGTCTTTTGGTCAAAATGGTTATCCAAGATTCAAGAACATTTTCATCCAAGCCTAAATGCCAAACATGTTGAACACTATCCAAGCTCAAATTACGCCATGTCATACCAAAATTCAACATGGTATTAAAGTTTTAATATTCTTAGATTCTTAGATGGGTTGGTGAACATAGAAGACTAGAAGGGGACTGCACCAAAGCTCATAAAAGATAGGTGACTGAGTTGACTGTCTAACTGCCAAGTTTGGAGAATCAATCATGGAAAAGACCAGCCCAACTAAGGACATATGGAGAATCTGATTCTGATTATGCCCTAACTACAAACAAAGTTGAGGACATATGGAGAATTCGATTGTGGCCCAACTGGAGTTTAAGTGTAGTCTAAGGGTCGTCCTCTAATGTGAAAAAAAAATGAAAAATGAGAAAAATAAAAAAGAAAAATGGAAAACATAAGAAAAAAAACATGAGTGTGGAAAACAAAGTCCTACATTGGAAAGGTTATAGGAAAAAGAAGACCATATAAGTCAAGGGTGATGGGCCAAAACCATGAGGTTAGCCTTTTGGTTGAAATGGTACCAATCCCAAATGCCAAACACGGCAAACACTATCCAAGCCCAAATCATGTCATGCCATGCAAAATTCAACAACGCTATTTATTCATAAAAAAATATGATATTGAATAGGTGTAAGGGGGTGTCGCAACTGGGATCGCGGTGGGAACGACGACAAAAATAAGATTTTTAGAAAATGAAATAGAGTCGCCACCAATCTTATTTAAATTAAAAAAAATTAGAAAACTTTTTTAAAACAAATTGGTCTTTGGAACCAAGTTGAGTTTAGAGATTGTGTATAGAGAAAGGTGGAAACTAAATCTCACAGTACCCTTAATACGTCCGTTCTCAAGACAATTACCCTAAGTTAATTTTGCAAATTCTTGATAAACTTTAAAAATATTTATTTTACCCCCTCTTTTTTTTATTTAAACACTTATTACTAAAATCAAGAAACACATATTAAGATAAAATAGCAACACCACTCTAAAATTAACCCTAAATCATACCATTGAGCATATTAAACATAAATACAAAAAATTAAACTAATTCTAAGCAACTCAAGCAAAAGAAAACCTGAATATTTCTTTTTGGTACAAGTACAAAGACAACATGATTGAGAAAAGATTTATCTCTCACAACACTCCTAGAGTGGATAAACTCAGTGAAAACTTAGAGAATAATACCTAAAACAAGCTATATCAGAAAGCTTTGGTAGGTAGAGAACAATTGAGTAGGCTAAGAAGACTTTTGACGAGTAGACAAGATTCTTGCAATGTTATATTGGTTAATAATTGTTCTCTCTTTTTCATTCTTCATTGTGAAGTCCTTTTATAGTCTTCCTTGTTTGTCATGGCAACCATCACCCAAGAAGGGTGTGAATTAGGTGAACACAAATTCTTAAAAACAAATTTGAGAAATTTATCATTTTGATATTTTCAGGCAATACATGCAGCGAAACATGTATAACAAAGGTACAACTAGTATAGTTTACTTAAATACAACTTGGGTTAAAGGATAAAATTAAGCAAATAAGTTAGATATCAAGTTCAACTCAAACATATATAATTAAAGCACAAATGTAAAGGAATAGAGTTGAGAAAAACAAACACAAAGATTTATCCTAGTTCAGTCACCCTTTGTGACCTACGTCCAGGCCCCAAGTGAATCACCTAAGATTTTTCATTAAACCTTCAAGCTTGAACAGGTGCTTAAAAACCTTTACAAACTAGAGCATTTAACACACATTGGGATACCTCACCCTTACAATCCTTTGAGGCGTACCTAACTCCTTTTACAGATTAAACAAAGTATAGATGAATGAAAACTCTCACAAAAGTGAGTAATACAAATTGAAGCTCAATGGGCATTAAGGAATTACGCACTAAAGCTCAAAACAGTGTATTGATTGAAAAGATGATAAAACTCGTATTTACTGCTCAAGAATCATTTTCATATTGTTTCCCAACTTTTTTTTAATGCCTAAACACTTGTATTTATAGCCAAATACATTTTAAAGTCGTTGGTGGTGGTTGGGAGCATTAAATGTTGAATTATAGCCGTTAGAAATCTTTTTCTGGTTATTAGATAACCGGTTATGACTATTTCATAATCGGTTATGGCCTAATCATGGTCTTTTTAAAACAAACCAATAATCGGTTATGGAAATTTCATAACCGGTTATGGTCTTTTTAAAATAGAAGCCAACGCTTCTGACTTTGTCAATGACTGATTATGGATTTTTCATCATCGGTTATGATATTTTAAAAACAGAAGCTCATGCCTGGTGAATAATCGGTTATGAATTTTTCATAATCGGTTATTCCACTTCTATTTTTTATCAAAAGATATTTGAAAGACCATAACTTCTTTGATACTTATCAGTTTAAAACAAATGACTATTCATTGGAAAGATCATTGAGTATACTTTCATATGAAATAAATTTCATACTAAAATTTTCAGATTTAGAGATGGAACAAATTCCATCTCTAAATGTGTAAAATTCTGTCTCTAAATATTTAGAGACAGAATTAGAGATGAAAATTGCTTCGTCTCTAAAATTGGAGTCTCTAAATATTTAGAGACGAAAAATGAGTTCCGTCTCTAATTTAGAGACGGAAAATGTCCGTCTCTAACTAAAAAATTTCATCTCTAATTAGAGACGAATATCGTCTTTAAAATATAATAATGATTAAATTAGAGACGACATTGTTTCATCTCTAATTCTATCTCTAAAATTAGAGACATATTTTTTGTCTCTAAATCTGTCTTTAATATATTAAAAAATATTTTTAAAAAATAGGCATTTAGTTGTGATTTGCCACAACTAGATGCCTTCATTTTATAAAAAAAAATTATTTTCTTATGCATATGATTATCCAAAATCAAAATTTATCAAAAATCACAATAAATCATCAATCATTATAATTATCCAAGTAACTATAAAAGATATCAAAATAATTGAAAGTATATGAAATAGTTACAATATCTTATACATACCATACAAGACAGTATTAACATTTAAGCACTATGGGCATTACAATTGTCAAACTCTTGGGTATTATAAGGCAGAATTAACATTCAAATACCAGAATTTGTCGCACATAGCTATTAATAAGAAGATTGCCAAACTCTTGGGCATTATAATTGTAACTGGAGCTATATAAGGCAGACATGAGGTAGTTGTTGATGTAGTCATTGCTTCTACTTACCACAACTGCTATAGACTTGGCTAAGTATTGACTCAATGTAGTTGCATTCATCATTCTCCTATACTAATTCAATGTGCTCTCAAAGTTCAAGACTTGCTGGCTTAGGCTATACCGATCACCCTGCATCACAGTGCTGCAGCTTTTAGATACTCTATATAAATTAAGGATTGCAAAAGTAACTACAATTTAATTGGTATAATAATGCATTCTTAATTCTGGTAAACAAAATAGAAAAAATATGGATGAAACAGTATAAAACTCGCTAGCTATGGGTGTATTGGTTTGGCCCCATACTTAACATAATGGTTACTAGGATTAATGTCCTGAGTTTAATTTGTTCTACATGCCTATATATTATAGGAATCCTATTGATCACTTTTCTTTAAATAAACATTTTCCTATAGATGAAAGTAATGACTGAGGTTTCTTCAAATGCATACCATTCAAATGGAGACACAACAGCACAATTGACGAACATCTTAGAATTGGCCGTAGCATGAACAAAGCTAATAAAGAACAGTAAATATTGGAGAAAATCTAAAACATTTATTAAGCCAACCTTGCTAATTTGATTTTCAAGATAGTACTGAGGGTCTATTGGTATGTTGTTCTCTAGAACATAGATTGGATCCTCTAATCTCTCATAAGCCATATTTTCTTACACAATCTGGTTTTAAAAAAAGAGGAGAGGGAATGTGATATTACCTTGGCACCTTTTGCAGCTTTAATAATAATATAAGGTACTATGTCCCCAACATTTGGAGTAGTGGCAGCATCTCGCTGTCAATTACAAAATCAAATAGAATATACTTATGGCCCAAAAAACAGAAACATCACAAGCTCAATAATCCTAAGACAATAAATGCATATTTATAGATGTCATAAACAATGCATGGTTAGTTTACCAAACATTAGGTACATCATCTTACGGGGGATATGAGCTATGAGCAATGACAATACAAAATGCCAGCATCTAGATTAAAGTATGATTTGTGGCTTCTTTTAATATATTTTTTCATGTTTCATGTATGATGCATTGTGCATATGATCTTATACTTTCTCTCCCCAAGTTCATAGCCTCTTCTATAATAGAAACACCAAATTGTACCATGACCGAATCTATGTCTCCATATATTACCTAGTAGCAAGAATTGCATTTCTTTGTAAAACATCTGACATTAAAATATGGCTAATCGTTTATTGTAGTAAAGCATGACAACAAGCTTAGACATTAAATTTAAGAAAACAGATGCATAACCAGAAATGTAAAATTACTAGCAAGGATGGAGAGTTTTATGCTGTTGGTTCAATGTTAAAACTTTCCATACCAAAATGTAGCATTATAGAAGTAGAGATGATCAAATTTGCTGGAAACTAGACAAAAATCCAGTGACCAAATTTGTTGTCTACTTGTGATGTCAGAAGAATGAAAAAAATATATATATACTACCTTTATCTCCAGTGGACTGAGGAAGATCTAGGCTTTGGCTAATGTTGTTGCAATAATAAGGAGGAAAAACTTTAAGTGAAGCTGTGATATGTTCACATACTCAAGCTCTAGAAACAGAAGTTTTCGGTTCTCTGCAACTTTAACGGCCCAGTGGAAGGAAGAGGGAAGAAAAGAAAACATACCTAAGATAGTCAAGTAGCAAGGATATGACTTCAATTCTCTAGCTATGACGTTTGAGGACCCCAATGATGGCATCAGTAGCAGATGATTGGCTCTCATCTGAAGAGTAAACAAGACCAACCAATACAGGCAAGTACAATGAAGGGTCTGCAAAAGTAAGTAATTTAACAATAAGAATGTGCCACAATAAAAATTTAAAATATAGAAATAAAATTACAAAAAAAGATAAATAGTTTTAATGGGTCAACTCGTATTGTTTTTGTAATTTTTTTTACTTCTTTGAACTTTCATTTTGATTACTTTTTTTATTGAGAACTGATGTGATGAAGCTAACTGTAATGATGGAAGTACCCCAAACTATAAACCCTCCACAGAAAAGATATAGCATGCAAAGATCTCTACAAACCAGATAGTTAGAAAATAATACTCTTCTCATATGAAAACTTCAAATGGTGATTTATATATTCTTATTGTTGAACAAACAATATTACCAAATCCCTTTGTACTGCTACATCCACAGAAGTCCTATGTTTGATGTGATCACCACGAGGACTAGAACTTGTGGGGTTCCTCTGGGAGAATGCTTCAACAGCACCAGAGAATTTCTCTCGAATCTCTTTCCCAACTGAAAGAAGCAATTGCATGACTAAGGATTATATAAGAAGGAATTTGAGAAAAGTAATTTAGTTTCAATATTCATGCGAGCACTGAAAAAGATATTATAGTTGACTGCTTCCATACTTTTATTTTCTGGAAACCAAAAGAGGAAGGCACAACATATATTAAATTCAATATCCCTGACCACCCACTTATCAAAATTCAAATGCAACATCAAACTCACTATTTCCCAGGTAAAAGTAGAGGCAACAAAGTCATTTAAAGAATTCCTTGATCATGAATTTATTTGCATCATGTCCATTAAATGACTTGCTCTCCAATCATCCTAGCCTAGTAATGGACTATTATAAATATATTTCCAATCATCATGATAACGCAACTACAAGATGGGCCTCCCTAAAAAAATGTCATTAAACTCAAAACTATCAACAAAGCTCCTACACCCACATTAAAATAAATAAATAAATAAAATTTCCAAATTCCACATGACAAATAAAGAGCTTCACTCACTCCCCAATTTTATTATCACTCATAATGTCATTTCCGATTATTTCTTAATCTCATCTAGAAAGTAACAAAAACAGAACAATGAACCAACCAAGAATAGAAGAGGAGAGGAAAAGAATGACTTATATTGTATTTTCCAATAAAACAAAACAAAAAAAGTCTAGCCAAACGGTTCCACGCAATCCAAGTGACAAAGTTATCGGTGCAAAATCGAGCCACAAACCCTAGAGCAGAGAATCAAAGAGTTGTTCTTTGTGTGTATGTGTTGCAGTTGCAGACGATCAAAGTTGTTGTTTTGTGACAATCTTAATCTATGTATGAGAGAATGGGGACCTTTTTATAAAGGAGAGCTATGAGCTATGTCTACTAATAGCAATGTGTTTGAGAGAAAAATAAAAAAACTTTATGATCGATTCGAGATTTTTCTCGCATCCCCTACAAACAACTATTGCTTAATCCACTACAAAAACTTCGTCAAATAGATATTAGATCAACCAAGATACATATCTAGAACATATCCACGCAACAAAAGCTCAAAATAATGGGCAGGCCAAAATCCAATAATCCACAGGTAAAAACTGCCAGATACAGCAATAAGGGATTCCAAAATGGCATTCAGAGCAAATGGCAAGTGAAACAAGTCAAATGGCAACCAGGCAGCAGACATTCAATCATGGGAAATGAAACAGTAGCATAAAGTACAAAAATTGCAAATGGGAAGAAAACAAAATAAAAATGCAACTAATAAATTAAATAAATGAAAAATTAATAAATAAAACTCAACAAAAGGAAGTAAAAAAAAAGTAAAAAAAAAAATAAAAAGAAAAGAAAATAAAAATTGGGGAAGAATGGAGAACCCGGTGTGTAGAGAGAGAGAGATACAATGGTTAGAGAGAGAGCTTACGATGGTTGTGGTACAGGGGTTGTGAAGAAAGGATGGGTCACGATGGGAAAAAGAAAAGGAGGTGGGTAGGCATGGTGGTGGTGGGGATGTGGGTGGAGGGGTTACGGTGGATGGGTTAAGAAAGGGGTTACGGTGGAGGGGTTACGAGGAGAAATGATTTACGGTGAGGGAAGAGGGGAAACAAGTTACTATTGGTAATGATGGGATTTAGTGAAGGTCAAGGACGGTTGGTGGTACAGTGGAACTAGCTCAGAGATGGAGATGAGAGAGGTCCGAGCTTAGAGATGTGTATCTTGGTACGGTGTGGGATAGTGGGGATGGAGATTCGGGAGGTCAGAGATGGAGATGAGGGATCGGGAGGTTAGAGATGGAGATGAGGGATTAGGAGGATTGGGATTCTAAGTTAAAATTAGGGATTAATTTAGGGATTTTAGTTAGAAATATTAGAGACGAAAACAACATTTTGTCTCTATCTTTTAAAAAATTTATTAATTAAATAATATATATAATTTAGAGACGGAATACATCCATCTCTAATATATTTTGACTTTTTTAAACACTTATTTGACTAAATGGAGATGGAATTAGAGACAGAACATTCAAAGACGAATAAATTTCATCTCTAAATTCTGTCTCTACATATATTTGACTATTTAAAACATCACATTGGCCAAATAGAGACGGAATTAGAGACAAAAAAATCTGAGACAAAAATTTTCGTCTCTAAAATCCATCTCTAAGTATATTTGACTTTAAATTGACTAAATAGAGATAGAATTAGAGACGAAAAATACTGAGATGGATAATTTTCGTCTCTAAATTTTGTCTCTAAATTTTAAATTTTATTTTCCATCTTTAATTCATAAAATCAGTATTTGTTTCTATCTCTAATAGAGACGGAATTTTTTTCATCTCTAAATCAGAAATTTCTAGTAGTGAGAATAAGACTCAAAATATTTTGAAAGATATGATCAAAAGAGTAACCAAATATCATTTTTGCAAACCCAAACTTGACTATTTTTCATAGATTTAAGCTATCACCATGATTACCTTTTCAAAACATGTTTGTTGTGCATTTTAGCATGTAAGAATCATTTGTAAAGATTTTAAAAATATATTTGAGCTCAGTGTGATTCTTATTTACCTTAACATAAGATTTAAGTCCTATAAGCTATTCTTGAAGATCTTAGACTTAATCTTGCCATCATCAATTCTAGTCTTTAGGCTTGTTGATGTAAATCCAAGCTTCCAAAAATTCTTCTCTTCAAATCTTCCAAATGCTTGAACATCTTATCATTCTCATTCTTCTTGAGTTGAGTATAATTGTGATCTTTTGTTTTCTTGTTGCAATGCTCACTCTTGGTACTTGGACTATCTTACAAAATATTTCTCACTTAAACAAACATAGTTAGTCTAAATTCATAATTCAATATCTTTATATGCATGATTCACAAATATATAATTCTAGTTAGTCTAACATGCATATAAGAATTTCATAGACACATTCAAATAAGATATTTATCAATTATTAATGGATGTGCTCTATATAGGACGCAACAAAGAACACTTTGCACATTTTCATTTAAATAGAGTCAAATCCAATATTCATTCATTATAAATCATATAAAACATTATTAAATAATTTATATGAAGAATGCTACACATATATCATTGCATGATTATTAAGTGAAATATAACTCGATAAAGTACATGATCATGCATGATACAATATAATCTATTAAGCACATCTATGTTACATAAATATAATTTTTTTTGTCTTGTATTTGTCATCATCAAAACTTAACATATTAAACTATTGGGGCAAACTTATTTCTACATTCCTTAGACTAGCCGTTGGATTTCTACAGTTCATGACACATAAAAAACAAAACTAGTCATTACTGGTGCAGTTTTTTCGTGTCTGGTGCAGTTTTGTCTTATAGTTCCATGAGTAGACCGAGTTTGATGAGTCTGATCAACTCTTATTACTCAACCAAGCTTCTCCAATCTTCACAAGTGACTCTTCTTGATTGAACATCATATAATGATGGATTGTCCACAATGAAAATACTGAGAAAGAGGGTCCTTGAAGGTGCCTTTCAATCTTGGTGCATTTTCTTAGAATTGTGTGAGGTGAGTATGATCATCTTTGAATTTCTTATCTTGATCAGTCTACTCATGAAATTTCTGAGTTTTCTCATGATTGTTCACAACTGTATTGAGATTTCTTATACCTTTCTCGAGTCTTCTCATATCTTCATTGAGTTTTCTCATGACTCCCTTGAAGCTTTTTTACTTTAGAACATGTTAAATGTTTATTCTTTGATGATTCCCCTTTAAAGACCAGTTAAACTTGGAATCTATAGATCAACTACAAACCTACCACAAACCAAGTTAGTTTATTTTATCATTATGAGATCATGTTTTCAAATATGGTTTGTTACTCATCAAAACTCATCACAAAAAGGGACTTGGATCTAACAAAAGCACCATTCCATTTTATCATAAGTTATGCTTATATCTAACTTCATGGCAAAATACCCCTCCTTCATAGACCTTTTAGACTTTAGAGCATGCATAAGCTGATAAGTAATAATGACATTATTCGTGTTATGTCTATTTTGAATAAAAACACTTTGGGGTTTAGAAATAATTATTGGAAGGACAATTTTCAATCTATTAGCTATGGCCTTACTTATTATTTTGTACACTACATTACACAAAGAAATAGGCCTAAAATGGGACATATTTCAGGAGTAAGAATTTTTGGAATTAAAACAATAAATGTTTGATTAATATCCTCCAAAGATTGACCTCCATTAAGGAAATTTAAGCAGGCTCAAGTCACGTCATCACCCACCACATCCTAATATTTCTAGAAGAACAGAGCAGGTAAGCCATTAGAACCTGGGGCTTTTGTGGGATCCATTTGAAAAAGAGCCTCCCTAATTTCCAAGGCAGTGAAAGGCATGGAAATGAATTCATTCATCTCCTCAGACAATTTTGATTAACTCCAACAAGAGCTTCTTCCATGTCCCCAGGCAAAGATGTAGAAAATAAATCTGAAAAATAACCAATCGCTACCTTCTCCAACTCTGACCCACTCACCGCAACAATCCTTCAATCTTTTTTTTTTTTTTATTTCTTGTTGTTGCGCTACCATGAAAAAATTGTGTTCAAATCACCTTCCTTTAGCCATTCAACCCGAGATCTTTGGTGCCACATGATTTCTTAGCAAGTTAATAACTCATGCATATCTTTCTTCTTTGAATTGATCTCATGGATCACTTCTTCAGTAGATGTCCTTGCTGCCAAAGCACTAATCTTATCATGACACTTTTCTATTTGTTTATTCACATTGCCAAAAGTAGAAAAATTCCAAGACTTAAGATTATTACTTACCCATTTCAATTTGTCAGCTACATCTAACAAGGTGCCACTATCCCCAAAACTCTTTCCAAGCTGATGAGACAACATTCTTACAATCAGGATCACAAGTCCACAACACTACAAAAAATTTGCAGACTAGCGACAGAAACCCAGAATTAGCAACGTGAAACAAGAGACAGAAAAATCCCTTGCTAACAAGGGATTAGCGAGGGATGTTTCCGTCACTAATTTGCACATTTTTTGTAATGACAATTTTTCAAAGCAGAATGACTTCTTTTTCTTTTCCTCAGCCACAGTATTCACGTCCTCAGGGTCCAACTCTAGGAGAATTGGGCTATGATGAAAGTGGGAGGAAAACAAGGTGAGCAACTTGACTATTTCGCCATTGATTTACCCATTTCACATCTACTAAGAATCTGTCCAGTCTTTATTGGATGTTCTACTCCCCCGGTCTACCATTGTTCCATGTAAATTGGTTCCTTGAGAAACCCAAGTCCACAAAACCGCAGACATCAATGGCATCTTGGAAAGCCTGCATTTGGCTATTAGAACGAGGCTGCCCACCTATTTTCTCAAAAAGCAGAATTATCTCATTAAGATCACCTCTCAACAGCCACGACAAACCATCATATGAAATTTGCACAATAGGATTGCAGCGTAACATCATAGTCAGCATTCCATAACAAACCCAACCCACTTGTACGATCATCACTATCCACTGCAAAGCCAAACGAAAAACCTGTTCTCCACTTGATTCTTTCAAACTCATGATTGGATAACTTCATCTCACTCAAAAACACCAGGTTGTGCTCATCGTTTGTTTTCCTTTGCCCCCAGCTCCTATTAACCTTGCTTTATGCTTCCACTTTCTTCCACTTTTGGACCCTCCCGAAGAGAGTTTAGAAGGAGATTTAGAAACTATGAGCGCGCCTTATATGCTACATCAGTCCCCACAAAGTTGCTGGCCTCGAACAATTGTTTCTTGCTCTTCACAATCCTGCCCTGACCTGCTACATCCAAATTCTGAGTTTTTTTTTATAGGACTGCTAATACTCTGTTCTAAGTTCTCCATAGACTTCGCCACTAGTACACCACCAGACTTCAAGTTGCTATTTTCTCCATTAACGGATTTTGATACACCCGTTATGAAACCATGCATCTCCATTATTCCGCCGAGCACGTAACCAATCTCTATGTTGACAAGCCTTGCCCTCTTGATCCTCATAGGATTCACAGTTGTCCAGAACGTGTCCAAGTTGTCCGCAATAACAGAAATTGGGAAGGCATTCATATTGCAAAACTCAACAGTGAAAAACTTCGAAAAATTCAAACATTGTGTTTGAAATAAATAAAAATGATAAATAATTTGATTTTATTTAAAAATTAATTTTATATTTAAAATTAAAAAAAATTAAATTTATTTAAAAATTAAATTTTATATTTAAAATTTATTAAAATAAAAATTAATTTAATATAATTTTATTATTTTATATTTTAATTTTATGTGAAAATAATTAATTACTAAAAATAAAAATAATTTATTTATTTTAATTTAAATTAAATCTTAATAAATTTTATCGAATTTGATGAAATTTTAAAAATAAAATGAATAAATTATTTTTATTTTTTAAAATTTTAAAAATAAATTTTAATTAAATTTAATTTACAAATCAAATAATTTTCTATTATTTTACTTTACAAAGCCCATCGAAGTGAATTTGGTTTTCACCAAGCTTCCTGAATTTCATACCCTTCAACGGCCTCCAAATCTCCAAATTAGAGATGGCAACCAGGCAGGACGAGAACAAGTAGTAGTCCATCCAAATGGATAATATCTGTCCCTACCTCCATATCCGTATGGGTATCTATTTATCATTTTTCCGCGGATAAATAGTGCTACTCATGTATATCCGCTGATCTTCGATAAATTGTAAAAAAAAATAACAAAATTAAAAAAAAAAATAAAAAATGAAAAAAAAAGTATAATACTATAATTTCTCAAAATTTGTCCAACACAACTTAACCCAAAAATAATGCCAAACACCTAAAATAATTAAAATTCAACTTACATCCAAATACAATACTTCAATATAACTACATCAAATATTTTAAATCACTTAAAATTCAACCATCATTTAAATATAATGTCGAATTCTAATATAACTCTACCATATTTAAATTTATATAATGAGATTTTTTAGTAATTTTATATAAAAAAAAATTTGTAATTTTTTTTAAATATCCATGAGATACAGAGGAGAACCACCCCATTTCTATTTCATTTATTAAATAAAGTTAATACAAATAGATATTTATACCCACATGATAAATTAAATGAATATAACTCGTTCCCGTCACGGATATTGGGTAAAATTGTCAGCACTACTCCAAATCCTCTCCATAGTCCTTCCTAAAGCATTCATATTGAAAGGCCTCACCGAGAGAAGCGTTCCTGCTAGCGTAAACCTCTGTCCCACAGTTGAGGACTCTCCTTTTTTCACAAGCTTACCCACCGTAACCTCATCTTCTTCAAAAAGAGTAAAATCCCGCCAACGACCAACCAATTCATCTGCCATGATCTATCACCTTAACCTTCACCATGGAAGGGAACACTATCTCACAAAGGAGATTCCACCCTTCACTTTGAGTGCCCTGTCATGGGGAGAAACCCTAGCATACGCGCAAACCCAAGGAAGGACATTTATGTGTAGAGAAAAGTTTGTTCGAGTCTCATAGTAGAAGTTGGAAGCTAAAACACAATAATGTCACATTATCTGTAACTTTAACTAAAAATAATTTCTGTGTGAAATAGCACTATTCTTATTTAAATTAGGGTTTTAATATTCAAAAGATAATACCAGAATATTAAATCATTAAAAAATGAGTAGTAAATCATGTAAAAGTATCATTATCCGCAAGTGTAAATCATATAAAGCATGACTGCAAAGGTTCTTCACAAAAAATGAATCCATTACATTATGTCATTCACAAAGCAATGGAACCCATAAAAAAAGGTCTGTTTTATGTGTCATATTTCATAAGGATCCCTAAAATCATAGGTCCTCTATAAAGTGGATAATATTCTATCTTTATAATTTTAGGAAAAAAGTTAGTCGCAGGCTTTTTTAGACACAGAATACGCAGAAATTATGTGGGAACTGTTGATGGTTGTAAAAAGAAAAAGATAAAGATAAAGGAGAGTGAGAAAGAAATAGAAAATGAATGGTTATGATTAGATTTTTGTAAGTATATGAGAAAAAAAAGAGTTTGTGAATTTTAACTTTTGTTTTTAAGAAACTCAATATGTCACAAAGCATGGTTACTATTGATCTATTCTCATATATGTTAGTTTGAGTAAGCTAAAGTAGAGGGAAAAGGAGGAGGTTGATAATGAGTTCAAGCAAACCCCAAAAGCATTTGGTACCAGAGTTAAGGTTACTGATGAATTAAACCTTCGATGTAGTTCAATGCACATTCAAGATTTCCGATACAAATGATTAAGAAATCCTAAGCATTGATTTCATTATAGCCGTTTTTACTTTCTCAAAGTTCCAGCAGTCATTCATTCATGAGCTGAGATTTTGAAAAATAGTACTGTTATTTGTATATACTTTTCTTTTTAGAGGAATTTTACAAAACCATGATTATCAAACAGAGAATCGAATCGTGAATTAGAAAGCTTATTTTTTAAATCATGAATTGAAACGGTAAGATTTATGATCAATTATTAAAAAAAATGTAAAATATATTTTCTACACAATAAAACATTATAAATATTTAAATATCTATTTATAATATATAAATTCTTATGCGCAGCGTGTGGCGCTGCCATTTCCATTTTCAGTCTCCAATCAACTGCCACCATCTAAACTGATTTGTTAACACTTTCTCCTTCATTGAGTTTATTCCATTCTTTTCACCTCACCAACAGCTTATTGTTTTGCCTTTAGCTCTCCCCATTCACACCATCAGTTTTTTCCTTAATTAAATGTCATGAATGCTACTTAAACGTCCTCAATACGCTGGAACTGTTATATTGTCTCCTTCAATATGTTGTTTTCTGGCTACTTCATACCTTCGGTGTTCATCCCTCCCAAGAACACTGACCACGCCTCCAATTGGCTCCAGATTTCTGCTCCGGTCACTCCCACCATAAACTGACATGCAATGACAGAAGCATCGCTTCTTGATCTTATTCATTTGTCTGTTTTATACCACCTTCGTTAGAGGTGGCAAAATGGGCCAACCCGCATCCTTTTCTTTTAAAAAAATGGGTTGAAAGAAATTTAACCCACCCCGCTTTTATGCGGGTTAACGGATTAGCGGGTTGATCCGCATAAAAAAAAAAAAAAAAAGTAAGTGAGTTGATCTTAAAAAATAAAATAAATGTATAAAAAATAAAAAAAATCATAAAAATTAAAAAATAGAAAAATTATAATTTATAGAGGTTAAAAAAATAAAATAAATAAAATAAATTTAAGATCATACTTCATAAAAATATCATAAACACAAATAATAAGACTAATTTATTTGTAACACTTTTTTAAAAAACTCAACCCGCCGATTTTCCCGCACTTCCGCTTAACCCGCGGCGTTATGCGGCCAAAATCAAAAATGAGTTGAATTCTTGAGCCCAACCCGCAAAAAAATTACGAGTTAGCATCTGGGCCAACCCAACGGATTGAACCCGTTTTGTCACCTCTAACCTTGGTGTTTTGACTGTTTTATTTGTTGCTCGTATTCAACTTTAAAGGAGGATGTGGGCAAGGCCTTGGGCCCAATTTAATATTTTGTGGGTTTCACTTCTTGAAGGCTAAATTTCTTTTGCTAAATGGTCTGATTTGCTTAGGAGCTCATGATTCATGAAGCTTAGGGTATGTTTGGAACATTTCAGAATAGTAACACTTACCGCCTGTGAATGGAGTAGTTCTTACCTATTTTGAGAGTATTACATCATTCCGCTCAAATTTTAACATGTGACACTAAAAATCATATATACCGTTAGATTAAAAAATAAAATATTATTAAATTAAAAATAAACGATTACAAAACTTTTCATACTTTAAAATTTTTCCTTAATGAAGTTTTGTGTACGCCATTTTTTACGTGGAACTAACTTGTTTTACTATAAAAAGTCATGATTGACACTTTTAAGGTAAATACCATTGTTGAAGATGCTCAACAAAGAGGTAATGGTAGCTGTGGTTAGGGTTGATGCTTCATTCACTTCTCTTGATTATATATATATTTTCTTATCCGTACAACGTGCGACTTTACATCTAGTTAATATTTTAAAGGCAAATAACTCATTAATAAAGTCTAAATAAATAAGTAAATTAGTTCATATTAAAAAATTGGTCATAATATTTTGCATCTATTTACGTAAGGAACACTTGTGCGTGACAGGGTACTAGAGAGAATGCAAAGATTTGCATTTTAATTAGTTAGTGGGCAGTTCTTAAATTTTTCTATCTTCATTTTTTTAAACCTTTTGTTCTGTCTTTCTCCCATTTCATTTTCCTCTTATCTCTCCCTTCTTCTTTCCATCTGACACTTCATTTACTGGCAGCCATGGCAGTGACAACTACATAGCCAAACAGCTACTTGGAGTGGTATAATGCTCCCATTCCCATAGTATGTAAGAATCTCTTGTTTAATTTTCTTTGGCCCCTATGTGAAATGGATAATAGATTGGCATGTGTTAGTTTTTTTCTCATCAATTTTTTATGCATCTTCTACATGAATAGTATCTAATTAAGCAAGGGACACTATTGAATTAATATTTTTTTTATGATTTTTGGGGTGGGAAGAAAAATCTCAACAAAATATGGAAAGTCCTGAACGAATTTTAATCATATTTTGAAGAAAAAAAATTAAAAGCTTTCAAGAGCTTTCCTGGCAATGATTACGTCCATTTTAATATTGAGAAATATATTAGTGTATACATTCTTTATTTGATTTGAGTAATAATGCATAATCATAATGCATAGCCAGAATGTATATGTATAGAAATAAGGTAAAACCACTTATAATAAGGTGATAACAACTGTACAAATATAGGATGATTTATATGTAAATATGAGTGTAACATTATTCATTAGATCTATCCAGTCAAACAGTATTTAGAGAGTAGGGAAACCTGTCTCCCTCTTGCTCTGTTTTTGAACATGGTGACTGGTCACTTCTCTATCTCTTGCTAGTCTCTTGAATTCTCCAATGGCGATGTCCAAGCTCATCATCTATTCCATCGTCTTCTCCATCTTCTTCTCTTTTCTATTCATCACAATTGCATTACACCAACATCTGTCTTCGTCTCTCAGGATTGAGTTCGAGCAACTCAAGTCAAAGGATTCGGTTTTAGGTGATTTCCTTACCAACACACTCCATCTATTTGTAATGCAGGCTTGTAAGTGTTGTTTGTCACATTTCTTTTTAGGTACAAGGTTTGTCACATTTGTAACAGGAAAAAGTGGGAAAGCAGAGGAATTTTTTAACACTTGATAGGATTGTTTTTTTTTTTTCTAATATGTAAAATGTATTTTTAAATTCTGGTTGCTCTCGCCATTGTGGTTGCATTGCAATTATAGAAATTGCAGATAATTATGAAAAAAAAAATGTGTTTGATAAGACTGTAATTATGGCTGAGATGTCATTGCAGAGACTGCTAAAATCACCATGTTACGGCCGCAATTGAGATTTGAGGCCACAATTTAAATCCATTGACTTACTTGGCAATCAGGTTTTTATGTATGGCTTTGATCCGGGGAAGGCTAAAAATAATATAAGTTGTTATTTTCTTGGTGAAAAGAATAAGATTTGGAGTTTGGACACGTTTGCGTGAATTTTTCTCTGTTTTGTGATTGCATTGATTTGAGTTATTGAGTCAAGGCCAAACCCTTACTATCTAAGCAGTGTTAGTAGTCTGAACAGTCAGACCGATTCGACAGTGAAACAGCCACCAAGCTAGTTTGGTTACAAACTTACAATTGAGTCCTATAACCAATTTAAAGTGAGACAAGTTTGGACCAATGTAATTATATTAAACTGACTAATTGAACAGGCTGGAATGGCCAGTCATTAACTTTTTATTTAAAAAAAAACATAAAACTCTATTTTTCACTTGTTATGAATATCTTTATAACTTTCTTGTTGCATGGGGATTATTTATGAAGTATTGCATTTCCACTAACCGACTTAACCGGTTGAACTTGAACTGAATTACCAATCCAGTTTTAACAACATTCTCAGGTTTCAACTTTCAAAAAATGATTGCGTATACAATGAATGTCATCTAGTATGTGGAAGTTATTTTTTACGATATTGAAGCTCCAATGTGTAAATTGAGTGATAGTTTACCTTTAATGCAACTTGAGTTAATTGAAACTTGAGTAACACTAGAAACTCTGCTACCTCTCAATACCTTATGCCCCGTTTTTGTCTGGTGTATGAAACTTTAATAAGATTAACAAAATTAAACAAGCCACTTGACTTAGGTGGCAACTCGGCTCCAATTTCAAATCCCCCGTCCCCTAGTTAGCAAAATGATGGCTCCTTAAAAGACCAATAGAAAACAAAAACAAAATGATCATGGTAAATTAGACAAACTTGTATGCAGTAGTCTGTTTTGTTATTATGTGGAACTCGGACTGCTTTTCAGAACTTCACAGTTTCACTTTGTTTATGCCAGAAATTGTGTTTGCAAGTTTTTTGGGCCTTTTATATCACGGACTATTTACTACTTGTTGGTCAGTGGTTGCCTGACGATATGATTTTACTAATAAGTTTCAATAGAAGTTAACGAATAACAAACTAGATAATAATATATTAGTGGGATTCTATGATTCTTAATAACTTTCTCAATTTATTAATCCTTCTGCCATTTTTTTTTTGGTTTCTCGTGCATGATTATTTGTGTTTGTGGTTTTGATATCTGTTTATTTTATATTCATGGAAGAATCCCGCATTGGGAAGAGTAACCATGAATTGCGAAGTAAGAAGGATGATACTGCACAGATGGAGAAGATGATTTTATAGAAAGAAGAAAGTATTGCATCCCTAAAGAATAAGATTGACTCTATTCAGATGAGCTATATTAAAAAAAATAATAAAAATAATAAAAGATTAAATTATTTTAATATTTTTAATTTTAAATAAATATAAAATTTAATTAAAGATAAAATACTAAATATTTTATTTATTTATATAATAATACTATATATATATATATATTATAAAGAATATTTTTGTAATTTTTTGGACGGAGACCCATATTGGAGTATGATCCCGTCCCTGTCCCCGAATGTACTGTACGGAGATTTTTCTCCCCGCATCCCCATGGTAGAAAAACCCATTCGCCCCCATTCTAGCCATGAGGATCCCAGGTTGGGAGAATTATCCCTAAATAAGATTGACTCTATTCAGATGAGCTATGTTTATTTCTCATAACAGCTAATACTCAATTTTATATTTCTATGTGGAATATATAGATAGTGTTAGGATCAAACGCTTTGCAGCGCATCCATAGCGTGCTAGTAGGTTGAGCTGTCAAACTTTTTTGATGGATCTATTTGTACATGTAAATTTTAGAGTGATTGTTGAATTCGCATAAATCTAACAATCTCCCCCTAACGATACCCGGGAGAGTCGAACCTGCGACTTCACTCTAATATTACTTGTTAGGATCAAACGCTTATCATTAGGCCAAAAAATATAACTGTTAGTCATAACGCAACTTTATTTTCTTATAATAATAACGCATAGCTCTGCGTCTATAACGTGTTGCGGGTAGGTATGAGGGACTTCGCAGCACACACATGACGCATCGACAGGCTGAGCTATCATGCATCTTTGATGTACGCTTATACGCACATGTGAGTCCTAAAATAATTATTAAATTCCCATAAATTCAAAAGATAAAAAAAAAGATTAAAGGCATGTTTCAATTTATTTTAGGCGAAAATAATCACTTATTTTTTAAAACTCTTTTATGAATTAATTTTTTATTATAAGTTGTTTTAATTTTTAAACATAAATAAAATAATCTAAACACACGTTCAAAATATAAACAAACCATGTCAATCAAGCTCCAGAGACAGTCAATTAAACTCAAATAATTATGTGATGCCACATTAACTTAAAAAGAACAAAAGCAAATACAGTCACAAGCTTTTTAAAAAGAATAATAATACTTTTTATTATTTAAAGCGTGTTTGGATCCCTTTCACAACTTATTTATGAAGGCGAGAAGCAGACATACTGACAGGTACACAAGTTGATAACACCAATGTTATCACAAATCCCTACACCCTGATTGAATTTGGTAGCACACTTTGCATTGCAATCAACAGTGCAGAGCCCAATTCCAAGGCTGCATTGCCTTTCGCGTGGGCTCGGGGCAGCAGGACAGCCGTAGTTGCAGGTGCACAGGTTAAAGTCACAAGATCCTTGGCCACCACTGTGCTTGGCTTTACACTTCTGGTCACAGGCCCCAACTGGACCGCATGCACCCAAAGGATCTGAGCATACATTTGATCCATCCACTACTACTAGCACTATGCTCCCACCTGTAATAACAAAAATAAATAAATTAAAATAAAAAGAAGGAAAAGATTTCTAAATTCTAATCATGAGGCAAGGTTTGATATCATTTGCACTTTAAATAGCATCACAATGTTAAACAACAAGATACTTACCCGCTACAACTAGAACTAGGATGGCAAAGAGATGGCAAAGGTTTGAGATGTGGTAGCCCATTTAGACAGAAATCCTATGCCAATTTTTTTTTTCTCTCTTGCATTCTCAGGGTGTTCTTCATGTGTGCTATTTATAGTTCTTTCAAAAGTTTAATATTAAATTGCAATTAAAGACTTTGATTTTGCATTTTCGAAATTTATGGTAAGAAATTCTCATTTGGAAAATATAATATATATATAACAGGAAAAAGTTTTACGAAAAGAAACCTTTAATTCCTTTTCAGTTGTTTCCCTAATTTTATCCTTTATTTTGTTGATTGGTTATAAATCTGTGGTAAATTAGCTATAAATTAAAATTAGTCATTTAAAATTGTATAAACATATTAATTTTAAATTTTATTTGAAGTTATCTAAACTTTATTTTGAGTTACTTCTTTCTTTTGAGACAAAAGGATCTTATATGGAGACTTGAACATGTGATCTTGTTCTGATATTAGGATCAAGTATTTACCATTAGATCAAAAACTATAACTGTTAGTTAAGATGTAATTCTATTTTTTTATAGTGGCAGCGTATAGCCTCGCGTTAATAATGTGTTGCGGGCCAGTATGAGAGACTTCGCATCGCACACATGACACACCGGCAAGCTGACCTCTCAAACTCCTCTGATGTACATTCATATGTATATGTGAGTCTTAAAGTGGTTGTTGGATCTCAAAAAATCCAACAATTAATAGTAGCTTTTTTTTTATTATTTATGTATGGCAGCATATCATTCAAGTTTTTGAACGATAGAATATTTATTTGCATTTAAAAGAGTTTGATCCAATCATAAAATGATATAAATAGTTTATCTCTATCAATAATGAAAATCAAATTATAAATAAAGAAATGTTTTATAAAAAAATCAAATTTGAAAACTTTCATTCTATATTTCAAATTGTTAAAAATCATCTTTAACATTTCACCAACATTAAGAAATTTAAATAAATCAATCTCAACTAATAAGGAGGTTTGAATAAATCAAACATATGCTCAAATAACTTAATTTACATATTACCATCAAAACTTAAAAACCCAACACACTTCATCTTGCTTGGTGGAGATGCAACACGATGGTAGATGCAACACGATGGTCTTATCCGGGATCAATCACTCAATAACTCCATCAATTGCACAAAGCATATTATGGATCAATAAGGCTTCAGATGCATGGTTTGATCTGAGAGAAAGATTCTCTCAAGGAGATGCTTTCAGAATTTCAGATCTACAGGAAGATATTTATTCTTTCAGGCAAGGTGAATTACCAGTCACTGCTTATTTTACTGAGTTGAAAATATTATGGGATAAGCTCAACAATTTCAAACCAGTTCCTATCTGTAACTGCAATATTCCTTGTGCATGTGGTGCTTTGGCCACTGTGAGAGCACAGAGAGAGAATGATTATGTAATACGTTTTTTGAAGGGTTTGAATTCAGAGTTTGCTCATGTTAGATCACAAATTTTGTTGCTGGATCCCATACCACCAATAAACAAAGCCTTTTCAACCGTTATTCAGCAAGAACGCCAGATCAGTAATGGAAATTCAGATGCATCAAAAGTTCTGATCAATACTTCAAATCAAGGATCCAGTGGTTTCAAGAAATCATTTGGTCGAGGTAGAGGCTATGGAGGTCATGCCCAAGGATCTGGTGGAAAATGGTGCACATTTTGTGGAAGGACAAATCACACAGTGGAGGTGTGTTATTACAAACATGGTTTTCCAATAGGTTTTAAGTTCAAGAATTCTGGTGCATCTGCCAATAATGTATATAAACTTCATATTGTATTGCAGCAGTTAGAAAAAATTCATTTCTTATTCATAACTTCAATAGAGAAGGAGTCTCACGTAGTAAGGAGGATGCTCTATCTACTGAAGAGGCTGACCTGATGTAGCGGAGCAAGAAAAAAGTAAAGGAGGGAGATCATTCTCTTTCTCACGGTCCCTCTCCTTATGTCTCGTTTGATGAGGCTGTGGAAGGGTCAATGAAAATAAGGGAAGTCCAAACCAAGAAGTCATATAAGAAATCTTTAACAGGTGGGGAAGATAATATAAG
The DNA here is from genome assembly GCA_029884605.1 of Ormosia emarginata. Taxonomy (NCBI): domain Eukaryota; kingdom Viridiplantae; phylum Streptophyta; class Magnoliopsida; order Fabales; family Fabaceae; genus Ormosia; species Ormosia emarginata. Next base: position 1,816,076 of record JAQQTP010000032.1, on the reverse strand, counting down.
ATCTGATCTGAGTCTAACAATGAAGCTTAGAGTTGATCCTTTAAGACTTACAAGGACTTTCAATCTTTTGGGTTTTGATGGTTTCGATTCTTCAGCTAAGAGAGATTTCTCAGGAGGCTTGGCCGTTGCTTGGAAGAGCCATAAGGTGAAGGTTGGGCTGGTTAATAAGGACTACCAATTCCTTCATCTTACTGTTGCTTTTGGGGATGAAGAGGGGTGGTTTTTCTCTCCGGTTTATGCGAGTCCAAATGATGATCTTCGTACAAACCTGTGGGAGAAGCTGCATGGTATATATCTCTGGTTCTATGGTTAGTCTGTGGTTGGTCGTTGGGGATCTCAACGACATTGGGGGTGCGAAGGATAAGATTGGAGTGGCTATGTTTAATTCTAGAAAATGTAGTCTTTTTAAAGATAGAATTGACAGATGCCATCTTATGGACCTTGATGCAGTTGGGTTCAGGTTCACCATCAGTCATGGTGGTACCCATATGCCATATATATTGTTAGAGTCTCACATCGTTTGTCTCAATCTTTTGGATGCAGTTTATATATTTGTTGGACTACTCAACTTGATATTAATTGATTTTAAGTTTGAATCTCACATGTTATCGAAGGAAGCTTTTAGCTAGATTGGCTGGAATTCAGCGTAAGCAGCATGGTGCAATTCGGATGAATCCTTATTACTCGTCTTGAGAGATGTTTTGTATCAGGAGGAATTAGTGTGGCACCAGAAGTCTCAATCTAAGTGGATTAAAGATGGTGATTGCAATACTAAGTATTACCATCTTAAGACCACCATGAGGAGACGGAAGAATAAGATTGTTAGGTTAAAGAATAGCGAGGGTCTCTGGGTTGATAACCAACAGGACCTACAAATTCTTGCTAATGACTTTTATAGGAATCTTTTCAGGGAAGAAACTGGTGACAGGGAAGTGTTACAACTTGCTTGGCTGTATCCTTCAATTGATGATGATTGCAGAAATGTGTTGATGGCCGACACCACCTCTTAGGAGATTAAGAATGCTGTCTTCGCTATGGGGCCTCTTAAATCCCCTAGCTCGGATGGTTTGCCTATGGTTTTCTTTCAAGGGTCTTGGGGTACGGTAGCGGATAGTGTTAATGACTTTGTAAAGAAAGTTTGGAAAGACTGAGGAGGATTTGGTGGCGTTAATTACACCCATATTGTCTTGATTCCTAAGGTTCAAAAGCCTATCTATATCAACCAGTTTCGACCCATTTCTGTGTAACGTTACCTATAAGATTGTCTCCAAGCTGATTGTTAACGGACTAAAGGGTTATTTACCTGATATTATTTCCCCCTATCAAGCTAGTTTTGTGCTAGGAAGGTGTATTCATGATAATGTTATTATTGCCCAAGGATCCATTTGATGAAAAAAATGAAAGGAAAAAATGGTTGTTTTTTTGCTATGAAGGCAGATATTGAGAAAGCTTATGAAAGATTGCGTTGGGATTTTATAAAGCAGGTGCTGGTTGATGTGGGTCAAAGAAGCATGGGTAATTCATATATCTGTCTGATGTGGGTCAAAGAAGTATGGGTAATTCATATATCTGTCGTACTTACGTTAGATACATATTTAATATTATATTAAATATTTAAATATTTGATAAATATTTATTTATTTTTTTAACAAAAATTATATTATCATATCATATTTATATCGTATCTAATATTCGTATTCATATCCGTACATTATAGATGTGGATATTCCTGATGGCCTGGTCAATATTATAATGCAAGGTGTTACTACTGTGCAAACTAATGTTCTGTGGAATGGGAATAAATCGATTTTTTCTCTCCATCCAGAGGATTTCGCCAAGAAGATCCTTTATTTCCTTATATTTTTGTTATGTGCATGAATAAATTATCTCATTTTATCTGCACGGTAGTGGATCAGGACAGGAGGTGGATTCCATTAAAAGCAGGGAGGCGTGGACCTCAAATTTCTCACTTGATGTTTGCAGATGACCTTCTTCTCTTTGGCGAACCAACTCCTGATCAAATGGATTGCACTTTACTTTGTCTAGAGGATTTTTGCAAAGTACCTGGCCAAAAGATGAGCTCTAGTAAGACGGGTATCTTCTTTTCTAAGAATGTGAGTACAGCTACTAGAAATATGTTAATTCAAAAATCTGGTTTTAAAGAAAAGAATCTGGGTAAATATATAGGTGTTCCTATTATGCATAGAAGTCCTAAAAAAGGGAATTTTATGTACTTGGTTGAAGCTACGAAGGATCATCATGGACGTTGGAAGGGTAAACAATTAACCCTTGTTGGGCGTATTAGGGTCCATTTGGTATGTAGAATAAGATGAAGTCTGATTGTATTAAATTTGATAGTATAAAATTTGATAAAATTTTAATATTATTTAGTATTTGACGCGATATTGTATAAAATATTGTGTTGTATAAGATAATAATATTATATATTTGTTGATGCATTATATAATATTGGATATGATAAAAAATTATTACTTTTGATAAAAGTACCCTTTAATAAAAAAAATATATTATATTCATTCAAATTTATCATGTTATACTAATTTTTGGAGAAATAAAAAAAAAACACTAGCTTATAATCTCTAATCTCTAATCCATACTAAAACAAAAGATCACTTTTAGATAACAAACTTGAACTAAGTTAACACAGATCCTAACTCATAATAACATACTCAAATAAAAAAAAAGAATGGAAAGAACAAATTTCATTGAGTGTGAGACGACGCAAAGTCTAAGAATAAGGATGGCAGTGTTGCAGGTTCAATTGGAGTAATGGCGTGGGGGCAGTGCTCGACGGTTAAGCAACGGTGGTTTTGATTGATGGCAGAGAATGTGGTTCGTAGGGTGATTGAAGTTATCTGTGACAAAGGATGGCGATGAAGGGTTGTGATGGTGTGTGTTTGGTGCGACGAGTAGAGGTTTGTGGTCATGGATAAGACTATGCAATCCTAATTGTGGTGGTTTGGACAAGATTGACAGGTAAGGAACGACGACGACCAGTGGAGGCGAGATTAGGTGACGTTGTAAAAGAGGAGACAACGAATGATTGATGTTCAAGTGATAAGGTTGTAAAGGGAATATTTTCATATGAGCTTATTCATCAAAATTTAATTAGACATAATCTTATCCTTCAAAACTTGATTTAATTATATATTATTTTAATATATAATAAAAATATATTAAATAAACTTATATAATACTATAATTATACTAAAAATTAATAAATTTATAATATATTGTATAAACTTCTCTTATTAAATTTTATATGTCGTACAAAACGTGCGCTTACCCTGTCTAAATATATTATCAATGCTATTTGTTGATCTTTTTCCTTAATCTACCGGGTTGAATATTTAAAGAAGGGATAGGTATGCTATAGGCTGAGCCTAATACGAAGGTTTGAAGAGTTTATAAACTATTACGAACAACAAGTCATAAAAGTCTTTCTTTATTAAATGTTTCCTAAAAACATGGATGTTGTTTTCTCTTTTCTAATTTGCTTCACCAAGTAACGTATTTGACGCATTTTGTGACATTAAATTGTCAAGTTATGTTACTTGAATTTGTAAAAAAATTGTCATTCTTTACAATGGGCAATCTTCCCATTCATAAAACATGAATTACTTTTGCCTTAAATGAGATCAACCATGCGTTGCATGCATCAAATAAAACTTCTTCGTTGGCATAAAGTCAATCCACCTATCCTAGTATCTAGTTTATCCAATGCATCACCCATTTATTGTATCCTTTTTTTTTTTTGAACTTGGTAAAAGGATGCGTTATCACATGCAGCCAACAACCAAGGGTGGTGGTTCTTAAAGATGCTCTGGTGGGTGTTCAACAAATGATGTTTGATCTAATGGAAGTCTCTACTCTAGATTTTTTTATTATATTGTCATTTGTGATAAAATTAATTATTAAAATATTATTTTTTTAAAATTATTTATTAAAATATCACCATTTTGAAACTATTTATTAAATTGTCACTTTTTTGTTTTGCCATCCAACAAAAATTACACATTTAGACTTAATACTAAGTATAAGAGATCGAAAACTTTAGTAAATTTTTTTCTTGCAAACGGTAGGCAGACATGATGAGAATTAGTCAGCTACACATGTTGTTTACATAGCCACGTGGGATAGTCGAAGGGAAAAGCTTGTTAGGGGAACCCCATTGCAAGTACCACTCACTTCGCGTTCTAAGTACATGCATTGGTATAAAAAAGTTATCAGACGTTGGATATCTCTGATTGATGCATCTATTGGGAATGTGGTAAGCTATTTAGCTAATTTTGCGTTTACTATATGTATTTTATATTAATTATAATGACATATTTTATATTTGTTTCTTAGGTGAACATTGCAGAGCAATTGTTCAGTTCGACTACAGATGCTGTAACACCCCTTTTTGGAGAGGGAACATCACATTATTAAACATAAATGAAAATGCAAAAAATAAAATTTTTCTGAATTAAGACTCGGCTTATTTAATTTAAAGTTAACTTGTTCGATGCTTTAATACGTGAGTAAAACGGCAGTATATTTTTTTTTTTGTTAATCAATAAAACCAAGTGACGAAACTTGAACAACAGTAAAGAGTAAGGCAGGAAACAAAACTCACATCTGAATAATATATATATATATATTGAATATCAACTGTACTTTAGATACAAGCCTGAAAATTTCTAACAAAAGCAAAACTATATCTGTCTATGGATTTTACAGTCCACCAAAAGTAATACATCAGGCCCCCAAAATAATACATTAGGCCCCCAAAATAAAACACCGGCACCATCGGCCAGCCTACCGGTAAAAAATCAATCCCTCAGAGGAGGAGGGACCGTATCAGGATCCTCAGCGGGGTCCTCCTCGTCCGAGGAAACCTCCATCGGAACCATAGAGGCACGGGTAGGAGCCCGAGAAGGTGGAATCAAACGAATCCTCCTGAGGGGTGTAGTAACGATCACCCCACATCTCACGAATGGGCAAGTAGAACTCCAGTCATAGGCTGACATAGCAGGTAAAAATAGGCGTCTCATGGCGTCTCCAGGCTAGAGAGATCGACACGTCCCCCAGATAGACGCAGCGATCGGAACTCAAGTTGATGTGCCAACACTCCGGCCCTCCAAGGAAGGTCAGACGCACATTGCCTAGAAATTCGCGCATACGTGCCTCCATCTTCCTCTGTGGATGCTAGTCTTGATCTGGCCAGAAGCCGGGGAAATCAGGGGCTTCAACCTCCTTGCGTCATCTTCGGTAGATACCGTATAGGCACAAGCAGCAAATAATAGGAATACGAGAAAAAGGTAAGACATCCTAGCATTACCAATTATAGCAGCCAAAAACAAAACAGCGCAACGTGCCCAAATAGCAATTCAAAACAGCATTTCCAATTAATAAACAGTAGATCCAACAATAAGCAAATAAACAATTCCAGGTGGATGTTCATTACAGTAATGATCAGACAATTCACAGTTATGGAAAATAATGATTTACAATGACAGATTATTTCATGATGCACATGCATGCTTTCCCAAATTTCTACTCCATAGAGCTAGACACAAACAGTCGGAGAGAAAGATCAGGGGACATGTCTGTAACTAGACTGTCGCGGCCAAAGTGCTAAAATCAATAATTCTCACGTGCACATCCAGGCATTGTACAGACATTCCACGCTTGATCACGATATAGGACAGTGTCTCGGTCCGGATCGTCGATGCGTTTGCATCGGTTTGCCCCACGGGTAGGAGAGCTACCAACTGCCCATTGTGGAGGACCCGCACCCCGACGCCCCCAAGGTCAAACACGACCTACACTAGTTTACTCGCACCCGCACTAAGGTGTGTTCAATCTCCTAGGCAACTTGGCCTTACAACAGTCCACAGGACATTCACGATGCATAAGACTCTATGCATGAACATATATGATCATCAATTTCATACAATTCCATAATATGCCATAATTTGCCAAGAGAGCATCAATATACAAATGGTCACTCAAATAGACCCATAATACCACAATATTGAAATCAAATAAGGCAATACATTTTTAAGATCTGTTATGCATTCTTATTCAAGATTTGTCATTCTTACAAGAATCCATCACTAAGTAAGTCCTCAAAATCAATTAAGTTTTTCTAAAGCAATCTATCCTCATACACTTAGAAGATTATTCTAAGGTCTCAAGATCTCACACTCTCTTGTTCTTGCTCTTGTAAAATTTCTCAAGCTTCATGACAAGTTCGTTTCTTGGTTCTTTAAAATTTATGAATCTCCGATTTTATTTCATTCTTCCAAATTCACTAATTTACTAATCTATTATCTATGTTTTAACCATGTAATTTTTCCAATCTCCAAGATTACCAAAATTTACATATTTAAGTCCCAATTTGCCCTAGAGGTCGTGGCCTCCCTAAGGTTTCAATCCTCAATTTTCCATTCCATTGGTTTTATACTACACACTTGATTAATTTAACCATTCACTTGTTAAAATTTGTTCACAAAGAACACATCCATTTAAACCTCAAAACCGTGGCCACCCAAGAGCCATTCCAAATTCATTTTCTTCTATTTCAAGCCATCCAATCCAATCCAATATATCAATATACACAATCAATCCAATCAAGGTCATGAACTCCATAAAAATCAACATATAAGCATACTAATCACAAAATCAAAGGATAACCCTCATTAGGATTTTTTCACAAACAACACAATCAAGGTTCCTAAATGCTAATAGAGATTGAGGAGGAGTGTCTTCCTCTTACCTAAGTGTAGAAATCAAGAAGAACCACCAAGAAATTCCTTGCAAATTCGGATTGGGTGCCACCAAAATCCTAGAAATTTTAACTTGGTTAAAACAACACCAATGCTTGAAAAATAAAGCATGGATGGTTACCAAGAGGACCATGAACACGAAAATGACGAGAGGGAAGAAAGAATCAAAAATCTTACCCAAGAATTTAAAGCTTGAAGCTTGAAGAAGATGGTGAAAATGGTGGAATCTCAAGATGCTCCAAGCAAGAGAAGTGTTTAGGAGAGGGAGAGGATTAAGAAAATGTAGTTGGATGAAAATTTTGTAAAGAATGAGTGGGGGAGAGGGCTGCTGGCCGTAGCACACCAAGAGAGAGGGAGGAGAAAAATGAAATGAAGAAAGAAGAAGAAGAAGAAGAAGAAGAAGAAGAAGAAGAAGAAGAAGAAGAAGAAGAAGAAGAAGAAGAAGAAGAAGAAGAAGAAGAAGAAGAAGAAGAAGAAGAAAGAAAATTGTTTTTAGGTTAAATCAATTTTGTGATGTGTAATTGGTTAAGTGAAGCAAATTAATTTTTCCCCCCATAATGGGCTGCAGCCATGTGGTGTTGGAGAGAGAGGAGGGAGAGTTTGTGGCTTCCCTTGGAAGCTAAGGGCTTCTTGGTCATTGTTTAGTCAAAGCTTCTCAAAGAAGCTTTGATTATTTTACATTAAATTTGAATTAAAGTGAGTTGATTAGACATAAAGTAGATTACATTAAGATAATGTGATAGGATTTTTATTACATGCTATTATCCAATGGATAATAGTTACGATTAATAAATCGGTATTTAATTAATCTGACAGATAAATTTGTGCAGTATTATTTTATTTTATCTGTTAAAATTTCTCGGAAAACCTGGAACCTCGTAAACTATGTCCAGCCTCGGGTTTAGTAAAAACTCCCGTCGACGTGTTCATAGTTCCAGGTTCACGGAGAAAACATCGCGTTTCTCCAGTTCCGTTCAGTGTGTACGTAAAACGAAAAATATATTAAAATATTCAACATTTTTGGAAAAATCCCAAAAAATTCTCAAAAATTACAAATATTGTAAAATGACTATTCATCTAATCATTTCCCAATTTTTGAAGTATTATAGTCGTTTTCCCGACTCTGCTCAATATGCATGCAAAACGAGAAATATATTAAAATATTCGTCGTCTCCGAAAAATTCCAAAAGAATTCACATAAATCACAAATATTAGGAAATGACTATTTGTGGTAAAATAATTAATTTTCGAAGCGTTACATACATCGACCTCAAGAATTTTCACCAATTAAGTGTGCGTAAAACGAGTAATATATTAAAATATTCATCATTTTCAAAAAATTCTAGAAAATTCCTAAAAATAAAGAATATTATAAAATAATTATCTATAATTAAACAGGTACTTTTCGGGATGTTATAGATGCTGCCGCTAGAGAATCTGCTGCGCAGATCCTACATTCATTGTAGGAGCATGATCGCATTACCATTGAACAACTTCATCCAGCTCCAATAGCATATGACATTCTAGGGCCACCCGAGGAGTCCAGTACACAAGGGACGCGACGTAGAAAGAAGACAAGGTTAGAGCACTCGGACACGACTTCGACATCCCGAGGACTCCGTTTCTACAAGCCAACACACGACTCAGTCTCAGACCATGACTACCATTACTACCGCTCCGAATGTAACTGCTACATACCCAGTCACTCAGCTACCACTTATATATCACCCACCATACCCACCACACCCTTACCCACCGTATCCTTACCCGCCACCGGGTTGCCCATCATATCCTTACCCACCGTAGGGTTACCCACCATATCCTTACCCGTCACTGGGTTACCCACCATACCCATCACAGCCAGGTCCTTCTGATCCCACTCACAGATTGCCGCATTTTGATGCTAGCCCATCTTATTGACGTGTAATCATATGTCATTAGTGTATTTAAGAATGTTATATTTAGTAGTTTTGGTTTAATTACTATTGATGATTTTCTATTGTTAGTTTGGTACCCTTGTTGGATTAAACATATTTGTCATTTCGTTTCTATTGATGATCTTAGTACTATGGTTAAATTCTTGCATAACCATAATTTTTTTTTTACCATAAACTTAATTTCATTAAAAAAGTCTAATAACATTTACAATTTTAGCATCAATAGATTTATAAAGATATAAAAATATATACAATTTCACCCAAAATTAACACATGACAACAGATTTTTTCATTATGTGAAATAAGTCCCAACAAGGATGGCGTAATCACACTGCTTGTGCCAACATATGTGGCGTAACTTTTGTAAATACGTCATTCTATGTGGCGTATCCACGTAGGATGCGTCAAAGAGAGTATAGCATCCATTTGGATTACGCCAAGCTTGTTAGCGTAATCTTCGTGAATGCGTCACCCTCTTTGACGCGTCTTACGTGATCTAAAAAATATTAAAAAAAGTCATATAAAACAAAAGAGTGACAATTTGATAAATAGTTTCAAAAGAATAATATTTTAATAAATAATTAAAAAATAATATTTTAATAATTAATTTTACTATAAATGACAGTATAGTAAAAAAATCCTATATACTCCCACAGTTGTTATTACTATGTGATTTTTCCTTTTGTTTGGGCTTTTTATCCCTTTATTCAAAAAAAAAAATCTGTTCATGAATGGCACAATTCACTTGCCCTTTTATTCACAAATAAAATCTATTAAGAAAACAAATAAAATAATTGGCAAAACACAAACACACTTACCCCTTTATATCCATTCGTATGTCGTTCTACAAAACCAGTTTTCTAGGATTTAGTATTTTCCAAAATAGAACCTTTACTTTCGTCCTTCTCTAAACTTTCTTTACCTTTTTCTCGTAGATGTGTAAGAACTTAATACAGAATCCCAATCCGAAAGAAATTATGGGGAAGAAAAAAAGGTAAACAAAAAGCACTTTTGAAAAGAATGATCTGCATATAATATTTCTTATATTTATTTCAATTCATGACTTATTTATCTTACAGGTAGGTTCAACACCTATGAGAGAAAAATTAAATAGTGCATGAGATATAATATCACATAAAACTCAGCAGTTATATTGACAAATGCACAAGCTGGTACCAGTGTCGCTGTTACAAAACCCTGTACCCTGATTGAATTTGCTAGCACATTTTGAATTGAAGCAGAAAAGAGTGCAGGGTCCAAGACAAGCGCTGCATTTCCTTATAGGTTGGCCTAGCCCAGGACTTGGGGGAGGCCCACAACTATAATTGCAGGTGCACTGCACAGGTTGAAGTCTCAGGAACCTTGTCCACCACTGTGCTGGGCTTTGCACTTTCTGGTCATAATCTCCAGGGGGAATACAAAAACCCAAAATTTCTGAGCATGAACCTCCTTCCACCACTACTTGCACTATGGTGGGCTCGGCTCCCTGCAGTTTTTAGAAAAAAAAAAATGATGGAAAAGACTTGTGAGATTTCATATCATTTGTAGTGTAACTAGCATCACGATGTTAAACTAGCTAGAGACTTGACTGCTGCAACCAGATTCAAGATGACAAAGAGATGGGAATAGTTTGAGACGTGGTTGGCCATTTAGACAGAAATCCTTTGTAAATTTTATTTTTGTCTTGGATTCTCATTGTATTTTTTTATATATGCTATTTATGGGAAATTTTATGGTATCATGATGTTTGATACTTAAGGTGAATTGTCAAGTATTCATTGAATACTGAATTTATAATAAATGTTTAAAAATAATTAATAATTAATAAAATATTTGATTACTCATCTTAAGTATCAAATCTAAAAAAAATATCATAGAAATCCCCACTATTTATAGTACTATCAAAACTTTCATTAAGTTATGTATCCTCGCTTTGATCCCAAGATTCATATGTATAAAAATAACACTATTGAGAAAGATCCGCGCACTTAGGCGAATGAATCAGTATCTCGAAGATTAGTTTCTCATTATTAAGTGAGTGAATACTCTAGAAAAACTAAAATAATAATAATAATAATAATAATAATAATAATAATAATAATAATAATAATAATAATAATAATAATAATAATAATAATAATAATAATAATAATAATAATAAAACACTTCAATTCATTCATTAGAGGTTAATGGTTTATCACCGCACTACAATTAGGGATGAAAATAGGTCGGATAGACCGTCGAGAGTCTATAGGCCTGGCCTGACTTGTTTAATAAAAGTGTCGTCACGCCTTTTTAAAAAATTTATTTAGTTAAACAAACTAGATTTTAGGCCTTTAGAAAAGCCTTTTAGCCTAGTCGGTCGGGTTATTTAATTATATATATTATTATTTTATATATATTATAAAATTTTAATATTTATATAATATAATTAATTCAATAAATAATATAATATTTTTTTTTAAAAGTTTAGGTTCGTTAGTTTATATAAACGTTTAGGTTCATTAGCTTATCTCGATGACTTATTTAGAAGTAAACATGTTGGCTTATTTAAAGATTATTGCAAACTAGACTTTTAAATAGACTTTTAGATCAAGCTCACACCTTACATTTAATAAACATATCAGACTCGTTTAAGGCAAAGTCTAATATAACCTAACTCATTTCTACCCCTAACTACAATTTAAGACTTAAATATGCAGTGATAGATTCTCATTTACGAGGATAATACAACCCTAGATTTTGGTTAGTGATCATGGATTATGTTTTCTATTATTTCCTTTTCATCCCTTTTGTTTATTTTGGTAAATCTGTCAGCTACATAATTCAATTTAACCCTTACTAGATTAATATCAGTGCAATGTAGAGTTATAAAACAAGAATTAAAAAATTTAAAATTTGAATTATGTAATAGATATTAATAAAAAAAATTCATAAAAAAGATATTAAAAATATTTAAATATTTAATTGTTTATAATAAATTAATAAATCAAAAATTTAATTTATATTATAAGATATTAATAAATTCTTTTTATAAATAAGATATTAATAAATATTTAAATTTAAATTGTTTATAATAAGATAGTAATATGAATTTTAATTTTAATTTTTTTAATAATTTATTGTGCATGACATGTTATAAAAAAATTATGACACGTTAAAATTTTGAAGAGACATTTCATTTGGCAGAATTTTATAAACCATGTTCTCATTTTATATATTATTACTAGCACTTTACCCGGTGCATTGCACTGCTGTTTAAGTTTTCACCCATTATTATGTTGAAAAATATAATTCTAAATAATTATTATGCATCTAATATTATTATTAAGACATACTGAATAATAACATTGATATTAATCACACTTGTATCAGTTATAAAAGTTTAACTTAACCTACTTAGGTGTGAAGTTATAAAATACTTTGCCAAAAATAGTACATTAATTGTAGTGTACTGGATTATTGTTGTTCTTTGTCACAAATTAATATTTTAAATTCATTTTGACTCTTTACTTTGGAGAACAACATGAAGTTGGTCATAATTATAAATTGAGTTAGACAAATACAATTCAACATGATAAAGAAAATGTTATTGACACTTGTTGATATTAGATATGGTATAGATAAAGAGATAGGTAACGGATATTGCCTCATGAAAAGTGTGAAAGAGAAATGTTAATAACATATTTTTTTAGATATTTTTTAACACTTATTTTATTATTGAATCATCTCATAAGTTTGAAAAGATTATTAGGATATGAATGTTAGTAATATTTTCTTTTGGATTAATAATAAAATAAATATTAAAAAGAACGTCTAAAAGAGTGTATTACTAATATTTTTGAAGTTTGAAATTACAATACAATCCAATACATGATTTTTATCATTATGAACAAAACCAATATAGTTTCATTGCACAATCTATTTGAATAATCTATTCTCTCTCTCTCTCTCTCTTTAGAGTATATTCTTACTTGATATGTAAAAGACTAATTTCTCATAGTATGGTTAGGTGTCTAAGCAGAGACCCTTCTTAACGGTGTTATTTTCATACACATAAATCTTTATATTGAACCTAATACTTCAAGCTTAAAGGACTCAAACTTCTTCTACTTAGATTAATACACATTAGTATTGACTAATCTATTCTTAGCCACATTATAAACACCTAATTTTTAAATTTCAATGATGGTTAGTTATATAAGCCTAAGCATTTACTACTATTGATTCAATTAAATTATAAGACTCTAACATTACTAAAGATTGGGTATAAAGTTCTTACTGCATAGCAATAAAGAATTTTTTTTTTTAAAAAAAAAGTGCCGCATAATCTAGGTCTAATATTAGGTAGGAGGTAGAAACATCCCACAATACGTATGCATTTATATGAAATTAGATGTTTAATATTAATTATCTATATGATATTAATTACATTTGAATACTAAGATATATTTAAATATTATTTTTCAATTGGGTAGACTAGAGTTGAATTTACTCTCCTTTGTTTAATCAGTTGAGTTTTGATTTGACATATTATAATGTTTTAAAAATTGAAAACAACCTCGTTTATAAAGTGAATAAATAAAGATATATATATATTTAATTTAATTTAAAATGTTTTATTATTTTAACCCTTTAAATGATCAAAAGATATATATAATTTTATTTGTTAACTTTACAATCAAATTCACTTTAAAATAACCTTGTAAAAATGTCATTTTCTTTTCAATAAAACTATTATTCTTTTATAAATTATTATTAAAGATTAAATAGTTCCTTTTGTTAAACTAGCCAAAAGAAATTATCATTATTTGTTTTCTTGTCCATTAATCAGGAGTTAAAAATAGTAAATAAAATACTCTTCATATTGAATATATCGATAAAATAATGTTTCAGAATTAAAATTACACATCCTCATAGTAAATTTCAAAACTCAAATTTAAAATGAATCATCCCTGATACGAGGCTATCAAGAGAAGTTACGCACAATAATTGACCCATGAATTTCTGAAAGAGTGGTAACGTGTTGCATTTTCAACTAAACAATTTGCAAGTTTTACAAAGATCAACAACCACAAAATGAGCTAATATGATCCCCCCAAAATTTGTCATGCAATTAGAAAACTTTCAACAACCCAAAATGGAAGGGGGGGGGGGGGGGGAAGTCAAGCTATTCATCCCCAAGGAAGCAACAAAAGATTTTATTGCCTCCTGTCCATATATATTAGGCCACCCTATCTGGAGTGCCAGTAGTTCACTTTGCACTCAATATACCTGCGGCTGGCAGGCGATCAAGCCTCAATAATGCTGCATAATTTACAACTCTCTCATGCAATATGAGAAACCAAGATGGGGGCCGAAAGCAACAACTGATCGGACCAAAGAATTGATCAAAAATTACTGGCTCAAGGTGTTGAATAATTCGAAAAAAGCTGCAACAAATTGTCCAGTGTTCCGGGAGTGAATTTCCTAGCAAATAGGTAACATGGCTTCTGAATCCCATTCCACAAGCAAGGCCATCTTTGCACTTCTCTCTGTAGCAATAACATGATAATATGTCAAGTTGCTTAATACATGCTCAATTAATCAGGATCATGAAAGCTCTTAGATAGCATACCTTCCCATCACTGGTGACGTGCACACTAACATCAATGGACTGCAAATATAGCGGAGTAATCATGAATATCAGTGAAGCTCAACTTGAAAACAAATTGAAAAGGCAATGCTAAAAGTAAGGAAGATATTCATCCATTTCATTCCCACAATGCAGAAATGGAAGGTTCAAGAAGTAGCTCAAATGACATGAAAGTACTACATAATGCAATTGGTGGCAGGAAGAACTACAACAGACACTGAGATCGGATACAAAAAATGAAATATGGTAACTTGACAGAGACTTGCAATACTCTTAGCCAAACTTCATAAATAATTGAAGATAATAATATATATAAACTTGCACAACATATATAGATATAGACTGAACTATTATAGAAAGGAGATTCTTCCACATTGTGTCTTCTTTTACTTTTCCCAAAAGATCAATGTTTCAATTTTACTACAAATAAATGAGAAGGATAAAATTGTAATTACAAATTAACCAGAGGCCCAGTACTTACACTCCCTGCTACTTTTAAGGAATCTTTTAAACTGTTTCCATTCAAAAGTTTCCATTCATTTTTTAAGATTTCAAAGGGAGAGAACACTGTTGTATAAGATTAAATTTTCTCTTTACACCCACATCAGAGGTGCCCCTTCTAGTATTAAAAATGCATAGAATTTGTTGTGTAAGTTACAGTTATAGTAGTACTATACCGTAATATTCTTCAAAAGCTCGTGTGTAACATCCTGAGCCCTATATGATTTTGGATGCCATTTTCTCTCAGACCAGTCAACATGAGTTACCGACCAGTTTGCAATTCCACCAGGATCGGCAATCTAAAACAGATACGTAAGCCAATTAGCTGACAGTTGAAAACTGTTAAAACATAACTGTATTACAACTGAAATTCTCACCTGGAAGAAGGTAGGTAAATAATGCTCATCGGCAATGCAATTTTTCCCTTCCAAACCTGGCTGTAATATCAAGAATACTCATTAATAATTGAACAACTTAATCAGGTTTAAAAAAGTATTAAATCCATACTTCCGCAGACATTTGATTAGATATATATAATTAGCACAACTATTCTATGTTGCCTACAACAATAAGATGTTTCATTTCTAGTTTGGACAGCAGTGCATATCTAGGTTTTAACATTCTGAATATCAGTAGAAGAGACACGTGATACGGGTTTAAAAAAAAAAACCAATTTTATTAATTACTAAGATGATATGAAAGTTTTTCAAAAAAGCTTGAAAACTGCATATATTAAGAAAAAAAAATTCTTAAAAGTAGGAAGTGAATGTAAATGGTGGCCATTCATAGTTTTTCAATATAGTGAATTTCCCCTATTTTTAATTACAGTTAAAAATCAAACAGTGACTTTTTCCAATGAATCCAAGTAGTCTTTATCTTTGAAGAAAAAGAAGCAGAAGAAAAAACTTTGCCTTTCAAGGGAAGGAATATTACAGTAGGTCTGAAGCTTTAATTTTATCAAGCAAATGTATGTGATGATACAAGACTCCTGCTAAAACAAAGAATGCAAAATCAAGACAATGTTTGTTCGCTGATGCCTTGCACACATAATCCTCCTATAGCCATCCCCCTAAAAGTGTGGTACCACCCATGCTTTTTTTTTGTAAGGGGAAAAAGGAATAAAGTTAGCAGCTTCCATTTATACCTTGCATGAAGTTTTCACTACATATTTTGGAGAAATATGATTAAATACATCATTATGAGAAGTAA